>JAZEWU010000014.1:6696921-6722256 GCA_036362915.1 Geotria australis
CCCGGCTTGTGGCGGAACGGCGAGTCGGGGCTGTCGCGGTTCAGCAGGAAGATCTCGGCGTCGGGGAAGTAATGGAAGGGTTTCCCGCTGCTCGGGGACAGCTCGAGGCCGTCCATGTGGACGAAGACGTCGGCCTGCACCCCGGCGGAGCTCGCGAGGGTCGCGTCGCCGGCGGCCGCGGCCATCAGGGCGGCCCAGATGTCCGGGGAGAGGCAGAGCAGGCGGTTCGCGTCCTGCACCGTGCAGTTGCCGTGCGGCGGCTCCTGGCCATCGTCAACCCGACAGCAGAGAGGGCAGAGTTAGCCGGCACGGTCCGGTTGCGGCGGACCGGTTACGAAAATAACCGATCCGTAGTCTAGCTCTTTTTGCGAGTTAGGTCGCGTAAAATGTACGAGCGTCGTAAACAAGCCTCCACCCGACACAGCCAATCAGTAAAGGGTTGTCACGTGAACAAAACCTGCCAATTCGTTACTACTTCAGCATCACACCGGTATGTTGGGAGAGCGAGCCCACAACATTTACAATGAAGGTACGACGTTTCGCTGATAGTTGCAATCGGCAATGTTGTGGGCTCGCTCTCCAACATCACCTACTGTATATTTTACGCAACGCTATGCTCCAATCACCCCCCACCATTGGGGGCAAACGGCCAACGCGGGTAAACCTGGATACCGGCCATTTGAACCAGCAACAACATTTTAAGGCCACAGAGTTATTGACGAACGTGATGAGATGCAATCCGCACGACCCATCGCTCAGGCCAAAATCTCACTTTAGGCTCTGATAGGCTCTGTTAGGTCGCAGGACTCGACAGCAGCACTGTGGCTTGAGACCTGTTTCCAAATAAGGTTTCCACCGCTGAGATACAAGCACAGATGTCCCAGGACAGCTACCTATAAAAGAGCAACGATTCTGGGAAAACCAGGACAGGTGGCATCAAGAGTGCCAGGAGACTGGGCATAACAAGTGAAGAAATTGTGCCGCAATCCCAGCCAACCATAAACGAGCAATTTAATAGTCGTTAGGGGAGCAATGACGCATCGATTCGGCGAAATCCAGCGGGAATGTGCTTCTCTACGAACGGATACGTGGGCGCGGACAAGTCACGTAGAATAACAAAAACAAAATGAGAATTAAGCGTGGTTTTAGAGACTTGACAGACACACGACGATTGAGAATCCGTGGGAACTTGAGTTCTGTATAAGTTCACGTTCGGTCCAATTGGTCAACAACCCGAAAAATGTTGCAACGTAGCTTCAGAATCATTGGGACTCTTGTCAGACTAACCAATGCCTAAATGTAACAATACCAACGATGTTACCATATAGGTGAACTGCTTAATGTCTAACACACTCGGATTGTCTCCACTTACTTGTACAACAACACTATAGCAGTTTAAACAGTCGTGTATTGCACAACGAGCTGTCCATTCAAATCAATGCAATGTTACATAAATGAACATCCATCAATGTGTCTTGCAGGGAAAGTTAATGCATGCTGCATGCGAGTAGTTTATTCCGAGCAAAGCCATATTTAAACAAGGATGTGTGGAAAGTTACAACGTGGGAGTCTTGTTTAAAATAAATTAACTGTTGTTCAAACACACTTGTTGGATTATTCATTTCGGAGCCTCCCTCTGACTCTCAAACAATTTTCCATCTGAAGTTCCACCCCCCCCCCCGACAAACTGAATTTTTGCAAACCATGACATCCGATCCATCACCAATGTTTTAACGTGTAAAGGAATACATATGTACACACTCAGCAAAGCAGAATTCATCGTTATTGTTGCATTTTGCTTATCACTCCAATCCAACAATTTCTTTGCTATTTATTTTCTCCCTGAAGAACAACGCATCTGCCTTTCATTAACAGCGAACCAAAAAAAAAAACTTTTAACCCGCCGGATGTTAGAGCCGTGGGGTGGTGGGTTGAACATTTTTCAATGTTGGCTACGGTCCAGTGCGAGTGAGAGTTTTCACTAATTGTGTTCAGCAGAGTCGAGAGAGGCTGGGAGGGGAGGGGAGGAATGGAGAGAAACCTGTTAAGCCCCAAAACCAACCCTTACATCGTGGCTTTACGCACACATCAACACGGGGATTAGAAAACGTGGAAGGCAATCAAGTGCTGATCCACAGCCGCAAAAAAACCCACATCAACTTAGAGGCTACACGGATTCTTTGTGGCGGCAGGGTGGCGCAGTGGTAACATCTGCGCCTCACAGCAAGAAGCCCCCGGGTTCGAATCTCGGCTCGGGCGCCTTTCTGTGTGGAGTTTGTGTGTTCTCCCCCTGTTCTGCGTGGGTTTCCTCCGGATTCTCCGGTTTCTTCCCAGAACTTAAAAAAAACCACTCATTAATTATTTGGCCGATAACATCATTATATATAGGAAGCAGTGTGTGGCAATATGGCGCCGGCAAAGCCGCCTGGCTGCCTCCTCCGCCTCTCTACGCTTTCCTCGCGTCTCTGAGTCGTTCTCTCGTCGAATGAGTACCTTCGACAGTGAAAGAATATGTGCGCGTTATAAATGTAAAATTATTATTATTATTGACCACAGGCTCATGAGTTAGCGATGGCTGGAGGAGATTTTACCCAGCAGTGGATTGGCCATGGCAAAGATGACCGTGAAGAACCTTACACCGTTGCTTACCCCCCGCCCCCCAAGCAATACCGCGACAGAAAACGTCACAACACACCGTGTCGTAAACGGAGCACTTTGGCTATCTCCCCCCTTGACACTAACCCGACTTAAAGTGTTGCGAGACTACACGCGGTTGAGTGGCAGGCGTGCTCTGACAACTAACACATTTAATTAACAATTTAAATTCACCGACAAGCCACCTCGTAGGAATATAAATCAGGCACAGGGCCAAGGAGCACATCACGCACCACCTGCAGCCACGCCAGTCGCGGTAGGACCGCGGGCGCCGGCGTCTCGGCACGCCGGTGAGACCGCCACTTCGTCGTTATCAAATTAACGTCGTTCGTTCACCCAGAAAAGGCCCCGGCCGAGTCTAGAGACATTATTATTCTTCACGAGCGTGGTCGCGGAGTGCGGTGCATCGGGAGCAGGCGGAAGCGATGAAATCGGTGCGCGCGCGCGCGCAAGCCGGACGGATTGTTACGTCGAGGGATCTTGTGAGGTGGACTAGCGTACTATCGTGGGTATAACCCTACCTTGTGCCATGCGTCTGCCGGGATATTACTTGGCTGACTGCGACGCTGGAGATGATGAAGCGGGTACTGCTAACTATATCTCTTTACTCCAGCATATACTGTGTATTTACGTAGTTTTTCACAGCTTCATGTTTGAGAATTTGCTCTCAAGAGCTGCTCTTTCGTGATAGCCGTGTTGAGCAATCCTCCTGACGTTTCACCTCTCACGTTGGAGGCATGCATCATCAGTCTTGTAATGCTCGATTTTGAATCGATCCTTGTGTTCAAAATAAATGTGTCGAATCACACGCGAGAATATATTAATTTGTAAATCACGCGGACTGACAATGACGAGATGTGGCGACACAAGGCACTTCGCGATGCCGTGGAGGGCGCGGGGGGTATTTAAGCGGCCAAAAAATAACCAACTGCTAATGTAAATTTAACACGAAGGATTTCGTGACCAATGTTTGGCGAAGGCTGCGGTTCTCACGCTGCTCGTGGCCGGCAGGGCCCGGGGCACGCGGGCCGCGGGGGCGTCGGGGGCCGACGAGGAGCCACGCAGACGCACGGTGATGTGCGCGCTCTGCACCAGGTGCAGCCGGTCCCCGTCCACCGTGATGTTGCGGCCACCACTGTCAGCAACAAGAACGCACACAGGACGGACAATGAGTGTGTGTGTGTGTGTGCCGGTGGAGCGGTGGCCCAGCGGTTAGCGCTATGCTGGGCTACAAACCTGGCGACCCAGGGGTTCGAATCCCGCTCACGGCCAACACCGGTGACGATTTTCTGAACCGGTCCTGGGCCTCCACTAGGTCGACTCAGCCTCAACTTAGTACCTATTGCAGTGTGTAAACGTTGCCACTAGGGAGACAAAGGCGGCCGGGCGTGGTACTGGTCACCCACCCCGTCGTGTGCCGTGTCGACCTTCATAGGTGCTCGCTAACGGCACTTGCCCCTACAGTCTGTTAAGGCTATACGGGGATCTTTGTTTGTTAACCAATGACTGCGATGATTGATGATGACGTATTGATGTAGGTTTTCACGGCTTGATGTATGAAAATTGCCCTTAAGAGAAATTATGAGGATGTCACAAATAATGCAAACGTAAAATGATAATGCTATCGCTGATATTGATAGTGGTGGTGCTGATCCAGATGGTGATCGTGGCGGTGACGATGTCGACGGTTGTGGTTACGGCACGCGTGACGCCGGTGAACTTAGTCTTCGATGGCGATTGCCGTGCTGCCGGCATCGCCGTAGCCGTGACAGCGATCTGTTGCTGGCGGTGTTTGTGACGGCGGTCGGTGTGTGTCGCGACCTGTAGAAGCTCTCGAGCGGAGTGAAGGACGAGACCGTGGGGTCCGGCTCGTACTGAAACTCCTTCGGCAGCGTCCTCTCCGCCCTGGCACCAAACTCAACGCGCACCGTCGCCGCACCCGTTTCTCGGGCCGCACTCGTCACGCAGACGATTTGCCCGCGCGTCCGCCTCTCCAGCCTGCAACACATGGCACCGCATGAGATTAGCCATGGGTGAGAGGGCACGCGAGCATCGTAATCGCAAAGGTCGCTAATTTTCACTCGTTCCGCGATACGTCTCGCGCAAACGTCAATACAGTAGTCCCTCGGTTTACAATATTAATGCGTCCCACCTATTGTAATGTGAAATCATCGTAAAGTGAGACCAATAATACTAGGAGAGTAAGAGCAGCACACACGTGTTTCAAACGAAGGAGAAGTAAACACTGAGATGTAAACACTAAAAAGCGTGGCCACTGGGTGAGAAGCTACCCAAGCCGCATGCGTGTGCATCGCCGATTGGATGCTGTGCCATCCACGCTCACAAGCAGCCATATCGTAACACGTATCGTAAAGTGATTTCATCGTATTATGAGGCCATCGTAAAGCGAGAGACCACTGTACACATCTCGCATCGCCGGCATCAAACACACAGCTCCTACATCAGTGCACGTCTAACACCATTCACAGACGTGGCACGGGTCATAAAGGGTAAACAGTTCTGTAGACAGTTCGTCATCGCGTCAACTACCGTGGGGAATTACCCCCAAAGTGTGCCATCTGCTTTTAAGTGGATGTGGAAGAAGGTTCAATGTCAAGAGAAGGATTTTTTTGTGTTGGTCTAGCCATAAGGAAAGTAACGACGCATCGACGAATATAGATTTTTACAGCCGAAAAATATCAAGCGAACGTGTCCGTAAGGATCAATAATTTTCTACGTGCGCATACCATAACAGAAATGTAATGCTAGAATTGCATATAGAGTGATCGATAAATAGAGGAAATGAGAACGGACAAACTACACGCAGCTATGGAATACAATACAAATACCACAAATATAACCAAGCCTCGACTCGCGTTAAGTCCCAGAATCGTGAGAATATACAGACTCTGAGAGGATTCCTCCCCCGCCACTGCTTAGCGTCGAAAAAAGCCGGTCTCAGATTTAAAAAGCTATAACCAACATCGTTGTTGTAAATATTCAAAACAGTTTCTAAATATAAGTGGTCGACAAGCAGTGTCTTGCAAACGTGATAATGAATCCCCCGAGGATTCCCGCCCAGTGTCTGTTGTTATCTGTCTGCTCTCCTACGTAACTGATAATTTATTTTGTCCAAGGTGTCCGTGGTGTAATTAGGTTCATCATGCCAAGACTAATTTTATATATAAACCAGCGTACCGATGTGGGTTTTCACGGCTCGATGTACGAGAATTGCTCTCCGTAGCTGTTACATCAAGATAGCCGCATGGAGCATTCGACACGGCTATCTCGAAAGAGCAGCTCTTCAGAGCACTTAATCTGCCAAAAGCTACATCAATGCATTGATAACGGCTGCTCTTCGGAGCTGGTCTTTCAGGATGGCCGTGTCGAGCGACCTCCATCTCTCCCTCGCGATGTTTCGCCTCCCACGTTGGGTGATGCTTCCAACATGGGAGGGAAAACGTCGCGAGGGAGAGATGGAGATTGCTCGACACGGCTATCCCGAAAGAAGAGTTCTGCAGGGAAACCATCATGAATCGAGCCGTGAAAACATACATCGATACATTCATATTATTTCTCTTAACGGCACCTCTCAACCCCATGGTGGCTGTGGTTCCAGACATCCAGTCACCTCACTGACTGCCTCTAGAAAGTGCCTCGCACCCCCCCGCCCCTCGTCTGAGCATGTGGCGCTCCCCCCTGGTTCTCTCAAGAGCAACTCTCCTCTGGGCACTCACTGCTCCCCACATGTGTTTCACATTCACTCCGGCATCCTGCCGCCCCCCCCCACAACCACCCCCCACGCTCGTCCGCTCCCCACAGCGCCGCCCCTCCCTTATAGCCTCACGATGCTTAGACCGATGGATGAGCAGAGGCAAGGCTGGAGGAGGCCTAGTCTACCATTTTCTCCGTTACAGGTTTCCCCCGCAGCATGTTCAGGAATTTTAACAATCCATTTGCCCCAGCCGCCTGCACGACCCCGCACCCCCCCCCCCTCCTAGGGTCGTCACAACCCCGCTTCAAGTGAGCCTGCAAAAATAATCAAAACTCCACTTCTGTAGAACGTGCTTTACAAGATGCGACCTTCGTACGTTCAAAAATAAAATACTACTATTTGAAGCTTGGGGGGGGGAAGAGAAATCACGTGTGCACAATTCCCAATAAAAAGTGTGTGCAAATCTTTTTTACATTTCCTGATGTTTAAAACTGTGGCCTTAAAAAGTAGTAACAGAGCCCGGCGGGGGGGGGGACTGGTTTGTAAATTGGTGCAGGTGTCGAGCGGGAAATTTGTAAGCGATTCGGTTCGTGTCCCAGAGGATACTAACTCGCGCGGGCATGCAATCGCGCACACAGACGCGTGCACACAGCGACAAAGATCCCCTGTACAGCCTTTCACGGACTGTTGGGGCAAGCGCTGGTAGCAAGTAGCACCAATGAAGTGCAACATGGTATAAGTGAGGGTGGTGTAGTCAGCACGACACCCGGCTGCCTTTGTCTCCCCAATGCCGATGTTTACACACCACGCCAGGTACTTATTTAAGGCCGATTCCACCTAGGGGAGGCCCAGGACCAGCTACGAAAACAGTCAGCAAACTTGGCCGTGAGCGGGAATCGAACTCGGGGGGCTGGGTTCACAGCGCGCGGTGCACCAACCACAGCACCAGCACTCCCCAGCAACAAACACAGGCACACACATATGTTCCCAATCAGACCGGAAACGGTAACATGCATATATTTCTTTTTTTTCCTCACAATTATATTCCAGTTGTGTTACTGGAGCCAATTAATGCGATTTACCTTTTACACGTAACGGACACAGTGAGCAGCGTACCACCGTGTCAGGGAACAGCCCTGGACTGGAAGTCCTGAAACAATTTCTCAAGCGACTTCAGTTGATACTTTATCCACACTAGGGACACTACTTTCATGTGCCCTGCACAATGCGTTCTTCATATAATGCCCAACGTGAAATGTTGACTTCTCATCGCTCAAACATGGCCATTTCGTGTAACCAAAACATTTCTACCCTTGACAACCAGGATCCACCCGGTGGTGGCCAAGTGCTCGGTGAACATCGCAGAAAGCCCTCTGAACGACCAAACCGATCCAGTAACGAGCAATCCTTAGTAATCGGACAAAACACATCCCTGCGGCAAGCCGAGGTGTCAATGGACCCGAGCCAAACTGCCGCCGGGCAACATTTGGCACCGGGCGACGTCGACTATCGCCGATTCTCGCCGTAGTCACCTGCAGGGAGCCGTACTGAAGAACACGCTGACTTCGTGGCCGGTGTCCAAGTGCTGCCCCTCGATCGTGACTCTGGTTCCTCCAGAAAGAGGGCCCCTTACGGGTCTCATTTCGCCCAGCTGTGGGTCCTGAAAATACGCAAAGGAAATTCAACGAGCACATAAATAAAATAAACACTCGGCGCTAACACAAAAGGAAACGATTCACGGCGTTCCCCACGCTCCTCGCGAGCGTTTGGCGGCGGAGCCCACATGCGGCCGGCCACGAGCCAGTGGTGTAAACGGAACGGTCAGAAGCGGTCCGAGCTTAATGCAACTAACACTGCCTCCTTCGGCAATTGGGTTTACATTTGTAAGGCAAACGAGCATCTTGTAGGTTGAGTTTGCCAACAACAGAATTTTAATTCGAGACCTTAGGATTGTGAGTCTACAGTTCTGTCGATTGCGCTGTCTTGTTATTGCCTTATTATGGAATGAGCGGTAAGTTAAACCCCAGCCAATTATAAAATAAATGGCAATCAAGTACAAACGTCACACAAATTACACACCTCTCGTCACCGAGCGCGCCGACAAACAGGCAGCCTCCTTGACAAACAGAATGACGGACAGACGAACACAAACGCAAACCGACGGACGGAAGAACACAAACACAGAAACAAACAGGTGGCAGGCCAGTCACACACAGAGACCGACAAAACAATTGGACAGGCAGACAAACAACGCGGGCGGACGAGCGCTCGGACAGATGGGCAGACTGGTGGCGGGCACGCACCGTGTACGTGAAGGCCTGCGGGCGCGACGCGGCATCCTTGCCCTTGACCGTCACCACCACGTCAGCAGCTCCCAAAGCCGGCACGAGGCCCGTCTCGCACACAATCCTGCACAGCCCCCCACGGCGCGCAGAGTGAGGCCTCTCGCGCGGCCAACACGCGAGGCGAACGGGCGACTTGTAAAACTTCATTTAGCGGCGGTGTTTGACCGGACCGCGCGCTGCAACGCGATTTGCGTTCAATTTACGATGCAAGTTGATAAACACCGCGGCAAGGTCTTTCGGTTTAAATGCATCTGAAGCGGAACGTTGTTTGCTAGATTCGCAAAGTAAATGGTTTGACGGTTTACACGTTGATCTATGTACATTAAGCAAGTATATGTTAACCGAGACTAATGAAGTCACGGCCGAATAAATGAAACGCTTAAGTTAATAAACTTAATCGAGTTTCAATGTTTGGCTGCATTAGAATATTTTGCACGCACTGTGCCACTAGTGGGCTTTCGTGAGAATGGCACCTCACGATTGTTGGGCCATCAAGCACGGCCGCGGCGTGCATTGACATAACGCTCCGTAATTAAAGGATAAATCTCATTAAAACCGGTAATTAAAAACTCTAATTAAAAACTAATTGGCCGAACGTCGCTCTCGATGGAAAGAAAGGGTCTTTTGAGAATCACCGAGGCTTTGCCGGATGAGCGACAATGCCGCGACAAATCCGAGGCAGCTGGCGACGGATTACGCGGCGACGGCGCGTTTACCTGACGGACACCTGGTAGAGGTGGGGCCGGACGGCGCAGGCAGCGCCCCCCACGCTCACAGCCTCCACGTCGGAGACATCCTTGCCCAGGTTGACCCCGGAGATGGTCACCAGCGTCCCTCCTTCCCGCGGCCCGGAGTTCGGCTCCACCTGTCCCAGGTCAAACCCGACGCAGAAGTCAAAGAGGAACAAGCCGCTGTGCCTAAGCCCAAGCGGCTGCAACCGTCTGATGGCGGTAAACGCAGGGTGTCCGAGGAATAACACGAGCGGATCTGGAATGCGGGCTTTTTTTTGGTGAACCCTGGATACCAGAGTTGTTCTCGAGAGCCGCTCCTGAAAGCCGTGTCGAGTATTCCTCCCGGAAAAGCAGCTCTTGAGAGCAATGCTCATACATCAAATATCTGCACTATATTAGTTCTATTTGCACTATATTTGTTATAAAAAAAAAATGTTGCTGATTTTCCGTTCTCTGTCGTTGTTGGCGTGCCGTTCTCTCCGCAGCCCTGTGCAGCGCTTTGTGACCCTCGGGTGAAAGGCGCTCTATACATGCTATTATTATTGTAGTTTTTGTTCTAGATCTGTGCCTTGTTATTGTCCCCCCCCCCGACCCCATGCATAGCTTAACATGTAAATATTAAAACAAATGTTTGTATTTTGGTTTTTTTAATCCTAGAATTGTTAAACCCTTTGTTGTTGTGTTCCAGTCCATGTAATATGCCAACACCGGGGTGTGAGAGAAACGGCATTTCGATCGTCTATATGTCCTGTACATATGGCAGAATTGACAATAAAGTTGGAATGGAATTGAATCGAGCGAGAAAACCTACATCGGGGGAGCGGGAGGGGAGCTGGAGGGGGAGCCGGGGGGGTGCTCACGCCGGTGATGGTGGGAGCCGGGCACACGTCCTCCGTGCCAGAGGC
Organism: Geotria australis; assembly: GCA_036362915.1. Lineage (NCBI taxonomy): Eukaryota > Metazoa > Chordata > Hyperoartia > Petromyzontiformes > Geotriidae > Geotria > Geotria australis. The sequence continues at coordinate 6,707,273 of JAZEWU010000014.1, forward strand.
GCAGTCGGCACTGAAGGTGCAGGCGGCCGGCTCTCTGCACCACACGCACGCTCGCTCCAGCGCCACCGCCTGGCACAGGCTGCAGTCGCTCCTGCCAACCCCGCACTTGTACAGCGTCACTGTCGGGAGGGGGGGGGCACGGGCGGAAAGCAAGGAACGAAGCGAGGAGAGAAAGTGTGTCACTCAGTCCGTTTTTCTCTCAAGCTGGAAAGAACCGTTAAGCTGTGTAGCTCTGTTTAACAAGTTGCAACATCTCAGGGCACCGGGAGAAATTTAGACTGGACAATTAACCTAGGCAGCATGTCTTTGGGCTGTGGGGGGAAACCGGAGTAGCCTGCGAAAACCCACGCGGACGCAGTATGAACGAACCCACCTTGTTGCTGTGGGGTGGCAGCGCTACTCTCTCCGCGGCCCTTGTACAGCGCTTTGTGACCCTCGGGTGAAAGGCGCTCTATAAAATGCTATTATTATTCCGTCTCGTATTCCGCGGCCAGTAAAATGAAAAAAAAAACCCACCCCATGTGGTTGTACTTCCTTCGTTTGCTCGGCTTGGTTTTGCCCGGCTGTGCGGCGCGGCGGTTCGAGAGCGCGCGCACACACGAGGCTCGCAATCAGACATGGGAGAGATCGAATCCCTCCCGGGGATTGACTCAGCGCGTCGTATGTCCGGGCAAATAGAATTGGCGCCACTTTGTGGGAAGTCATCGCTGTTCGTTTCCCTTTGGATACACATTCCCACTGTAAGAATGGGCACTTTTCATCACTGGCTCGGAGCTGTTAACCGGATACGAGTACCTCCCCCGTGCTTATTGGAGCAGAAACACGCACAATTCATTGGAATATTCGCAACTGGACAACAGAGCCAAAAACTCACCCCTTGGCGATTTTCCAAACGGCTAGTGGTGGCGACACCAGTATCTGATCAATAAATCCTGGATTACACTGAACATGTATAATCTCGGGAATCCAGCACGCGAAGCTTGGTTAAGTTTACTTGATCGCAAGAAACACACTTACGGTTGGCGAGGGCATCAATGGACTTCTCCGGCTCGCTTGACCAACGCACGGAGATGGGCGCCTCCAGCTCCTCGGTATCTCTGCCGTAGTCGAACTGAAAGGGAGATTGTCTTGACGTGAGTCCACACAAAGATGAACACAAAGATCCCCCGTATTAGCCTTAACAGACTGGAGGGCCATGTGCCATTAGCAAGTAGCACCTATGAAGGCCGGCACGGCACATGATTTTAAACACCAATTAATCATTATTTTATAACAGTTCCATCGGTAAAACAATAAATAGAATGCAACAATTTACATATACTTTATGATTTACAAAAAAGCAACATCACGTGAGGTTAAAAGGACGTCATATTTTCTGCTCTATCCAAACCATTTTTCCACTACGTGAAATTTCGCATCTATAGGATTGTTTTCCTTTTTACTCCGCGGGATTAAAACAAAGACCGGAAACACGTCCGGAATATATACCGCACACAACTGGCAACCTATACCAACTTAAACGACCAACATCTAGCGCAAGACGCATTAAAACCCACGTGAAGACAGCAAGCCTTATGTCCCTGACTAGGTGTAATAAATCTCGATCAGTCCTCACCTGGTTAAGTAAAGCGCATTGACTGAATTATTCATGTCACTGTTTTAACATCATTATCCCAGGCAGTTAGTTGCGTAACGTGATTTTCTCCTTCAGGACACATTCTTTCGGTTGAGAGGGGCCGGCGATCGAGCACGCCGCGATGTAATTGGCTGCGTGAACTCCTACATCTTCGGTGATGAAGCAGCGGCGTTCATTATTGCGCGTCAGCAGTATTTTTGGCGGTGGTCAACCAACGCGGAGCGCATTTGTCAGACGGCGCGTCGGGACGTCTCGCGAGGGATGCAGATACAGGAACTATTCCCCATCCTCGGCTCGTTTTTGTCCTCACAGCACCCACAAGCACGCGCGCACAAACACGCACGCACATCTGTGGTAGATTTACGTGCTCATCGCTTAAAAAAAAAACAGTCCGGCTTGGCGGGACCGTTGCGCTGATATTTTTTCTTTGCGTATTTTACAGAGCTTGCAAATACTGTGGGAAGCTGCAAACCAAAAGCTTTGTGATTTATTATTCTTGAAACCCCCCCCTTCCCCGCCAACATCCTGATTTGAAGATTTCATTGTTGCCCTCCTAGCGTTAATGAATGTCAGGGTTGCCCTGGCTTCAATTAATGTTTCGAGTAAAGTGCTCAATGTCCGGATCCAGCGCAACTAATTTTCCTGTAGGATTTCTCAAACGAGACTGTGATGGCAAAGGAGCAGATCCGTGTTGCTGGGGGAGCGCTGGACAAGGCCGGGGATCGGGATGTTACCGCAACGCCCTTTCAGGATCAAGGGATTTGGTTTTAAGGAATTCAAATTCATTGTAAACCACGATGCCAACTGCTCATGTACATGCACAGCCTGATTTGTGAGACCGCCTGCTGGATGAGAGCCACTCCACGCTTTGCCAGCTGTGACGGATGTATGACCATACTTCACCACACTGGTCCAGTAAGGTGACCAGAAGTGCACTGCCCTCTACCACGCGTGACACCTATGCCACCTGCTCTTTGCACGTGGTGGTCACCCATCTACGCACTATCCTGCCTAAACTTTGCTTAGCTTCCGAGGTCTGATTAGATTAGAGGTTGGGTGCATTCTCGGCGAGTTGGTCCGAAGCACCAACTGCTCGCGCATTATAACATTAGCTTCCTTTTATTTAACCTGCTAAGATACCTGCGAGACCATCTAATTTGCAAATCATGTTCTTGGCAACAATATTAACATTAAGGCACTAAGTTGTTTTACACGTATTTCTGCAAAAAGAAAATAAATTGCTAATCGTAATGTAGTACAAGAACACAATTACCATGCCTTCGGACAGAGAACTGTACCGGGCCTTTTAATTCATGGCACCGTCACTCTCGCAATTCTCAACAGAAATTACGGAGCAGCTGTTGGGATCAAACTTCTGACACCGTGCAAATTGACCCAGCGGTGAGCACGCTTGCCCGCTAGGCTATTTGACTTTTTTTTTAATCGCAGTTGCTAAGCAGAAGAAGCCCAAGACCTTGCAACCTCAAGCAAGCAGCAGGAAGGAGGGACTTCAGTGAACATTCTGGTTTAGAGCTGACGAGTTTCTTCAATCGCGTACAGACACAGACAGATGGGAAGACAGACGGAAGGCGCGGCCTCCAATGGGCCAAGCTGCTGCGCGAGTTATGGAAGAGAAAAAGACGAAAAGCTTCGTCCCGCGGTGAGGCAGCTGGACACGGCACGGGCGCGGAGAACCGGCGCGCGGAGACTCCTCGTCGATTCCCCTCACCCGTACCCGTCCCCGCGCTGGCGGAGGGGGGCGATCGCTTTTGCCTAACGGCGGCTTGGCGTGCGTGGCGCCGGTGGACCGTGCCGCTGGCTCCCAGCCGGGCCTCACCGTTCCGGAGCACGTCAGCGCCCACGTGTCCTTTTCCAACTCTTTCACGGCGGCTGGCGAGACGACGGCTCCCAAGTCGGTGGTAACGACGCACTCGTAGGTAGGCATCTGCAGCCGGACACAGGCGGCGTTCGGCGGCGATCGTGTTAGATATCCCCGACGAGTGTTCGGGTTGTGCCGCGTGTTATTGGAAGTGACGACCGACGTTTTCGTGCCACGTGCTGGCAGCTTCTTAAGGCAACGAGGTACCAACGTGTTCAGAGAAATGTCAGATCACCCCTGACCCCCAGCTTTAGCTTGACTTGTAAATATAAAAAAATTGTTAGTATTTAGTTTTTTATCCTGGTATTTTTAAACCCTTTTTGTTGTGTTCCAGTCCATGTATATGCCAACACCGGGGTCTGAGAAAAACGGCATTTCGATCCTCTATATGTCCTGTACATATGGCAGAATTGACAATAAAGCTGAATTGAATAGCACGACCTCAAAACACGTTGGCCAACTGTACCGCACAAGCGCTGAAGAATATACAACAAAAACATAATTGCAGTATATTCTGTAGGATTGGCAAAAAGGCATTTTAAAGGCATTTTACTGCATAACCAATCGGGACTGAAAAACGACTTGGATTTATTTTTAAACGTGTGGCGAATGTAGCATCTCTGGTGGCTGCAGAAGGTCACGTTAACCCGTGCTATAAAACCATGCACGCATCAAAAATAACCTAGAAACGTTTACATTCCCCCCCCCCCAACACACACACTCAACCCCTAGCCATGCCCACAGCGGGCGGCTTCATGTTTACTGATAAAGACCCAACCGCCCCCCCACTGCTCATAGGCTCCACCTGCTCTCCCTTTCAACCCAGCCCTCTACTCAACCAGTCCCGCCTAGTACTCAGAGGCAGCACCACCCTTGTGCCTGCATCATGGGTAGTAGGGTTGCTAACCCGGCCTGGTTTTTCTCAGGATTGTCCTCCTTTTTAAGGCTGTCGTCCTGGGAAATATGTACGTTTTCCCGGAACAGGTCATCATTCAAAGTCAGTATTTATGCCAGGCCAGTTACACGTACAGTTATGTTTACCTCCACGACATGTCCTGGTTTTATCCGAGCCTTCGCGGTGGCAACCCTAATGATGGAACCACAACACTAAAAAGTGAGGACAAAATCCTGATTTTCACAAAAGCGTCTGGACACCAGGCCAGGCTTTCAGAAACGACTGGACTGTCCTGGCCACCATTACCTTGAGGAGGCCTAGGCGCTTGGCTACGAGAGACAGGTCCCACCGCCACCCGGCCAGCACCAGGGAAGGCTTCAGCAGCTGCTCTAGGCGAGGGCAGGCCTCCGGGCCTTTCATGTCCGGATCGGGATCACTGCTGCCATGCTGCAGGTTACACAACAATAAACAACGCAGGGAAAAAAACAGTCATTAATACGTATGATGTAGGTTTCCACGGCACGATTCATGATGGTGGTTGCTCTTCAGAGCTGCTCTTTCGGGACGGCCGTGTCGAGCGATCTCCATCTCTCCCTCGCGACGTTTCGCCTCCCACGTTGGAGGCATCATCAAACGTCGCGAGGGAGCGATGGAGATCGCTCGACACGGCTATCCGGAAAGAAAAGCTCTAAAGAACAACCATCAGTCATAAATATGTTTCATTGCTTAATGGGTGAATGTGTACATTTTAGATGACTGCCAGAGAGCACGAGAACCCACATGTGGTTCCGACCACAAATGCGTCGATATGGAGGTTGTCATAACAACTTTGATCTGAAATTAATCCCAGTTTCCAAAACTGGCTTTTCTGGTTATGGAGAAACCTAATAATAACAAAAAATCTATCACTTCTATTTTTAATTTGTTTTCACAGGATTAGGTTTCATAGCTCTTTTCAAATTTGTACCATCGCAGCTTCTGGCGAGAACAGGAGAGTGTTTTTTTTCTTCCTGCTACGGTCTCATGACACCGCACGATAATCTCATAATGCACGGGCAGGTGATGCGTGACTCACAGAGGGGGATCCTGGCACAAATCCCAACTCGTGACAAAGAACATCGCGACACAGCAACTCCCCACCGCTAACCAGCTACTGCCGCCTGCCTCCAAGCAGCCATGCAACTACACACGTGGCATTGAAATCGCAGCACGTTGTTCATAATCATCGTCGTTATCAACGTTCGGCTCTGTAGAACCGGGGGGCCCGAGGGGGATGAGCCCCCCTCCCCCCATTCTGCCCTTTGTCAAAGGCTCAGTCCCTCCTAAATTGTTTAGGGTCAGGTCAAAAATGCTGGTGCAATATTCACATAGGTGGGCAGAGCGAGGGCCAAAAGTATGACTTGCTTAAAGTTTGTTTTACATTCACTGTGTCGTGCCTTTCCACAATCTTAATTTTTTTATATTGCCCCACTCCCGCCCCTTTAAACAAGGTCAAGCTACAGGGCTGTTTATCAAATACCAACGACTGTAGCATGCGTGCCTATACCACCTGAACATCGCGAGTGTCAAGAATTGACGCTGTACCTTCAAGCCATTGGCTGAAAAACTGAACCAAGGAGGGTCTTTTGGGAGGTAAATCCATGTGGATTTTTTTTCGGAAAGGGAAAAACGTTGAGGAAGAAAAACAAAAATGAAACAAAGCAATGAGGATATAACCGAGCAAAAGATAGAAATTAGTTTTAAAAGCGGTGGTAGATAGACAAAAAAAATAGACTGCGTAAGGTTAGAAAAACAGAGTTTTTTGGAAAAATGTTTCGCAAAATACAGACTTCCTCAGCGATACGCACCAAATATTAAGGGGGCTGCATGCTTACATTGTAGATGATGTCACCTTGGCTGCACCCTGCGCTGGTGCACGTCTGTTCCTCCACACACCAGTTGCATGGCCAGGGGCTCCCAGAGCACGCGGCACAACTGCAACAAGGACACACAGCGATCATCTCATCGGTCTCCGCGGGGTTACTCCAGCGAGCGACATCGTCCCAGGGGCCACAGTGTGTGTGTCCCCTGCTCCTGCCACATATCCTCTTATGGAACGGCCCATGTGTTGAACCCCAATGTCTGAGCTCTGACCAGAACACCTTTCATGCCACGAAAGGTTTGATGTCATGAACGGCAATGCCAGAAATCTCATGTTTTTATTGTTTTCGTAATTACGTAAAAATTTGTGCTGCTGGCGCCACATCACAGGGTGAAGTATCCGTAGGAAATCTCACCACATGTTAGAGAGAATGGCCAGTCAAAGACGACAGCACGTTGCTGCTTCCGAGAACTCTTCAAATGGACTTAAAAAAATCCGAACAAGAGGCATTCCGCATTCCCACATGCCACGGAAAAAATGTTTATCACATTAAAGTAAAAACAACATTTTAGAATTCCCTAAGCTGTAATTTGACCAGTTTAAAGAAACAGTAAAATTCAACGCGACAGAGGTTTGTTGGTGCAGCGATCTCAGATTAAGTTAAGATCATCAACTCACTGCTTTTGATAACCCAATGAATTCGTGGATCTCCGTAGCACCGGCTCACTGCTCAGATTTCTGAGCCACTTGTGGATTTAAAGTAAGTTTGTAAATCAGAAGGGTTCCCAAAATCGAGAGATTGTGATTTAAAATCATGGCCCAGAGTCAGACCTATCCAACACAGAAAGGCAATCAAGCCTGTGTGGGATAGGTCGAGCCGGGTATTGAACCAGGGAACCTTCTTGCCGTGATGCGGCAGCGCTGCTCACCGCGCCACCGTGCCGAGATGAGGATTGTTTGCATGCTGAGACTACCAACCAATTCACAAGCGAGTAATTGTTTACGAGGTGGGTCTCCATCTGGACAGCCAAACAAGCGGTCAATCCGTCATCGCACAAACACCGCCGCGCACTTGTTTAAGTTGAAGGGGAACTGAAATCTCTCTCAAACGGCAGCTCAGTGCAAACTGTGCGACCAGGCACAGAGAACACACGGCCAGTTCACCGCATCTGAAAAATACTACTTTAATTTCCAGCCGCTTAATTGACCGGAAAATTACTCATCGCAAGGAACTGCAAATAATCTTGACTTGACAAAATAAACACACATTATATGGAAAACCTCATCCATTTCTCCTGATGGAGTGGTTTCCATACAATTTATAATCAAGGGGTGATGACCCAGAAAACTTAAACATGGGGGTTGAACTGGTATTCAAATTAGACTTTAATGTACAGGCATCCAGCCAGCACTGCTCTTCATATAATGGCATGCTGTGTATAATTGCAATACCATGCTGGCTAATAATATAGGAAACTATGAGAACTGTATTCGGTTGGCAATATTTACACCACGTTTTCCTAGGTCTGAACAAAAACCCAGACTTGCGCCGCGCGAACCAATCAGGGCTCTCGCATGTGACAGGAACTTTTCACCCATCCTCCGTCCCACAAGCTCTTCTCTCGCGCAGCTCGACTTTAGAATTATGCTCCCACTGTCATTTTTCCAAAGTTCACATCACCTCCCTCACAATTCAAGAAACGCGTTAGTATTATCTATTAAATCTCTGTTGCTGGCCGCTTGACAGTTTGGGGCCTTTGGGCTTGGACTCCGCGCAAGTGCGATTAAAAAAAAACCGCCAACATTTAAGAATCTGCTAATACATTCTGGTCACCAATGTTCCACCGAGTCTGGCAGTCAAAGCAGAGCCCCTTGGGCCCATGGGTGTGGGTCTTTGGGGTAGCGAGCTGGGCACGCAACGCGTGTGCACATGCGCCATTCCCCCGTACAAGCCCAGACAGCGCCAAATGCTCCAGGACAATTTTCCATTAACTCATCGCGCGCCAAGGAGAGTACGGCGTTCGTGAGCGGTGCGGGCGCCCGCAGCTTCCTCGCGCCGGCACCAGGGGAGGCGTGCGGGAGGCTCGGGGAAGAGACGTCTACAGCCGTCCAAATACAGTCCACGCGTATAAACACTGTCCAGCAACACGTGCCCAAAGACGACAGTGTTTACGGCCGCGTAGGGTTACGCCGCCGAGCTGTATAGCGGCGCTCACATGGGTTGTCGGGTCGTACCGCGCGTGCTGGATCCGCACGACGCCCGACGTTTCGGCGCCTCGTGCTCTAAGTTATTTATTATGGTTGCTCATCAGAGCTGTTCTGTCAGGAAAGCTGTGTCGAGCGCTCTCCCTCGCTCTCAATACGGCTATCCTCTAAAGAAAAGCTCTGAAGAGCGACCATCATGAATCAAGCGATGAAAACCTACGTCAGTAGAGTAAAAATGTCAGCGTGTTCGTCTCCTTGTACAAACAGGAGAGGGGTGGGCTCATCTCCACTGAAAAGTTAATTGTCGAAATTCCCCCTTCCGATGAAGGGTGACAGTCCCTACATAACACAACTGCTGCTGATTTCTCACAAAGTGGATACTGGTTTATTTATGCTCCTAATAGGATGATTGGTTGGATCCAAACCCCAGCCGCCCCCTCCCTCGGCCCAAATCAGAATTCTAAATCGGAACCATCCAATTGTGCGTGGAGTTAGAAACTCGAACCACATTGCCATCTGACCGGATTAATTTAAACACAGCGTAAGTGGAAGGGCATGAGCGTTCATCAGAGGTGGTACGGCGTACGGGTAACCGGTGAGAAAGTGGCGGAAGCATTCAGTACAGTACTACAGGTAGGAGGGGAGCGGTCGCAAATACTACCGTTCCGGTTGGAAAGGTGAGCTGCTTTCACCGCCCGGTGTTTGCGTAAACACAGATGAATCTCCTCTTACAGGGAGAGCAACCGAAATGGGGGAAACAACTGTTACATCTGGACGAGAGCAGTGACTCAAAGCCGGGGAGGGGGGTGGCAGAGGTGAGGCTCCACCGGCCGGCCTCACACACTCACGGTGCTCGATGGTTGAGCCGCGGCAGAGCCGAGCAGTCGAACACGAGCAGCCGGGCCGTGACCAGCGTGACGTCACCGTACTGTACGGCCACCTCCACCTCCACGTGGTCTGCACACACAGACAAAGATCCCCCGAATAAGCCTCTAACTGACCGTAGGGTCAAGTGCCGCTCGCGAGTCGCACCGATGCAGGCCGGCGCGCCCGGCCGAGTTTTGTCTCTCGGCTGGCGATGTTTACAACAACGCATCGCGTATGCATCCGAGGCCGAATCAACCTAGCGGAGGCCCTCAATGTGGAAGATCTCATCAAAGCTTGGATGCCAAGTAGGCTTTCAGCCTGGTTGGTACTTGGAGGGGTACCTAGGAATACTGAATGGTCTACACTTGAGCTGTGGGGAGGCAGGGAGGTGGGCGTTCTATAAATGCTATTATTATTATTATTACCCGCTTGAGAGCTCTGAGCACTATCCTGCCCTGTGTGTGCATCTTCTCTGGATTTCCTCCCACTTGCCACTCATAATTAATGGAAACGGCCAAACATTCAAAATTCAGGACCCTCTTGAAATCGTCTTCAGGCTCTGTGAGGCTTTCCTGTATATAGACCACATTGCTACTATCATTAATATATTGTTGCGTGCCAAATGGGGCTGGCGCTTCACACGAGCAGTTGGTGTGCCAGCAGCACACACACCTGGCCACTTTTGTCTCCCCATCGTCCCTGGGCCAAGAAAAGAAATTGCTACCACATGTGGCGTCATAATTTTACTTGTACACACGAGGTAATAAGGTCTATACATCTCAATTAACAGGTGGCAGCATTTCAAGTGGTTTAATTGTATTATGAGTGAATTTAATTTGTTTTCGTCATCATCTCTTGCAATTAATTTTTATCCTCCCGAATTTTATTGCGATTGTGCGGTCCGCATCGCAGCATTTATTCAGCGACCGGGCATCACAGTTCTGTTGTGTCACGGGAATCCCGTAAAGAGCTTGCAAGCTCAATGGGTATTTTTATGCTGTAATAATAAACATCTATCCATAAACATCTATCAGAAAAGAGCCCATGGGAGGTAAAAACTCACATCTACTGCTAAGATCACTACGAGTGACCTCTAATCCAACACACGTGGCACTACCTTTTTCAAAAACTCTGCTATATATATATCTGTCAAATGGCAAATAAACAAAATCGGTACGTATCTATTTTTCACATTCGTTTCTGTTATTTTGTATATATATATATTTAGAACTCTCAGGAGCGTATTGCCTCGTTTAGTGAAAATCGGGTAGGGTTTCGCAGTGGTAACATCCGCGCCTCACAGAAAGAAGGTCCTGTCCGAGGCAGTTCGACACCCGCCTCAGGCACCTTCCTGAGCACAGTTGTGTATTCTCCCCCCTGTTCTACGTGGGTTTCCTCGGGGGTTCCTTAAAAATGTAATCAATACTGTGCACGTTATAAACTCATACAAAATCTGTGCCACCACACGCGCCACCGGCCGTGCCTGCAGACCGTTACCTTTCCCATTCCACGGCAGGCGGTCGGGAGACGGACTCAGGCATCGCACGCGATTCCCAGCGATCGTTGCCGCGGTGGAGTGGCCCTCGGTCTGGCAGCGCAGCGATTCGGAGTTGGTCACCGCCGCCAGGTTGGCGACGGTCAGCGTCACCTGGACACGGGGATCAACGGCGCACAGCTCTCAATCATACGGAACACATTTTTTTTTATACTAGTAACACAATTTATAACGTGCGCAGATTCCACGCCTGGTCATGGATGAGACACAGATAGGGAGGGATAAGGAAACTGCAGGCGAGGTGGGGGTGGGGGGAGGTCAGCCAGGTGGTCATCCGGCGCCGCAGACCAAAAAACGACCAGCGTGGTGAAGTAAAGCCAAATGGGCCCGCATGACCCACAAGACCTGTGAAGTGGATTTGGTGAAGGACTGCTCATTTACAACACACGCACATACAAATATTTGCACACCCATGCATAACAAGAAACTGTAAAATCAGAAAAAAACACACACACATACACACACGGAAGATGTGCATATGAAGACAAACATGTCCAAACATTTGCTCGTCCATTCGTGCAAACAAACAAAAGGACTTCCTTAATCTTCCCCGGCATCGTCATGACCTGTTCAAGCAAGAGCTGTTATCAGGCCCCAGATCAGGCCAGTACAGTACAGTACACACCGGATTTGCTGTGGTCAACACCGTGCCCAGCTGCCTTTCGTTTTCCCAGCGCCGACGCTGACCACACAGCACCAGGTGCTCATTACAGGCCGAGTCAACCCAGGGGGAAGCTCACAGCGGCTCCCACTCATTAATTACCACCGGTGCCGTGCACGGGCAGAAATCGAACCTGAGAGTTACTGGGACCGTAGCAGCTTGTGCCAAACACCAAGCACCTGCTCCCCCAACACACGCACACACCTGGCAGACTATTTTACTAAGCCATCGCAGTGCAGGATGCGTACGCAACGCAGTGTGGGTCTATAGCAGCGGTGTAGTTATCGTGTGCAGGCAGTGCAACTGCACCAGTGCAACAAAAACAGCATCCGCCATTCGCAAATACGTGGCGGTGACAGCACCACGACGTATGTGCCAGGCTAGGTAGCCGGCATACATGCACACGTCAGTCTGCAAACTCGTACACAGCTATCAGTGTATGTACATCACAGGACACACACACACACACCTGTTAGGTCTAAGATCACACCGAACACGCAGCTGTTAATCTACAGATCACAACTCACACACACTTGTCAATCTCCAGATCACACCGCATACAAAGACAAATATCCCCTGTATAGCCTTAATAGACTGTAGGGTCAAGTGCTGTTCGCGAGCACCTATGAAGGTCAACACAGCACACGAGGAGGCGGGTGACCAGCACCACGCCCGGCCGCCTTTGTCTCCCTAATGGCAGCGTTTGCACACTGCACTAGGTACTCATTTGAGGCTGAGTCAACCAGGGTGTCTCTGCAGTGGTAACCGCTGCGTCGCCGTACAGAAAGAAGCTCCTACCCGAGGCGGTTCAATTCCCGCTCGCGGCCACCACCAACACCGGTGGCCATTTCATGAACCGGTCCTGCGGCCATTCTCTAAGTCGACTCAGCTCTCAAATGAGTACCTTGTGTGAGGTGTGTCAACCATCGCCAGTAGGGAGACAAATGCGGCCGGGCGTGGTGCCGGCCACCCACCCCCTCGTGCGCCGTGTCGGCCTTCGTAGGTGCCGCTCGCTAACAGCACTCGACACCTACAGTCCGTGAAGGCTACAAGTGGGGGGATGTTTGTGTTTGCGCGCGCGCCGCAGATCGTGATCATCGAGCACAAGTCGATCATCTGCCCAGGATACAACGCGGTGCTGCACATACACACCTGCGTGGAGGAGGTGCAGATCAAGGTGCGTGCTGAGACGCCAGGCACACCACCACACTCGCACACGGAGACACGCACCACTACGCGGAGACACGCACCACTACGCGGAGACACGCACCACCACTCTCACACGGGGGTGCAGACGCACTACTACACTGACACAGAGACGAGCACACACCACCACGCGGAGACACACACCACCGCACTCACCCCGTGTCTCCCCGTGCAGCGCTTTGTGACCCTCGGGTGAAAGGCGCTCTATAAATGCTATAATTATTATTATAAACCTGTTCAAAAAATCATCACTGCTATTAGCCGTGAGCGGGATTCAAACTTGGGTCGCCAGGTTCGCAGCCCAGCACGCTAACCCCACTGAGCTACCGCTCCCCACAACACCGCACACCCTACACACCACACAGCACACTCAGCGCGCAGACCACACAGCACACTCACCGCGCACTCACACACACCAACCGCACGCACACCACACTGACACACGCCGCTCACTGACACACGCACGTACCTGCTGCTGATGGTGTCTGCTGACGTTGCGGGGCGACACGTCGCTCACGACGGGGCACTCCGCGCGGGGGCTCCACAGCCACGCGTCCTGCAGGTGCTCCTCGGGGCACTCCGTCTGCTTGGTGCACCTGTTAAGGCCGCCCGGCAACGACGCGTCAGTAGGGCCCGAAACGCGGCGCCGCGAGCGGCCCGCGGCTCGCAGCTCCGGGCCGATCGCCGCACGCGCTCTCTGCCGGGACGGGGAGCGGGAGGGGGGCTTATCTCTGCCGGCCAACGGGAGCTTTGCGAGACGATTGCTCAATCAGGATTTGATTTCACCCGCGGCGCTTCGCCGCACGCACCGCGATTGACAAAATCGATGCCGTCGACGAATCAACGCGTGCGGATTGCTCTTGAACAGCTGCTCCTTCGGGATAGCTGTGTCAAGCGTTTCCTCGTCTCTCCGTCGCGGCGTTTCGCCTGCTTGGCTATCCCGAAAGAGCAGCTCTTAAGAGCGTTTCTCATACATCAAGCCATGAAAACCTGAATCGATGCATGCCTTGCTCCTGACGCGATAATGTGCCAGCCACGTAATGTGGAAACATTCAAAACGTGTCAATCTTTAAGAACGTACCAATTAACAACCCTACAAAATCGTGTCAAGTGAAACAAGTGTTAAAAATAACTTAACAACCATGTGCACTCCGAATTTACTGAAGCCTCGGTTCCATGATTAACTTCAGTTTCAAATTATTCTCTTAATCACCAACAACTGAAGATAACTCTGTCAAGCGCACGGCTCTAAAGTGCGATCGCAATAAACGGTTTCTTTATTTTCCCTGCGAAATCACTCCGCCTACACGTCAGACGCCGCGCAAAAACGAAAGGCGCAGATCCAACGTGTTTCGCGACCGGCGATAATTGGAAATGCCACGGCCTGAGATGCCCCCGCCGGCTGCTTACGGCTCGGGGCTCACGCTCGACTTTGCAAGGTGACGTGTCGGATTTGTAGAAATGTATGGATTGCGGAGGAATGCCCAAGGGCTCAGCGAGGAATTTCTGCCGAATCCCAGGCTCAACGTTCACAAATCGGTTCGATATTACGGAGCGCGCTGAATATACCGCGGAATGTTTTCGCGCGCGCAGGCGAGAAAAACCACGGTGCACCGTGGAATAATGCTTATTTTATAAACTTGAAAGGGAAGTTCTCTCCACAGGCGGCTGCTCTTGCCAGGGAATGATGCCAAGGAATAACACCACCCGTGATGGCCAAAGCAGGTGCCAACACAATGGGTATTCCTTCAAGATGAAATTGGGAGGAACGGCGGCGCAGCGATTAGCTCGCTGCGCTATCAACTAAGTGACCAGAGATTGATTCCTGATCATTGCCGATATCTGTGTGGAGGGATCCTCGACCCCCACACACCAACCCACACTGACCAGCGCGGTGAAGTACGGTCAAAAAAACAAACCGCCTTCGTCCGGAAGTGGATTGGTAAACGGGCTATAAAATTATGCGATTATAATTATTAAAGATAACAATCAGCGCCTTAATAAAAACACGTTAACCGTAATGAATGAATCACTCGGGGAAATAAAACACTTGGGCCGCAACAAACCCCTTTTGACACCGCGCTCTCATCGCTGGCACAGGCAATCATCGCGCGGCGGTTTTTAAGCGTTCTTTTTGCGGATGCGCTTTTGCATTACACGGCCCAGCAGCATGACCCCCAATGTCAAGGCTGGGTGTTTTATAATGAGATGCGGAGACA
>JAZEWU010000014.1:6722287-6738853 GCA_036362915.1 Geotria australis
GGGTGGATGGGTGGGGGAGGAAGAAGCACACACGGCAGGGTGGTGCAGTGGTAACATCTTCGCCTCACAGAAAGAATGGTCTTGCCCGAGCAGGTTCGATCCCCGCCTTGGGCGCCTTTTGAGTGGAGTTTGTGTGCTCACTCCCTGTTCTGCGTCGGTTTCCTCCCACAACTTAAAAACACTCATTAATTAATTGACCGATAAACATGCTAATATATAGGCAGCAGTTTATGGTAATATGGCGCTGGCAAACCGCCTGGCTGCCTCCTCCGCCTCTCTGCGGTTTCCTCGCGCCTCTGAGTGGTTCTCTCGTCGAATGAGTACCTTCGACAGTGAATGAATATGTGCGCGTTATAAATGTAAAAAAAAATAATTGAGAACGACGACCCCTGGTGTCCCGCTGTGACCCCGGTGACCCGGTGCGAGACTCGCCTCCCGTGCAGGGCGCACCAGCCGCAGTACGGGTCTCCGGAGCCGACGCACGCGGCACACGAGCTGTGGCGGCCACAGTCCGACACGGGCACCCGCGCCACCTGCGGCACAAACGCGACGGCGCCAGGCCTCGGTCACTCGCACCGGCTCCGCTCCGCTCGCGGTTTAACGAACGTGGTAATTGCCCGACACCGTCACAAATATAAAAAAATAGTTAGTATTTCGTTTTATTTTGTCCTAGTATTTTTAAACCCTTGTTGTTGTGTTCCAGTCCATGTATATGCCAACACCGGGGTCTGAGAGAAACGGCATTTCGATCCTCTATATGTCCTGTACATATTGCAGAATTGACAATAAAGTTTAATTGAATTGAATAATGTATAGGATAACGTTGTTTTGCTAATGCTGACGCCGGCTAACAGTGTCGCTACATTCCCCCTCCCTGCCTCGGTGGTTTCCTCATTCTCTCTCTCTCTCTCTGACATTGAATGAGTGTGTGCACATTATAAATTGTACCTATTATTAATATTTCTACGAGGCTGGCCCGATGTGTGTGGTGACGTGCAGCGAGAAGCAGGAATTAACCGAAGACAACTGTGACAGCTCTCATCCGGCGCGCAAAATAGCGGGAAAAAAACACAAGTGGATTAAAGAAGGAAGAGGAACAATCTGAGACGGTCTAAACAACAAGTGCATGACCCAAGACAACAACTGCTTGTTTTGTGGGTCACGTGTTGCTTTAATCTGTTCTCGAAATTTCAGAATTCACCGGCGCGGAATGGCTTAAAATCCATGTCCTTGCACCCATGCCAATCCGGGTTTCCACCCTTACCGATCAACAAAGGTGGTTTTCCTGCGACACATTAATTTGGACGTTTATTGCCGACCCGGTCAGGGTGTAAAGACAGATTGCGGTGGGGCATTGGGAGCGGAGTTTGGGGAGAGAACGTCCTTGCCAGAGACGCCGCAGAAATCCTCAAGTAAACCTACACGTGCTTCCACCTCAACGTGCTCATCAGCTGTGTAAATAGATCACAGTTAAGCCCTGCTTTCCAATTAATCTTCCAATGTTTGGCCGGTCTGAATCAAACAGGATTACTGTGTTGCACTTAAATATTTATTTGTGCGGTCGTTTGTGACTGGTGAGATGCTAGACAGACTGATTTCATTGATCTAGCTTTGTTTACGCATCGAGTTTTTAATTTAACCCTGCGAATTTTACCATTGCAATGGCCATACACACAATTTTCTGCTGGGATTTATTGCCAAACGTCAAGCTGCTGTTCATCCTTTGTATACACGGAACATTAGCGCATTGATTTTACATTTGAAAGCTGAAACAGCCGCGCAAACACACTAAACAATCGTGCAAACAATTGCATATTGTTATTATTGCAGTATCAGATCGTTAAGGGAATTAATCTGAAGTCAATACCATACACGTACGGCAAGCATTTTAAATCTGCAAGCGGTAATAATAGTATCGCTGTGAGACTAAGTAAAAGCTATATAACAACAATACATTTTCTAACTAACTAAATTATATGCAAATGTTTAAAAACAGTGTTCAGTCTAAGAAGTGTATTAACTCTCATAAACTACACCTGCAACAGAGCTCTTTGCTGCTGGCCACTTGGCGTTATTGGACTGTGGGTCTGTGCTCAGCAACCGTGATTTCAACATTACAAATTAAATACGAAGACGGCGGTGAGCATGGGAAAGTGAGAAAGCTAGATGGTGTCAACGATGAGACAGGAAGAGCAGACCCTGGAAGCTGGGTATCAACAGAGCAACAACTGCTGGATCCGTCAGAAGGAAGAATGCGATGGCAACTTGTCGCAGAATAAATATCGCTGGTCACGATCGTCTCTAATTATGGGCCCCTTTGGCCTTTAGTTATAGCAGCTCAAGCCGAGCTACTTATAAATTGATATCTGCGTTGCCCTGAGCTGCTTGGCTTTTGGCAACATTTCATCCTAACACTGGCGAGACTAGACCACAAACAAGGTTGTCTCAATCGTGTGTGTATGTTTTGCAAATGTGCTGCCTTGTGAAAGGTGTCCATTTGGTGTTCGCAGATCGTAACACCTGTATTATTGTCAGAAAGGGTCAAACCTTTTCTCTTTTCACGTAACAATTGCCTCCGTTTAATTGATCACCGATCGACAATGGTATTGAGCGTCTCTGCATCTGCAGTGGAGTTGTTACCTCGCTCTCAGACATCACGTAGAGGTGTTCCTGCATAGCGTCGAACACCAGGTCCCTGTTAATCGCCGACTCGGCCTGGTGAAGAGTCCAGTTGCCAAGGGGCTTGTCGGCCCCGCGGAGAAATGCCTACGCACGCACGCAGGTCCCCGTTTAGTCGCCCCGTAGGCCAAGTCAGTAAGTGTCGTTGACGAGCAGAGATCCACCACGACTGGATTAGAATGCGAGACGGCGGAACGGTCAACAGCACAACGCCACGTCACACTCGGCATTTTCCGTGCACAAATACACATTTTATGCTAAACGCAGTTCACAAATACACGCATTGTAGGCCTAGTGATTAGACAAATACAAGGGTGCTCGAAAAAGCGATAAGAATGTAATCGCAAATGCGCACGTTCCTCCGTCATGTTACGTTTACTTTGAATGCAATATTGACCTTGAAGCAAGAACCACACTCTACATTATCAACACGTACGTCCCCAGGTATAAATCCACTGCTGGATGAGGGCCTCCCCACACGGTACAGGCTGTAGGGCAGTGCTTCCCAAACCGTCTCGGTTTCACGGCACCCTTTAGTGAATCAGGATTTTTTACCACGACGCTCAAAATCAGAAAATGCAAGGCATTTATCGAAAAAATGGAATATGCCGCGGCGCCCCTGCGAGTTAGCTGCGGCGCCCCGGAACGCCGCGGCGTACACTTTGGGAACCACTGCTGTACGGTTTGATTAATGAGACTAAACCAGGCTGGTCAGTGCGGCTTGGTAAAGATGGAGTACAAGTGTAGGCGTTTGACCACCTGCCGTGGGTGGCATCGTTGTGGTGATCCATGCCAGGCACTGACCACCGGACTTAACCCCGACCGAGGTCAGCTTCTGACGCGATGTGGCGCATTCCGAGATTTGGTCACAGGCGCCGCGCCTTTGTCTGCACGCTCGTTTAAGGCCGAGTCAGACTAGGAGAGGCCCACAACCAAGTTCAAATACTACATGCCATTGATGTTGTTCATGGCTGAGTATCAAATCCAGGTTTGTGGTGCAGTGGATAATTAATCTATCACCGCTTCCAACACACATACCCACATCCACACACGCAGGATTTTGCGAATAAAAATATAAACACAAGCACAAAGATTTCCTTGTTTAGTCTACATAGAATATTGTGCGGGGCAAATATTGGTACCTAACACATTACAGCCAGTGAGGCAATAATAAGAAGGGGGTAATGTGGACAGGAATAAATTTGCGTTAAAGTCTGTCGTCCTATTTTTACAGAAGCGGTCCATTCCATACATAGATCCAGTATAAACATCCAATACTAAGATGTGCAGAATCAGAAACTGAAGAAGTTTTTAAGATTGCAATGCAGTTTTACAACGACTCACCCACCGGGCACGCACAGACACATCCGTCTCCAAGGGCAAAAAGAATGACAATTGTTTCACAGACACGGGCAAATAACCTATACTCGTCCTTAGAGGTAAACACACCGGCGGCTCAAACATCCTTCAAGAAAATGTCATTTCAAAATAAAACTGTGTTGAATCATAGGGGGCCATTCTCAAATAAGAACAAGGGTCTGGGAAAGGAAAATCATGTTTCATGGGAACCCGACTTCTCTCTCTCTAGTGTGAGTCTAGACTTTGGTTCAACGACCGCTCGCTATGATGGTGTTGCTCTTCAAAGCTGTTCTTTGGGGATAGCCGTGTGTCTCCTTTGCGACGTTTTGAAAGCATGATGGAAGCGTGACGACGCTTCAAACGTAGGAGGCGAAACGTCGCGAGGGAGAGCGCTCGACACGGCTATCCCCAAAGAACATCTCTGAAGAGCAACCATCACGGAACGAGCCATGAAAACCTACTTCAGACCACTCGCTATGTCAGCATTGCCTCCGCGCCACCCTGCCCAACCCACTCCGCCGACGAGAAACGACCGCGCGCCTATCGCAACACGAACGTCGCCGACACAGCAAAGCGCGCGGTCACCCTGCGGCAGGGTACGGAGGGTAAAACAAAAAAAAAGTAGCCGCTCGCTCATTCCGGGACGGTGCAGCCCGTTACCCTCGCCACCCACCCTCCCCTCCGACGAGTAAATCACGTGCGGCGGCGGCGGCGGGCAGTCCCGTGTCTGGCATCGGCCGAGGGCCCCACTGTCACCAGACGGCAACGCCACAAAGGCCAGGCCGACCACACGGCGTGGAGAACCGTTTGAAAAGATCCTCCGTGTCGCGCATTGTCAGATTATAAAAAAAAAAGCAAGCGAGGGAACGATGTTTATTTGGTTTTGGTTAATGGAGCGGGTGTCGCTGAGACAGACGGGACTGTAACTATGGCCGGAGTAGAGGGTTTTTTTCCTGCGGTAACCGTAGCGACGCGTTTACAGCCACTGCTAGGCACCGCACGGGCGAATGTTTATTTCAGGAATGGCTCACTGCCAGTGGGCGGGTACGTGTTGCGTTATTTTGAACTTTTCGTTTCGGTTTCCATTTTTTTTCCCCCCCTTGGCAAGTTGACGGCGTGGAGCCATTCAAAATGTCAACGTTAACTGCTGCCAAATCTAAAAAGGGTAACAATTGGAAACTAACTCCATAAAGGAAACGCCGATTCTTACCGGGTTCCTCAGGCTGCCTTCGGTTAAAATTCCACACTTGAACACTTGTAGAGCTACCGCTCGGCCACATCAACCAGACCCCCCAAAAAAAATACATTCTATCAGACATTTATGCATAACTAGCAACGTGCCCGCCCTATGGGCAATCTTCTTCCAAGGGTGTAACATGTTTTTCTGACATCAGGATAAAGACGGAAGAGTGGCCCTAATAGGGTTAATGGGAGTCGTGCAAAAGTGAAAATGTAAAGCTGATAGTAGTGTCTAAGCTGAAATAAGACAAATGCGTTGGTGCTGTGCAGTTAAAACTTGTGCTTATTAAGGATTCGAACTCGGTACCCTCAGTGCAAACATGTGCACACGCATAAACACTTGCTCCACTATATACAGTGGTCCCTCACTTTACGATATTTATCCGCTCCAGGACGTAAACACTAAAAAGCACTGCTATTGGCTGAAAATCTACCCAAGCGGCGTGCGCTTGCATCGCCGATTGGCTGCTGCGCCACCCACGCTCACGCGCAGCCATACCGTAACACGTATCGCAAAGTGAAATTTGATCCGTAGCGCGATACTAACGTTATTTTAGAGCGTATTACCGACTGAGCCAGGCTCCGCGCCTCCGAATCGACGGGTGCAACGCGCCCGGAGGATATGCGCGCGTCACAAATATATACTATCATCATACCGTAAAGTGACTTCATCGTATTGCCAGGCAATCGTGAAGCGAGGGAGCACTGTATAGGTTATGTCGACAACATCGAGCACGCGGTGCTCCCAGACTCGCCCAGGCTCGCCCGCTCGACCACGCGAGCCGGGCGGCCTCCTCCAGCCACACGCTCGCGGGCCGCGCTCCTCGCACCTTGATGAGCCGGCCCGTCGAGTCCCCCACGAAGGCGACTGTCCACCGCTGAGCGACGAGGGTGGTGGCGACAGCCGTGAGGTGGACGTCCGGAAAGACGGCCAGCGCCGGCGACACCAGCGTCTGGCGGCTCACGATGGGGTTGGGCAGGTGGTCGACGCCGCACTCAGCCGCTTGCCCGCTCTGCGACGGATGGACAAACGCGACAACGAGGCTCGTCAATCGATCACAGACGGGCCCGCCTGCCCAAAGCCGGGGTTGATTTGGAGCTGGGGTGGGGTCGGCGCCCCCCGGTATGATGCATGCGTTTTCTTGTGACGACAGGACAGAGAGAGAGATATATATTTATTTGGGATAAATACGAGGCGGTAACGGTGAGATGGAGATGCGTAGATAATGAGCACGTGTGCACAAAGCGAGCCGCTCCCGCTGAGCAGACCCCTTGACTCCGGCAACCCCGACCTGTACCGGGCGTTTAGCTTAATTACGCGGCACATTTGTGCAAACGAATGAGCCTTGACCCAGAGAAGGCGAAGAAAACGCAGAGGAAGGCGGCAGACGAGACGGCCAGGTGAAATCAAACGTGCCCGGAGAATACATATTAATATTAGTTCGGAGACCACCACGAAAGGAGAGCGACTAAGAATAGGAACGCACGGAGGGACTTATCGCCCAGCGGCAGGGGAAGACGACAACAGCCCGAACGCGCACAACGCAACCGGCGGCAAAAAAAACCTCAAAACCTCCCCACTTACGGTGACGTGGCTGTTGGCGCAATTGAGCGATCCGACGTACTCGACGTAGGCCGAGGCGGCGTCGCCGCGGTAGCAGGCCTCGCGCGCCCGCTCCACGGCCTCGTCGACGCGCGACACGGCGAACGCGCACAGCGACGACGCCGCCGAGCCGGACGGGAGCGCCGCGTCCTCGGCAAACGCCACGAACAGCGCCGGCTCCCCGGCCCGCCCGGCCGCCACCTCCGCCCCGAGCCGGCCCAGCGAGGCCGCGCGCGCCAGCACGTGCTGCCGCCTCGGCTCGCCGGGCGCGGCGCCGGGCGCGTCGCACGCCAGCGGCACCTCGACGTACGACAGGAAGTTGAGGTCCTTCTTGCAGAAGCGGCCGACGAACGTGCGCGGCTCCCCGCGCGAGTAGCGCGTCTCCTTGCGCTGGAAGACGAAGTAGGCGAAGCGGCCGGCCTCGAACGCCGCCACGAAGCTGTGCTCGAACTGCGAGTACTCGCCGCGCAGGTAGAACTCGTCGTCGTGGGTGAACGGGTCTCCCTCGCCCTCGACCTCGCCGGCCGCCGGCGGCAGGAAGCGTATCGACAGCGGCTTGAGCTTCTGGCGTCCGCTCGCCGTGCCCACGAAGAGCATGTCGCGCTCGCCGGCGCGCGCCACGAAGCCCACGGCCGCCTCGGCGCCCGACACCACGGCCTGCAGCGAGGTGGGCGCCTCGGCGCGGTACAGGACGCGGGTGAGGTTGGCCGCGTCGCGCACCACGCACGTGCCGTGGTGCACGCTGCCGCACGCCACCACGCGGCCCCGCGCCGCGTCCAGCGCCAGGAGCACGTTGGCGTCGTCGTACTCCTGCACCACGCAGTCGACGGGGAAGGGCGGCAGGCACTCGAGGCTGTCGGGCACGGGCCCCGTCACGGCCAGGGCCCGGTCGTCCAGCAGCGACGTGAGCTGCAGCAGCCGGTTGGTGCCGCCCACGTACAGGTCGCCCGTGGCGGCGCTGTACGCCAGGTGGGCGAGCGGACGCGCCTCGGGGAAGGAGCGGAGGCGAGGGGACGGCGACGGACGGTCCGCCCAGGCCCGCGACGCCAGCAGCAACAGCAGCAGCGGCGGCAGCAGCAGTCCCGGCAGCCGCATGGCCCTACGCCTGCACGGCGACACGCGGCGGCACACGCGCTTCGGTTACGACGGTCACGGGTTTGGCTCTAGAATGGAGCGGGCGGCGCGCCGGTTGTTGGCGCGTTGTACCGCGCACCCTTGCGGCGTGGCTTTCACGGGGCGGCGGTAGAGAAATTACCCAATCGTCGTCAGAATTCTGAAGTTAAGATTCTTTGGCGGTGGCGCAAGTCGGCAGTGAGCTGTGGTGCGCAGACTGCTACTGGGCCAACCCTGCCCCGCCACCTTCACCATCCCGCGATGACCACGGTGGTCAAGTATGATCGCGTAAACCCACGCGAACGACACGGCGTGGGAAGGCCGTCATCCAGCAGCGATACGGTTTTTGCTCGTGGCTGCTGCGGCGTTACTATTACTCAGCGTTAAAAGTCACGTACGGTTGTTTCCTGCTAGAATAAGTGTGGCGCAGTTCTCGTATTTAGCACCCTTCAGAAACCGCTCCTGGAAACTCCACATTGCTCTGCTGGGACGGGGTGAGTCAATGACCGTAACCACGAGTTTTCACTTGCCACAAAGCGGTATACATCTCATTGACCAGGGAGTGATGCGTGGCAAGGTTGACTGACAACGCGAATGTCAACGCACAACCTTCGAAACAAACGTGACACCCAAGCCGGATCCCTGTTATTACAGTTGGTATCGCGTGCCGAGTAATTCGCGTGAATTATTTAGCCGCGAAGAGCTCGTCTCGCAGACGCGGGTTAACGCACAGCTGATCCGCAAGATGCTGAAAATGTTTTAATACCGTCTTAATACTCTCTGGCGCAGTGCTTAAGTGCTATATTAAAGCAAGCCCGCGTAGGCAAACATTCCATTATGCAACTGTTACTAATTACACGCGTTTGCGAGCGAGTCGACGCAGCACGGGCAACAGCACGAGCAAGCCGGCGCCGACAGGAAGTGCTGGCATACATTGAGCGTCAACCTCCGAACCCGGAGCAGACAGTGATGGATGGACGTGGTGCGATGATGGATGGATGGACGTGGTACAAGGCTAGAGACACATCTGATGCTTCGCGAGTGTGTGTGTGCGTGTTTGCACACGCGTTGTGACTGGGTATACGCCTGCCCTTGTGTGTGTGTGTCGGTACACGTGCGTCGGTACGTGCGTGTACGTCCCTGCGCCTCAGCGTGTGCAGTGTCACGGTGGTGTGACGGTTAGGTGCAACGCACCGCGAACCCGCCAAGCTAGCTGTTTATTCACAGCCACGGCTAACATCGGTTGCGAGCGACACCGGAACCTTTTTCCTGCACCTCGCCCTAGCTCGACGTAAGATGAGCCCGCTTGTGCCGAGTCCGACAGTCGGTACTGGGGAGACGACAACCTTGCGTGTTGGTGAGGCCACACCACCAACTCATGGACAGTCCCGGCCATACCACCCCCTCGTGCGCGCTGCCGGCTTTGATAGGCGCTCGCGTCCGCCGGTCGCTCCAACTGCGCTACGCAGGCTGCCGAGGGGATCTCCGCGTGTGCACGTGCCGGAATGATTTTGCACGTGTCAGTCATGTACGGAAAATAGCGCCTACGGCAAGAACTGAAGTTGCGCCCGTGTCCAAACATCTTACCATAATGTCAGCTCAAAAACGCAAGTGGTTTTGTTTTCACTATCCGAGGATGGCTTGTCTGACTTTACTAGAAACTGCTCAGCGGTGGCCCCCTTTCAGTGGCGCCCAGGGCACGTGCCATACCTGCCACACATGCCCTCGATACGCCACTGGGCTACGTGTGCGTGCCCGCGCATGTCCGCGCGAGCGCAACGTGCGATCCCCCGTGTCCGCGAGCTCCGGGGGAGCCGCTCGCGCTCTGCTAAGTGAGATATAAACACGGCCCGATTGTTCTGGGGAGAGAAGGCTTCCGGCCGCGTCTGCACAACGCTTCCTGTGACCGCCCGCCCCCCTCACCGGCCTCTGGCCCCACTCACTCACGACGGCACTATGGCAAACGGCGAGCCACAGAGAGTCTCCCCCTGGATCGCACCGGCATCCAGTACACCCCCCACCAAGCCACAAACACAAACACGCAAAGACAGATTTGTCCCCCTATAGCCCGCATGGGATGTTAGGCAAAGTAGCCGTTAGCAAAGTAGCATCGATGAAGGGCAGCACTGCGCACGGGGGAGGCGGGGGAGTGGGTTTCGCCCAAACCACAACCGGCCGCCTTTGTCTCCCCGGCCGGTGACGTTCACGCACCGCACCACGGGCTCATTTAAGGCCGCGTCGACCTACGAAGAAGCTCACAGAAACCGTTCGGTGAACCGCCGCAGATGTTAGCCGGGGCCGGGATTCGAACTCTGACAACTGAGTTTACGGGGCGGTGCATTAACCTCTACTCTAGCCCTCCCTCCCCACCCACACACACACACGTATGCTCAGCCCATTCGACGCTATCGGCGAGCGCCTCCCAAAGCTAAACGAGCACATCTGGCCCCCATCGCGATGACAAGATGGACATTGGCGGCTCGGGTCCCGGTGGAATTCGCTCATTGCTTGAGTGATAGTTGCGCTCGATGTGTGTGTTTGTTTGCCCGTGCCTTCCAGCGTGCGGGCGTGCGGGCACGTGGTCCTCCGTACGTGCACTAAATAATCCGCACAAACGCACACACGCGTTACGTGCCGGAGACATTAGAGAGTTTTCAGAGATGTGGGCTAGGCTCAAAATAAAAAATGTCAACACATTTACCCCGAACGTCGAAAACAGGACTTCAAATAGACAGCTATCAGGAGGAAAATACCATTGTAAACCTGCACAAAACCCGTGTCCAAATCAGTCGGAATTCACCGGATCTCATCAGACCTTGCAATCCAAGCAGGTGGTGAGCCGCGATAGCGCGTGAATGAGACACCACACGCATAACAGGTGTTATAGGCTACGCGGCTGCATTCCAGACAGCAGACGGCAGTGCAGCAAACATCCATTATTGCATTCAACGTTGAAGATCCCACAACCATGCTGCCCACCTTCGTCAATCCGAAGCGACCGGCTTGGTGAAGTATGGTCAAATAAACCCCACGACCCGCACGGCACGGAGAGACCCTCATCCAGCATCGGGTATTTTTCCTGCCGTAATAATAAACATCTATCTATCTATCGGCTTGACAACGGACCGCGTTCCCCGTGTACGTGGACGAACCTGCGTTGCTCGATCGTTCAACGGCGCTGAAAGCTGCGAGCGAATGAATGAGCGGACGGCCCCGACAAATTAAGAGGCTTGTCATCTCGCCGGGGAAGATTAAAAGGAAAGCCTTGAGGCCAGGCGGGGACGGAAGTGAGAGGAGAGGGGGGCGGCCGCGGGTTCTCCCAGGGTCGCCGTCTGCCGCCCATTGTGTGCCCGAGGAAAGCACGAGGCGATAACCCTGGCGTGCGGTCCCGGGTCGTGGGAAACCTGGCGTCCATTCTCTCAACCCCCCCCCGCCGCCGCCTCCGCTTCGCCTCGCTTCTTCCTGCAACGCCATCCCGACCGATCTTGCCAAAGCCACCAACCAAGCCCACAAGCCTGCGGATCCCACCAAAAAACCTCGTAACCCCGCCAAAGCCACAAACGCGGCCGTACCCGCCAATCCGACCACCACCACCTATTATTATTATTATTATTCACGCCAACTCCACCGTCACCACCAATGCCACTATTGTATCGGTGGCGGTTATCACGGCTCGATGTAATGGGAATTTTTCTCGCAAACGCTGCTCTTTCGGGATAGGCGTGTCAGCCGATGATGCCTCCCCTCCAACGTGGGAGGCAAAAAGTCACTAAGGAGTGAGGAGGAATACTCGACATGGCTTTCCCGAAAGCGCAGCTCCAGAGCAATTGCCAGTTTCACTATTCACACCAACGCTACCTGGCTCCGCCAACCGTCTGGACTCAAGCAAGCGCCTTCTGCCACCAACCACTGTCGAGGCTTGCCGATTCCACTGCGCCGCTTCTAATCACTGCCCTGGGGCAGGTAAATGTCTCCGTTTGAAATCCTGTACAGCGGGCAGCTTTTATGTAAGAACGATGACAACCGCGATAACGATTGTCATGCTGTGTTCATTTATACGATATGTTTTACTACATTTGCGCGGTTGTTGTATCATTTCGGCGCTTAACTGTAACGGCAGTAAGGACAAAGGTTACTCTTAAACAATTATTCGACTGCAGTTCATACAACGAGCCTTTAAGTTATCGCAACTTTCGCTTAAATCACCAGCATCTCAGTTATACAAGAAATAATGTCAACAAACATTACAAGAGTCTAGGCTTACGCATTGCAGAATGCATGTTTAATGGGTAATGCTCTATATCAGAACGGTAGTCGTGTAATTCCACAAACACGGTAATTTGACAACGACGTAGATAAAGAAAAAATATGAACGACGCCTCGATATTTTACAAAACAGACAACGCAACTGCCGCAGAGCTAATGCGGTATGATGGGTGGTTGCATCGCAATATACGCGGCAACGCGAGCAAGCACCTGCCCCAATCGCGCGCATTAATAATGAGAATAATTTACCATGTATAATGTGCATGGTATTTGCTCTCTCGAAGAGGATCATAATGACTCAGGGACGCCAGGAAACGCAGAGAGGCCACGCGGTAAGCTGGCGCCAACATTTGTCACACACTGCATCCTCTATATACTAAGATGTTATCGGCTAAATAGTGGGTGTGGGGTTTTTTTTTAGCCAGGAGAGGAAACTTGAGTACCCAAGCAGACACAAAGAAGAACACACAAACTCTATCCAAGCCGAAAATCAAACCCAGGCACCTTCTTGCTGCGAGGTGCAAGTGTTACCGCTGCACCACCCACCACGCTGACGTTCCGCAGAGCCGTGTAATTTACTGCTCATCCGACATCTGACGTGCAGCAGCAGGACTGGCGCTGACAGCCAAGGGCACATCGTGTTTTTTGCTCTCATTACAGCTTTGTATATTTTATCCCAACTCGTTCTACCGAAATTAACCGGCGATAACACACAACCGGGTCACCGGCTCCATTATAAAATGTAAATCGCCGATCCACAATCCATCTGTGCCCTGCAACTTCTCCGCCCAAGCGCCAGACAGTTATGCATTATTATTGTTATAATGTTGTTATAAACCTTAGAAACCTTGAAGACGGTGCCAAGTTAAGGCTCTCATACTTAGGCTCTGTCCGTTCGTTCATCCGCCGATCGCAAAAGGCAAAGGAGCGAGGAGGAACGCTCAACACGGCTATCCTGATTCAGCAGCCCTCGGGAGCAATTCCCAAAGATGACCCAATATTAACAAACCCACGGTATCCATTTGTGTTCATATTCAGATTTTACTGTGTTGAAAACCGGCCGGATCGATCAAAGCGTTGCCCAAACGGAAACGACAGCAAAAAAAAATGTACATGTGAATGTACAAAGGCATTTCTTCCCCGACAGCTACCCGTCGGCTGCACACCGCTAATTAAATACTTCCAAAGGCAAACGCGTTGGAATAGCGTCAAATGATTGGTGCTACTGTACATCAACGACAACGTTGTGCCGTAACGTGTGTTTTTTTTATAATTTACTTGAACAAGAGAATTACTATGCAACCATGTGCGTCGGTGTTAAGTTCGTGCGTGAACGTCTACTTATCGTCACCAATTCGCGTGTTTGTCGTGTGGCAGGAATCCCGTGAAGAGTTTGCACGCTCACTGGGTATTTTTCCGCTGTAATAATAAACATCTATCTAATAATAATAATAAACAACAGGGACACGGGTTCGTCACGGCATTCGGATGCGAATGAATCCTGCCAGTTTTACCAACACGCTTCTCCCCAACCTACGAGCGTAGCGGGTGTCGTAAGACGCGACTGTTGAAGACGTAAAGCCTGCTGGATGGCAGGGAGTCTCCATTGGCACCTCTTTAGTTTAAACTGGGACAATAAGAAATATTGAAACAGATGGACGGCTGCAACGCATGCCCGCGCACACATGCACGCACGCACGCGAGCACGCATGCCATCTGGAAGATTACAATCCTAAAAGCCTTTTTCGTACGATTTCGGAGCATGTAATAATAACAGAGATTAATAATAAGAACAAAAAAAGCACTGTTTCTCTGAAAACGATCTCTTATTTATTTGATTCTCGCGCTGAGAAATACTTTCAGCGACAAGCCAACAGGAAACGTGCGTGGCAGATAAAGGAGCCGCGCACACGGATCCGCCGACATTCCTTTGGGGAGCGTTCCACGCGGCCCTCTCGGCCGCAACGGGGAAAAAATCAAATCAAATCAACTACAGGGTCGGCCATGCGAGCGGTAACATCCGCGCCTCGCGTTAAGAAGGGTCCTGCCCGAGACGGTTCGACACCCGCCTCGGGCACCTTTCTTTGCGGAGATTGGTGTGTTATTCACTCCCCCCCCCGTTCTGCGGTTTGGTATAAATAGGTATGCAAATACTGCATACTTGCAGATGCAATGATGGACAGAGACAAGGATCCATCGTACAGCCTTAACAGACTGTAGGGTCAAGTGCTGTTAGTGAGTAGCACCGCACCTATGAAGGCCGGTACGGTGCTCGAGGCATCCAGCACCATGCCTGGCTGCCTTTGTCTCCCCAGTGGGGGATATTTACACACCGCACCAAGTACTCATTTGAGGCCAAGTCGACGCACGGGTGGCCCAGACACGGTTCAGACAATTGCCACTGGTGCGGGCCTTCAGAAGGAATCAAACGCAGGCCGCTAGGTTCACGGCGCAGCGCGCTAACCCACAGCGACGACACACACACACTGATGATATACGTTAGTTCCTCGTAAAAGGAAGAGAGTGCTTTTGTCAGAGCAGCCATGTGTACAGGTTAAGTAAGTTAACTTCGCTCTCAGCTGATAAGAATCTCATCAGACGGAAAGAATGTGTGCGGATCAACATCAATTATTAATACAAGGCAATATTTCACAGCCGTGCGTGTAACTGCACTCGACGTGTGCATGTTTGCGAGAACGAATTCTCCAGCTGCGCTCAAGCCAAATAATATATTCCGCGCCAGCTGCACAGATCAAGCTGTGCACAATTACGCATATCGGCCAAACACCGACCAGCAGGATACGCATTATTCAAACCCCGACACAAAGATCCCTCTGCCGTTAGCGACGAACTCTTAAAGCCGTTAGGATACAGCGAGGGGAGATGGAGCGCGATGGTGGGGGACTGACGGTCTTTACACCAATGATGTCTCATTGCCTCGTCAGTGCTCATGCGTATCACGTATGGGACAGTATCTGTTAGGTCGACTCACTTGTCCTCCGTTAGAAACACAACAGCGTGACACGGTTGCCGAGTACAGGCCAGAAGGCCCAACATGTCAATCCGCGTGTTTGTTGTGTCGCAGGAATCCCGTAAAGAGCTTGCAAGCTCGCTGGGTACTTTATGTTGTAATAATAGACATCTATCTATATATCTATAGCCTGAGATTACCTAGAGGAGGGTCCCATGTGGCTGGTTCAGATATTGTCGAGCTTACCACTTGTGCATATCAGGAATTCAACCGAATCGACCGGGATTGTGGTGTGGTGTGCGACTAGCTTCCCAAACATGTACACATGAATAGTCGATACCGGCGATTCGATACCCCACATACACACATGGCGAGCTCGGCTGTTGTAGGGTGGTCCCTACGTTACAGGCGGCCAATACGATCGATCGGTCAGAATAAACATCAGGCATCTGCGCAGCTGCATTCGTGTTAGAGATTCAACTGACAACACGGCAGAACGTACACGAGATCTACAAAAACTCACGCCTGTATCGTTTGGGGTGGCAGGGTGGCACAGGGGTAACATCCGCGCCTCACAGAAAGAATGATCTTGCCCGAGGCGGTTCGATTCCCGCCTTGGGCGCCTTTCTGTGTGGAGTTTGTGTGTTCTCCCCCTGTTCTGCGTGGGTTTCATCCAGGTTCTCCGGTTTCCACAAACATCTTTAAAAAAAAAACACTCATTAATTAGTTGGCCGATAACATAATATATAGGAAGCAGTGTGTGGCAATATGGCGCCGGCAAACCACCTGGCTGCCTCCTCCATCTCTCTGTGCTTTCCTCGCACCTCTGAGTCCTTCTCTCGTCGAATGAATATATTCGACATTGAATGAATATGTGCGCGTTATAAATGTAAAACGAATTAATTAAATGAATTAATTACTTTATTAATTCGTCGCACGTTAATGTACTTTCACAGAAAGTATTCCCCTCATGCTGTGAAGTGGTGGCGCGGTGGTTACCGCCCCGCGCTATGATCCCAGCCCACCCGAGTTGAATTCCTCGGACGCAGCTCATACTGGCAGCAAATGAGATCTGAACCGGTCTTACCCAACAACCCCACCACAAGCTCACTAACCAGGGCAGCAAAGTGACGTTAATAATAACACAGTCATGGCGTGGGGGAGGGCTTCATTCAGTCCGTGTGCCGGTGAACGATTATGCAGTCGCGAGTTGCTTACGATGTCGTTTGCAGAATAATAATCACTAATTATTAAGCGGGTAAGAGAAGCGCTTCACAAACGCAAAGCCACGACCGTGATCGGGGTGAGAGTTGTGTTGTTTTGTCACCGCGTCATT
>JAZEWU010000014.1:6739032-6779990 GCA_036362915.1 Geotria australis
ATCAAATTAACAACTTTCCCACGAAGTTCACGTAACCCAGCCTGGCCCAGCTGTGCACGCGTGTGAGAACACACACGCGCGCAGACGCACCGACGCACCCACGCGCTGGCATTTGCAGGAATATTCACGCACGCATTAGCGCAATAACGCACAACATGCATGCGGGAAAGCAATACCAGCCACAGCGCCCGTACCCCCGAGGGACTCTTTTACCCGAGCCTGCAACAGCTTAAGTTGTCTCGCCAGCCTTGGCGGCACGTCGGCATGTAGCGCGGGCGCGTCGTTACGGCCTCGTGAAATACCGCGACATGCAGCCGCGTCGACAGCAGCTGCGCTCATCGGCGGCGAGAGATCTTTCGTTCGGGCGAACGCCTCGCCGCCTGTACATGGCATTAACACCGCAGCGATTTTTTAAGCAAAAGATTATTTTTTAAGATCGAGGGGATTTTGATTTTTTTTTTTTTGCACCGTTCCGCAGTTAAAAAGTGTGGCGGCTTCTCCAACTGGGACCGGGGAAAAAAAAATCTCCGCGTCCGGGCGTGGAAATTACGAGCGTCGTACATAACGCCGACGGCGCTGAGCTCGAGCCTAAAAGTGCATTTCGTTTCCTTTCACCGCCCATTCATCGGTTTCCGCGCGGCCAAAGCGGCGCTAAATTGGATCGATGGACACCGACAGGACTGACAATGCAGATACAAGCCCGGGAGGAGACGAATTTGCCAATAAAACCGATGTCTGTTGGCAATCAAGCCAGCGGTGTTAGATTTCACATCACTCCGCTTAGCTTCAGGCGCAAAGTGTGAACTAGGTCACAGCCTAGAAGATAGCGTGTGCTTCACATGCAATGATAGCACGGTACCGACCTCCAATGACTTAAAAGTCTGCCCCCTGCTTGTACTAATAAAATAAAGTGCCGACTGTTTTTGTTTTTTCAAAATCTGCCGATTAAGCGCACGGGTTCCCATTGTGTTTCGCCAGTATGGATTCTTTCAAAACATTTTTTCGGCTCAAAATTTATATTTCCGTTCCTTGCACCGCTAATAAGTCTGGGAGCGGTGGCCAACTGCCAAGGGACACTGTGGGCTGTCTCCACAGCACGTTTCACGCTGCGCTGACCCAGGCTCTTAAATCACCGACGGCTCAATATGCTCACGGGTAACGCACACAAACGTCCTTGCAATTACTGTTACGAGGTCATCATGACTGATGCCACCACACTTCATCACCAGCTCCATTCTTGCACCGGACCGATAGAGAATGTCGCAAAACAAATATCTAACATCGGAAGGTCTCCAATGCCAGATTTGCCAATCTGTTTCGTCATTAACCACCCACAGTAATATCCTGTTCTAGATTTTGGAGACGCATTTAAACCACAAGTATTGCAAATCATCGTTCAATAAGAGAACATGTGAGAATGGGTTAAGTTCATGACCCAGACTGCGATTCCTGTAAATGCCGTAAAACAAGTTCCAAGAATATTTTAATAAATTTGTGTAATCGGTTACATAGAAAGTACCCCAAGATTATTACAGCAGAGAAACAGGCTACATTAAACCAAGACTGACTTGATTAAACATTTCTACATCCATACATTCATTCCCAAATTGAAAAGCTCTTAACTCAACATGCCAATGAGCAAACAAGAGCACCACTGAGCACTCAGCTCTTCACGTGAAACTAATCAGCAAGAAGGAAATGTCAAGGCTAGACTGTTTGAGTTCCCAAGGACAATTTTAGGAAGAGAGGTACATTTCTCTTGTAGAAGTGGCACATTTGTCTTGTACAAGCGGTAGTAGATTAATAGACCACTGTTCCTAAAATGTATAAAAGTTGCTACCTCGGTGAGCTTACGTAACAATAGGTTAATTAAATCTAACACTAATTTTTTTCCTTTTTACAGTCAGTGAGAGGAAAGACAACATGACATTTCGGCAATCTCACACAGATGTCACTTCACGGCTAGATAGCCCTTAAATACTTCAGTCTGGAATATTTAAGATAATAATGCAGTTGTTTATAGCAGTTGTCAAGAAGAGATATATATCTTCACGTTTCAGCCAACTGTCCTTAAATAAATCTTTTAAAGCATAAATGTTGAACATTCACTCGCTATAAAATGCAATATTTTACGACGGCCAGTTGAATGAAACATCGAGAATACTTCTTTCCCGTCAGTGACAGTAAAAATCAAACCTTTCGTTATTTTAATTACCCTGTTTATCATTCTGGAAACGTGTGGATGTAGAATAACCTTGAATGGAAGAATGACTTGGCTTGTCAGTGTGCCCGCCCCTTAGCCAGTGAGCTCGCACGTGAAAGTTCAATCCCCACTAAAGCCACTTTTGATATTTCCTGTGGGGAATTTACCAAAGTGCCCCATCTGCTGCTAAGTGACTGTTAAATCCCATGACATCGTTTTCACACGAGCCAGCCATTGTGTGCCTCCTTAGCCCAAAATCTAAATTGGCCTAGCCAGTTGCCCTTTGCATGACCCATTAATATTTATTTATATTGGCTTATACACGGAGGTATAGGTGGAGCCCTGCAACTGCTTGCTCACGCCACTGCTGGCAGACGGGCACCTACTAGAGGCAGCTTCTTCTTTGCGATTCTTCGAACCACGATGGTTAAGCTTCTGGACATCGTTGTCTTTCAGCTCGGCTTCGAAGTGTTTGGTAGAATTCGCAGGTAATACTAGTATTACCTGACAGGGATCGTGCGACGTGAACGCTTCTACCTTGACCCCCTAGAGGCAGCTTTTGCGGGAACAATGATCACTCCTCCACGCTGGCCAGATATCACACGTGACCTGCCAATCATCGACTAATTGCGGGTGAACCGATTTCTACTTTTTGATGGACAGAGACGGAGGGGGGATTCCATAAACGTGACAATCGTTTCAAGTGCAGTGCTGGGAAATAGAACTGACAGCCTCTGGATTGAAAAGGACCATTACATAACGATGGGCATCTTGTACTGATGTAGGTTTTCACGGCTCAACGCATGAGAATTGCTTTCCAAAGCCACGCCGTGTCGAGCGTTCCCCCCCCCCGCTCTCCTTCGCATCCTCCGGCGTTCTGAGATTCAGAACGCCTGAGGATTTCTCCAACTTGGCAGGCGAAATGTCGTGAAGGAGAGAGGAGGAGCGATCAACACGGCTATCCTGAAAGAACAGCTTTGGTAGGCATCTGGTCTTATACAAATGGGGCACTGGAGGTTTAAGCCGTTTCAGGGTCGATTACAGGCAGTCCCCGGGTTACGAACATCCGACTTACGAACGCACGTACTTACGTACAGTGCTCCGTAAAAGCCTATTATTTTAAAAAATCGAGTTACATACAATGTTTCGTACTAACAATCGGGCGGACTACTTTACGCGACGCTCAAAACACTGCGCGTTTTCAGCAGTGTATTATTATTATTACTGTATAATATTTAAGATGTTTTAGGTAAAATGTATACTAGATACCAAGACAAATATTTGACTAATTGACGCTAGATGTGAACCGTACGTAACTGTTATGACTTACATACAAATTCGACTTACACATAATTAAAAACAGAACTCGTTCGTAACCCGGGGGACTGCCTGTAGTCTGAGTTTTCCATCGGAATTCATTCTGCACGTAGCGTGTGAGCGTAAGGCAAAAAGAAGGCGCATCACTGTTGACAAAAGAGGAAGTTATTGCGCGTGACTCGGACATCACGGCATCTAGTATTTAAACAAATAATTTAACAGAGTGGCCGCTCAAAATTCCCAGGCCAAAATTAAAAGAACGGGAAGTCTTGTAGAGAACCAAAAGTCAGTCTCTGCTTGACTCAAGGGTTGCACAGACACAAGGGGCAGTTTAAAATATCTGGGGAGAGTACGCACGACGACAAAAAAAACCAGCTAATGTTCGTTTCGTTCTGCATTTCCACTGATAAATAATTCACGCCTCTGACCACATAACCCGGAATGCGCCCGATCTTGTTAGCTCTCGGAAGATAAGCACGACTGAGAATGGTAACTGCCTGGATGCACAACCACCACGCTCGTCAGGTTGCATGCTGCAGAAGCAGGCAGTGCAGCAAAGGATCTTGTTGTACTGTATTTTCTACGATCCCACATCTATGCTCCCTGCCTTCACTAATCTGCAGAGCGCGGCGTGGTGAAATGTGGTCACGCTAAGCTCTCGATCCACACAGCGTAGTGATGCCCTCAACCAGCAGTGGATGAGCGCACACGTGTTGTTCACACGCAGCTTTACTGAACCACAACAATGATTTGATTACCCAGCAAGGCCACACCAGATTTTATGACATGTTATGACATGTTCGCAAGATGGTCTTGCGCTGGGGATTTTATTGTTATTTTTGTGCTTTTGCAGTTGTGAAAAACAAGTCCAGAATTCGGAGAAAACCCACACGTTGGAGGAAATAACGCGCAAAGCTCAATGCAAATCTGTATTACAAATCTAAACACAACTGGCTGTATGTACTGCATTTTTACAATCATTCCAATGGATGTGTCTCACAAAAGTTGCGTCTCAGTGTAGTTCAGTAACCTGGCCTCCACGTTTCTAGATGACAAGTAAATTGATGCTAGGAGCTATGTTTATGACCCAACATGGTTTATTAGAGTGAGGCCGTACATTTTTTTTTACAACATTCCAAAAATCGCATCCCAAAGCTCTTCATCCGCCGCACGTCACCGAGTACAGTGCGTGGAAGGAAAGGATAATTTCATTTTTATGTGAAATAGAAGCAATTTCATCGAATGTAAATAACATCTCGGAGCAGCGTAAACAGAGCCAGTTCCTGCAAAGATAACGCTAAGGGTCTGGGTGCGGCTCCCAGCGCCGAGGCTTGTGAAGCGCCAGGCTCTGGGACCAGCGCCTGGCACCCATTAGCCTTTCCGGACAGACAGCCACGTGTTTGTCAGTAACTCAGCTCGTCAAGACAAGACAAAGATCCCCCGTGTAGCCTTAACAGACTGTAGGGGCAAGTGCCGTTAGCGAGCACCAATGAAGGTCGACACGGCACACGATCTGTCGGCCAGTCGGTCTCATCTGGGGTGGAAAATGCCACCAATGTTCACCACAAGCAGTGATGGATAGATGCTTGCTCTTCAGAGGTGTTCTTTCGGGATAGATGTGTCGAGCGGTCTCTCTCTCTCCCTCCCTCGCGATGTTTCGCCTCCCACGCGTTGGAAGCGTCATCAGGCGTGGGATGCGAGGGAGAGAGGGAGATCGCTCAGTGACACGGCCATCACGAAAGAAGAGCACTGAAGAGCAACCGTCATGAATCGAGCCGTGAAAACCTACATCAGTAGGCAAATAGATAAGTGTTTATTATACGGCAGAAAAATACCTAGTGAGCCTGCAAGCTTTTTCCGAGATTCCTGCGACGCAACATGTCCACCAAATAGTTGCCTGTTTTACGGGACACGCCTGTTACTGAGAAATGCCTTTAAGAGCTGCTCTTTGGGGGCTTGCCGTAGCGAGCGTTTTTCTCCTCTCGGTCGCGACGTGCCGCCTGCCACGTGGGGAGGACTGTTTGACGCGGGAGGCCGAGAGGCCTCCAACGCCGGAGGCAAAACGTCGCGAAGGAGAGAAACACTCTCGCCACGCCTAGCCCGAAAGAGCAGCCTCGTAAGAGCAATTGTCTCGTGCATC
Organism: Geotria australis; assembly: GCA_036362915.1. Classification (NCBI taxonomy): domain Eukaryota; kingdom Metazoa; phylum Chordata; class Hyperoartia; order Petromyzontiformes; family Geotriidae; genus Geotria; species Geotria australis. Next base: position 6,744,693 of record JAZEWU010000014.1, read on the forward strand.
GAGCTGTAAAAACATACATCAAAACACACTTGCCATTTATTTTCATATTCCCTGGAGGCTGTAGTTCACATTCGTCTTCTAAATTATTCTGTATTCACTATCAAACCAACTGTTAGTACCCTTCTTACGTCACTTTCTCAAACAGCTCCCTTGGTTTCATAAACGTATTTGCGATCGAGAGACGCAATGCCCCAAGAAAAGAGAGTGGTTATAATTTACCAAAACACGTAGTAGCAGCAGTAACAATGAGCCCTTTTAGGGCCAATGGCTCAAGGACCGCAAGGCTGCTTCACAGGGGGCCCCTACAGAAGCAGCTGTCAAACAGCGACCATTCAGTCCGCGTTTTAGTCTCTTAAAACTAAGTATAGTGGACGAAAACGGCTGGAATTTTAGTCAAGACAGTCTGTGGATTTCATTGAGTGATTCAAATTAAATATGCCCACTAAATTAACACCGTCTCGAGTAGTGTGTTAATTTAGTCAGAGTTAATTCCTAGGCGACGTCCACTGATTAAGCCTTTGCAAAATCCAGAGGTCGTTTGTCAACAAGACCTAAGAGTGTTGGAAACAGTGATGAAATTAACACTGCAGCTGGCTCCAAGGCAGTTCTTTGCGCGCTTTAAACGTTCCCCGTTCACTGAAAATGGACGCAATAGGACACGGGGCTCCTTCCTTTAAAGCAAGGCTGGGCTCACATGACTCATAATGAATTCACTGTTATGAATTCAATGGAACCGGTTAAAAATCCATGAGCCAAGCTAATGTGCCCTAGCTACCCAAGGATGTTCCCCAAGCCAGGCAGCTATTATCATCACAGAATAGTATAGCGAGACTTGGTAGCGCTCATGTCATCTTAACTGTACACCGCATTGTCAACTACAATACGCAGACGGCTCAATTTCTCATAGAATATTTTCCGCCAACTCTTTCCAAAACCCCCTCCGACAATGAGGCGGGGGCTGGGGGTCAGGGATATATTTGCCAGAGCCCAGAACCGGACAGCTCCTGAATATATACGAGTCAGAGATTGTTCATCGACTACTTTGTTTATGTTATTGAGCACATTCTGTACTTATAAACACAGGACAATCCAAGGGCAAAGATCCCGGTTAACCCTTCCTCACCCACAGGGGGCAAGAGGGCTGTCAGCGAGCACCCACTACTAAGGCTGGCACCACACACCCAGCAGCCCTGACATCATGCTCGGGCGCCTTTGTCTCCCCCATGCTGATGAGGCTCAAGACAGGTTCGGATGCCACTTTAAATCAATGTCGCGCATCACCAGGCATTAAACCCGCCGGGGTTTTGGCACAGTGCACTGCTCCCCACACGAACACATTACCCACCTACGCATGCACAGATTAAGATTCCCCATGTAACATTTTCGGGCTGTTGGGTAGAAAACCGCTCTTGGCAAGCACCTGTGAAGGAACAACAAGAAACTGTCGTTCGCCACTAATTGGCCGTGACGTCACCACAGCGCCTGTGCCACGCGAGGTGCACCTTGAGGCCACGTGTGGCAAACCTACGACGGCACACGCACGCCCGCCACACAGTTGGCCAAGAAGAGCGAGAAAAATAGATTTAAACCCCCTCCCCATTTACTCTTTAAAACTCAGCGCCGCGTGAAGCCAGCTCACATAAACGTTGATCTGCCAAAAAGGCCATTTCCAAAAGCTGACATCGCTAAATAAACGACGATTTGCTGCGTCGATGCTCGCCGGAGGAAAACACCAAACAAAGGGCGACGGTGCCGAGCGAGGAGCGCACAACGCAATCTCCGATGTGTGCACTCTTCCCTCTCGAAGTTGAATATGTTACCCTTAATATGCTTTATTTTTTGTTCACTATCGCAATGCACAACCTCAATCTTATCTGGTTATTTGAAAAATGTGCGCAATGCTACGTGTAGATGTTTTTTGTTGTTGGTTGATTTAAATGTGGTTATTTATGAATCTTGGATATATATTTTTTTATTGTCAGCAATTTGAATGTTTGTTGTGCTTGCAAGCTCAATGGGTATTTTTCTGCCGTAATAATAAACATCTATATCTATCTATCTTAGAACGCCGCTCCGTGTCTGAGAACGCCGTTTCGTCTTGTGCTGGGAAGAGGCTTCTCCCGTGGCCAAAACATTTAGCGACCTGCACTTCCTTTATTAAGGTCGCGACAAGTCTCCCCCCCGCACCTCACCCGCCGTGATCATGTTTTATGCACACGCAGCTCCGCTTCTTGCGTACATAATTCATGTCGAGAAAGCTGGCAGTGGGTTTAATATAACCGGACTATCGCTGTATAGACTATGAAAGAAAGCAAGGTGACTTTTTGAATAAAGTACGTGCACCAACCACCACCTCTCCGCTGTGCCGGACTTCAAAGCGTGTTTAGTTATTTATTTTGGCACCAATCCTTGTTGATGCTCTGAGGTCGGGACAAGTAAACTGGCTTCGTCTTTCGTTTGGCATTTGAAAAGCAATGGATGGGCCTTAGAACTGTGCGCTGCCCGGGGTTGGCGGGAATTCCATTTGTACCTCCTGCAGAAGGGTGCAAGAATTGGGCAATGATCGGTGATGCCAGCGATGGGTTGCGCTTCATCGTAGTCACAATGAGACTCGCGTACACGCATATTGAGACCCAGAATCACACAAGCACCCACAGCTTCACATAGACACCCATACCATACCGTACACTGTGACGGTTGCACTAAACCACGGTCACCATTAGACCCATACAGAAACCCTTACACTTAATACAAACTCGCTCGAAACCATACAACCTCGTTCTATACCATACACAACTTTCACCTACCAATTGCACACCTCTGCAGGAGGCGGCCGCATTTCGCACGTAAAGTTCTAACCCAGCAACGCATCGGGCAAGCGGCTTCAAGACACGTAGTAGATAGGGTGCCTCCTTTGTCAGATCTCCGAGAAGTGTCTTGTTAGGGACATTCAGGATGGCCAGATTGAAACTCGGTGTCTAGAGCAGGTTGGATCAACTTAATCTTGCGCAGTTCTAAAAACAAGTCGACTTTTTTTTTCCTTCTAACAATAAGCAAAAGCAACTTTCTCAGCTCATGTGACACTCGAGCCAGTCACGCCAGGTAATACAATATGCTAATTAACAAGCTCGCGGGTGGTCGAGTGGATCAGGAGGTAATTGCCTGCGAGGGAGACCGGAGCCAACACAGCAGAGGTTCAGGGTTCAAACCACAGGCGGTCGCTCGAGATAAACCAGGTTCTCATCATGTGCTTTGAGTTTTATGGCCTAAGCCCGGTCACACCAATAGGAGCACAATTAAAGCCACGTGTTAAGCCTGGTTTCATACTTACAGCTGTTTGGCTTATCCCTGCGTACAGCCCAAAAAGAACCCGAATAAGCGTTTACATGTTTGGGTGGGGGGGAAAATATGCTCAACTTGCACAGCTTAAGGAGGACCGGTTTCACGTGGTTGTTGTCAGACAGACGAAGCGACCTGATCGGTATTCATGAACCGATTATCCTCCATTCGAGATTCAATTAATTTCCAGGATTCGTGGGTGACAATTCATTTCTAGAATCTATTTACAGAACGGCTTACATGAATTAATGTACTTCACTTTGGGTATTTCAATCGAATCATATCCTGTGGTTAATTTACATTGTTATTGAAAATTACCCGTCAGCTAATCGGAGAGTCAGAGGATTGGTGACCAACGCGCGAGTGGCAGCCACACCCGATAGGACGTCCGGCTCGGAGATGAAGCGCAGGAGCTCGACGGATCGTGGCATCGCAAGACCGAGACAGCTGGCGACGGCGTAGCATTCATCCAGCAGTAAATAAAGCACGGCCGGTGCTTATTATTCAATTTTTATTTTTTACTGCAGCTCGCATGTTTGTTGTGTCGCGGGAGTCCCGTAACGAGCTTGCAAGCTCACTGGGTATTTGTCTGCTGTAATAATAAGCATGCACCCATCCAAATGAGAACTAAGCATCCGTTACACACACGATTCGACACGCGTATCATAGGCGTAAGAATTGTGACCGATGAATCAATGCGTTGTTAACGTGCCCAACTCGCACCGCTGTGGTAGTGCAATGCGACCCTCCTTCCCAAGCGTGTCACCATGTTTCACAAGCGCGTCACAGTGCTTCATTACTTGTGGGGGGGGGTGCGACATAATCTGGTGTGCGTCACGTTGATCCTGATAACGCAACTATGTATACACAGCCATTATTGAGAAAGATCGCACTAAACTTTCCTAAACAGCACACTCCCAATATTGTAATAACGGGAAAGGCTCGTAGCCTCGTATTCGATAAGGGTTGCATCTACAAATTGTTGCCGCTGTTCAATAGACCAGTTACTGGTTGTGATAAAAACGCAACGTTAAAACGGAGACCGTGCAACGCAGTCAATAAACAACAAAACACAAGATAAAGAAACAAAACCCCCAAGCTAAGTAACGTCGTGATCGTTGGCAGATAAACACATCTCAACCGCACACATTCCCTGATGCGATCTGAACTTCAAAAAACACATTTGGGCCTCACGGAAAGAAAATCCCCTCCCAAAATTCATCCTATAATTACCATAATATTTAGAATAGCGAGCCCAGATTTTAGACCACATTAGGGAGAATATGGTGCAGGGCTACGGGGGAGTTTGGACAACATTGCGCACGCGTTCATAAGTGAAGCCCTCCCTATAGCTATTAGTGCAGTTGCATAACACAGTCTGAACGTCTGGGCAGCAAGTGGGAGTAATGTATATTGCCAGTGTACGTGTGTAGTCAGTGAAAACATTACGGCCGGCTTATTCCACAATCTACTGAAGAAAATCCGCGCCTACTTAATGTTGATAGCTGCAGGATTGGCGATGCAGTGGGCTAACGTCAGCGCCTCACAGAAATAAAGTCATCCCCGAGGCAGTTCGATACCCGCCTCGGGCGCTATTCTTTGCGTAGTCTGTTTTTCTTCCCACAATTAAAAACCACTCATTAATTAATTGGCAGATAACATTATAATATATATTGCCCCGGTGCCCTGTAATGGACTGGCGTCCCATGATGGGTATAGCCCTGCCTTGCCGCCCATGTCTGCTGGGATAGGCTCCGGCTCTCCGCAACCCTGTACAGGATTAAGGTGTTTCTGACAATGAACGAATTAATCATAATATATAGGAAGCAGTGTCTGGCGGGTTGGCGCCAGCTGACTGCCTGGCTGTTCCCCCCACCACCACCCTCTGCGGTTTCCTCACCCCTCTGTTTCAGTGTCTCATCCATGAGCAGGCGTGGAAATCATTTCAAGGCATAAACCCCGCCAAAATGAGCATTTATTTGGTAAAGAAAATAGTTCGTTATAAGTAAAGCAGCACATATTTACACAGTTCAGTTGTTTCACGAAGGCAAAGCTGACAGACGTGGATCAAAGAGCCTGGAAGAATGTGAACAGCTAATGCGGCACAGTAATCTTACTGACAGAGAGAAGGGGCCGGTCGAAGACAAGCGGCGGACCAAAGGAGCGCCCCGACAATTAAATAACCGTGCACTCGCAAGCCGCCGCGCAGAAACAGATGTACACCGGCAGACATATGGAAGCCTTCGTCCAGCAGTGGAGCGAAAAAGCTGAACACAGCCGACGACATGCAGACTCGCTCTGCCTCGGGACCCCGCGGGATTAGACCGCGCGCGTGTTTTTTCAACTGCGAGTGTTTTGTTTGTGCACTTTCCTGTCAAGGGTCAGACCTTAAAATGTATCCCACTGCCACATCACCACCCCCACTCCTCCGGTCTCCGCGTTACCGCCGGCCCCCACAGAGCTTCCAGACTGTGGAAATGACTCATAGCTTTGGTCAAAAACATGCGTGCAGGGCCGTGCGGCGAAAACTCTGGTCGCAAGAAAAGGGTTAAAAAAAAACCCCGATTCGGGTCTAAGCACAGCGAGTGATAGATAGATCCATCCATCTTTTGTCAGGAACCGCTCAATCCTGTGCAGGGTCGCGGTGAGCCGGAGCCTATCCCGGCAGACGTAGGGCGCAAGGCATGGCTATACCCAGGATGGGACGCCAGTCCATCACAGGCAGATAGCTAGATGTTTATTATTAAAAGCAGACAAAAAAATACCCAGTAAGCTTGCAAGCTCTTTACGGGATTACTGCATTGACACGACAACCACGCGAGTGGGTGGCGGTGCTGCTGGCTTCATCTTCTCACGGTGTCGCCACACCTTTAGAGGGCGAGAAATCGAAACCCACCGGATCGGTCGCCTTCACTCGCTGTCACCGACTCCGCACTTACCACGAGCCGCGCTGTGTTTGATGGCACAATACGGACTGACGCCCGGGAAATACACCCCGCGCTTAAGACAATCTCAAACGTACAGTACTTATTGTGCTACAGTTACAATGTCCATTGTGTGAGAGGAGGTAACATCAAGACGATTTTGCAACGGAAGTACTTTGGCGGAAAAAAACAATAAACTCATGATATAATACAAGGGCTGACAGGTCATGTCAATTTGGATTTTGTGTCATTATCGGTCGCTGGGAGAGCAGCGGAGCCCTCCATTATTCCGCGAATGATCTGAGCTGGAGATAAAATTTAATAATAAAAGCTGCATCAGTTACAGAGACCAAATTATTTGGCAGTGGTGCACAAGCACACATGACAAAGCGACTCGCGTTGGTGGAGAACTCTGGCCTTAAAAGGAGAAAATATACGAAGCAACATTTCGGGCCATTGCCCGTCTTTATTCGCAGCATGCAGAGAGGCGACTCCTGCTCCGGCCTCTGAAGAAGGGCCATTGCCCGTAACGCCTTTTCTTTTAAAACGCAGCGTTGTAAAAAGATGCAGGGTTTTGCCCGTTCTGGCAATAATACAAGTGTTAAGATCTTAAAACACTAAATATACATTATCAAAGCATTTTTGTTGTATCTTTTGCTGCAAGAATGTGTGGCTTTTTTCAAACTGGACACTTTGTGAAATGTGTCTATTTGGTGTTTTAATATCTTAACACTCGTATTATTGCCAGTAAGGTTAAAGCCCCGTATCTTTTTACATCATCTGTACACTGGCAAAAAGGTACCGGTACATAGCCACAGTGTTATTGACGGATATGTTGAGCCGGAGAACTGTTGTCAGGACGCATGTAGCCCATAAATTTGGATCCGTCCCAACCCGAGAAGCAAAGGGCTGCTAAATGCGTCTGCTACAACAATCCGGTGTTAATTGGGCGCACGTGCTAATGGCTCGTGACATTCAGCTGCTGCAAAGTCAACCGTGCGTGTCATACCCTGGAATTAGCCGCCGTCATATTGGTCATCCGCCACCGTGTAATCAAGACATTAGTTCCAATGCCTCGGAGCCTGATCAGACCCCAGAGTTCACCGTTCACCGAAACAGCAGCTACGACCTTCGTGTGCCGCACCGGTTTACAAACGTTGAAATTTCCTGATGTAGGTTTTCACGTCTCGATTCATAACGGTTGCTCTTCAGAGCCGTTCTTTTCGGGATAGCCGTGTCACTGAGCGCTCTCCCCCTCGCGACGTTTCGCCTTCAATGCCCGATGATGCTTCCAGCGTGGGGAGGCAAAACGTCGCAAGGGAGAGCGAGCGATCATTCGACGCGGCTATCTTGAAAGAACAGCTCTGAAGAGCAACCATAATTTAAACATCCGTCAATATCGTTCAGTTTAGCCGTAAAAACAAAACGCACGTTTCACCGTGACGCATTGTTACCATTATAAGTTGAAACGAAAATTGTTTGGGTCCGAGACTATAACCGTGACTCATGTCCTATCTGGGCCCACAAATGTTAACATAGTCCTACCTCACTCTTGTTTAAAATAACACGGACAGAGACATCTAGCAGAGAAATATCGGACGCCTTATCGCGTAACCGCTTACAATAAACAACATTGCACGCGTTATTTGTAACCACAAACAATCGCTTTGTTTTAACGACTGTTGTTTAGGTGTGTTCATGCACATGAAGGCGCTTAGCAACACATACAGTACCCTACATACATCAGGGAGCTTTAAGACCTCAATGGTCAAGGGGCTGTGCATGCAGTACTGTAACACAGCTGGTACAAGAGCTGCCAGTAACACACAGGGCCAGCCTCAAACTGTGTCCAGATAGAAAAAAGAAAGATAAACAACTGCATCTAAATTAGACGACTTAAGGAAATCGCAAGGGGCGGCGGATGGGAGAGGGGGATGCAATGCCAGTCCAACGAACACACGTCACGGGCAAAAATGACGAACGGCAGTTGTCCTTCCACCATAAAAAGAACGGCATCAAAATTAATGGTCCACAATGAAAGTTACGCGCAAAGTCGTCGACGCCAGTGTGCGAGCGTGCCACGATTTTTCTGGGGCCCCGCGGCGGAGCCAGGTAAATCGCTCCTGCCGTTTCGCCACGACGGCACGGACGGGCGCGTCCCCGATCGACGACGCGTAAAAATGTCAAAAAAGTCGCGTTGCGGAACCCGCGAGAAAAAACCCCAAAAACGGCGTGGGAGCGCGCGTCACGATTTGATCCTGTTTAAAGAGTGTGCGGCATCGGGGTCAAGCCAGCTCGCGGCACTCGCCATGACCCGGGTTCAACCTCGATGAAGGTAACCCCCACCCGGACTGACCGGATTTGTGGACGAAATCCCGTGGGCGGGCAGGCGGGCAGGCGTGACGCTGAAAACGAAAGTTGGGGCACGGCACGAGAGTCCGGCAGCCGGGGACCTGAGGTTCTTAACCTTTTGCGCCTCGAGGCGCCACTTGGCCCACTTGGGTCTGGTCTCCACGGACCGCTAGGTGGCGCACGCGGCCCACTGATGGGTCACGACCCCACCGGTCGAGACTCGTCATCGGCAAGGATGTGGGCACCACGGCTGGAGATGCTATTGGTTGTGAATCTTCAGTCACAAGATTACGGGTTGCTTAAGTGCGAGTGCATAAACGAGGGAAGTCAACAATCTTCTCTTAATAGACTGGGCCTTGCCATCGGAATGTGGAATTGCCACCACTGGCAAATCCCTGGCAATGCAGACGAGCACGACTCAACATCCGTTTGAGTGCGAGGACACTTTGCAGAAATGCTAGGGGTGTAACAATGCACCGATTCACAAACATTCTTAAGGCTTAGGATTTTTATATTTACGTGCGTGTAAAAATCTATATTTTCCACCGATAAATGTTGTATACAATGGTCTGAAGTGACACCTGCAGCCACTAGCGCCTGCTGCATTCTCCACAACGTTAACAAATTATTTGCTCAATTTGTGATGACTAATGGATCGCCGATGTGGTGGTGGTGGTGGGACTAATTATTATGCCCGTAATTGTTAACGCTGTCACCAAACGCCTGATCTTAGCCAAACACCACACACACACACACTCACTCCAGTACATCACGGGCTGCCCGCCAATGGTCCGATCTGAAAGCCACCAAGTTTCCAACGAATTTGAAAGAGATCGGATTCTGCAACAGATATACGGCGCCTGAACTTTGCACTCCAGTTCATTCGGTGCTTGAACTCTTCACTTACGTTGACAATTACAAAGGTCAGAGGCAGGTCATAGCCCCTGGTCAAATGTCAAAGGGAAGAGAAGCGGCGAAGGGAGACGGCGGAAGAGACGGCGAGACGAAATCAAACAGTCCGGAGGCCACTAAGTGACGGCAGCAACCGACGGAGGAAATTGGACAAAGCGAGGAGGGCATTTTCCCAGCAGCGGGAACTTCAGACTGACACCAACAGCAATAGCAACAACGATTCTCGCTGGGCAGCAGCCAGTAACGGTGTCTGGCTGGTGGGAATATGGAGCGCGGGGCGCGCCATTCGACACCAGGTTAATGGCGGAGTCGTAATTGCCCACAGAGGGTCACTCAACACCGCACCAAACGTGCATTCTTGCCCTTGCCACACACGCTGGTGCCGGGAGGTCACCTGATTTATTCAGGCTGGGCTTCAAAGAATGAGGCTCACCAAGTCAAACGCAGTCACGTGGTTGGCTGAGAATGTGCCGAGGTGTGAGCATCTGCGAGATCGGCCGAAGCACTAACTGCTCACAGCTGCCAGGTGCATTCACCGCCTCTGCCAGGCGCGTCCCAGCCGCGGGTGTTGCGACACCCGCACTTTCACAGAAACATGATTCCATCCCCCCCGCATTTTTCTGCGACACCCGCGGCTGCGACGCGCCTGGCCTCTGCCAAGGACGGGGGAAGCCACTCGGTTACTAGCCTAATCATCCGATAGGAGCACGGTCTATAAACACTTCTCTTCTATTAGTTATAATGTGCAAGTTATAACATACGACTGCGATTTGAAATCTGTTACCCGCGTACGCGAGAATGCGTTTAAAAGTATGAACGTTTGTTTTAATGGCGCCGCCCTCTATGCCAGACCATCTGAAGCATGCATTGCATTGTATTTCTCGACAAACATTTGAAAGGGTACCCCCGGTGGCAGCTGTCCTTATTCTGCATAATAGTGTGGCGTGCTCGATTATAAATACTACGGTGTACCGAGCGCGAAATCATAGCATCCGTCTTAGTTTAAAAAACGAATATTAAATGTAAACTGTGTGGTGCAAATCCAGAGCTGGACAGTTTAGATGCCTACATTCATACACACGATATACTGTGCTGTTTATATGAATGTATGCAATATGCATTTTCCACGCTATGCCTTCCAAAGAGAGATCCTTTGTCAATGGCTTTGCTTATTTTCCCTCCAAAGGAAAAACAAGCAACGCTGGGCTCCTAAATCCTTAAAGTTATAAGCACCGCACTGTCCTTCATTGAACAAGCCAACTGTGGTTTAGAGTTGGCAAATATGGGACATTTTTAGGACAGAGTGTCTGTTAGTGTTTCTGCACAGTTGGTGAGGCCAACATTAATAAATGAACAAATACCGCACTGTAAATAGCTCGCCGAGAATAAAAGGGCGGCCATTAACGGTGCTGGTACCGAAGGATAGAGCGCGGAGATCGGTGGCACAGGGGTTAGCGCCCCACGCCGAGAACCTGGCCACCTGAGTTCGATGCCAGACCACGGCTAACATCAGTGGCGAGCGATATCTGAACTGGTTCCAGTCCCTGCCCACTTTAACCAGCACCGACCAGCGTGGCGATGTACGGTTAAAGAACCCCCACGATTGACAGCATGGAGAGGCCTTCATCCAGCAGCGAAGGGATCTAAATTACGATCGGGACTCTGCACGGATTACATTTCAAATCTCCACTTGAAAATGGGCACACGACACTCAGCAGATGTCCACCGTGTTCGGCCGCATTGCCGATTTGTTCAAGGGAAGCGTTAAGAGGTTACTTATTTGATGCAGAGCAGATCCAAAGGAGGCCCCTAAACGGTCACTCGTTTGAGAGGGAGTGTCTATGCGGCATTTTAGACGCTCCACACTCGACAGCGTCTCATCTCCGCCACTCGATATGCACGGGCAGCAGCAAAACAGCCGCGACGTTCCGCGCAAAAAAAAAGAAGAGAGTTTTGAAAAATCCGCATGAAACGAGGCCAGTCACAAGATGTGTACGGGAGACCTTTTTCGAGCGAAAGCAAAATAAACGAAAATAGCAGCGTTAAGCGTTTAAAGTTCAGAGAACATTAAAACATCTCAGGGAGTGGAAACACTCCCACGGAACCGAGCCAGGGACATCTGGGCCGAATTCCACACTCCCAGAGTGAGACGCCACAGCAGTGAAGTCGGGAATTTAGCGCGTTCAATTTAGCTTCACGAGTACAAAAATGAGCGAAGAAAAAAAAAACACTTTTGACTCGCATGAAAACACCAATTATTTCACCCATTGGTATCCAGAGCCGCAATTCACCAATGTACATTGCCTTGTTACTTTGCTGCAGTGTAATGATCAGCATACTGGGCTCGCAATCCCAGAGGTCACCGGTTGGAATCGATCTCCCATCACGGCAGTTGAAACATTCGTGCAGATTTTGTTTAATTCCCTCTCCTCTGTCCAGCCAGCAGTAGAATTGTGTGCACCGTGGTTAGTCAAAAAATGGGAGTGTGTGGTCGGGTAAAGGTATACCTACCTGTTCCAAGACAGCTGGGAAGAAGTGTTGAAGAGTAGGCCAGAATACCCCTCCTATTGGGGCTCTCTAGAGCTGACTAGCTGAGGCCCTTCGACCAAAAGCCACAATTGCTGGGCTGCATCTGTCCCTATTTTTTCTGTTGTCTGGTACAGTGTTTTTAGCTCCATTCACCTAAATATAAAACCACAGAACCATAAATTGTCTTATGTAAACAATCAGCAAATCATAATCAGATGTCCCACTTCATTGCTTATGTTGACATCAATAAGAGGTACTCGCAAACAGTACGCGCCTAACAGCCTTGCGGCTCGCAATCGATGCATCATCTCGTACCTTAACGATACTAGAAACCGTATAATAAAAGCACGGTAACTTTTGTTGTCTAAAACAAGGTAAAGCCACTTGTGAGAATCCAGCCGATAGCCTAATATGGTGCTCAGTCACTGTCAAGAAAAAAATTGTCATCAGATTCCACTTAATTTTCTATTTCAGCCGGCGCCGCGTCGCCACCGGGTGACCTTGGCGCTGAAGCGCGGCGGCCCACGCAATGGATCAAGATGAATTTGCCAGTGCTCAATCTGCCACCGCGGAAATTAACCGCAGCGCCCAGACACCGGTCTCAACATCTCTACCATCGGGTGAGCCTCCGACACGCGTGCCAACAACGCCGGATTAAGCGACGCAAAAAAGTGTAAAAAAAACCACCGCGTTTGCGAGAAAGAAAAAAAAAAGGCACCGTCTCACGCGTCGAACGCGAAAATGTTTGCAACAAAATTTTTAAAATTCAAACTGGGGGCGACGTACCTCGGTGCGGTGGGTGGGGGGCCCTAAATGACCTGGCGCGTTCCGGAGACGAAACGGCGAACAGCGACCGTCGCGATCCTCAGCCGGAGATCTCGAAGCTGTCGCGCACCGCATCCAGCACGGCACACGTTGCCTTTGTTGCGGCGTGGCATTTTAAACGTGCGCCGCCGAGGTGCCCCCCGCCCAACCCCGGTCCTGTTTACACATTCGCTCAGCCACGGATGAGCACACACGCAGAGCCCAAAGTGCCGAGCGGCAGCGGTCCCCCCACGGCAGCTTGTAGACGGAATCTAAGAGCGCCGAATGAGCGTGCGGGCAGGCCGGCCGGCCAGCGGCTGGGGGAACGGTTTGGTTGTGGTTAGGGGAGCAGAGACTGTGCGTCTCAGAAAGCTGATGGAAGATTGTGTGGGGTTGGGTGGGTGGGTGCGTGGTGGGGATAGTTGTAGGAAAGAGGTCCCTTTTCCTGCCCTTGACTGGAGGCACCGTCACAAATTTCCTGTCCGCATTGTAAAGTATTTAAGCTGGAGGTATGTCTCTTCAAGCCGGTGGAAAACCTGACGAGGATCACGTTTGTGTTTGAGACACACCTCCTCGCGCGGCCAATGTCACCCGCTCGCTCTCGCACATTACACTCGGCGGGAATGCAAATACATGCACACGCAATGTTGCAGCGGAAAGTGCGTGCGTGTACATGCGGAGAACACACGCGCAAACGATTAACACGCGAAAACACAAAAGTATAGCGTTGTACTCGTCACTGTGTTAAAAGAGCAGGTGCGTTTGTTTTTTTTAAGCATATTTTTCGCCTCCGTACTCATGTGCTCATGTCCGGTGATGATCTTCCGGCAGTGGCGCCAATTCTACGTTACTATGGCGAGGCGAGTCTGTCCGTGAAACAGCCACTAATAGCCACGATAATAAAGTGGTGATTGTAACGTGCTACTCGTTTTAAAGAGCCCCCCCCAAGATATGATGGGGTTAAGTCAACACCGGCCCAGATTTGAATTCACGTTCTCGTAACTGGCAGCACCCTGCTGCTCGACCAAGCGAGCTGTATTCGAGCCAATCCCACTGGTAGACACCATGTAATCAGGGGATGTAATGACGCAACGATTCACGGATTAATATGGATTTGTGAGGCTGAGGATAGATCCGTCAAATTGACACATAAGAATTTACTTTTTTTTCCAGTTTCGTTAAAATGAGTTTGTGTCACCCACCTTGCAGCCACTACGATGTTAAACAAAACCAAAAAAGGGATTCTGTGTTGGAATCGCACCACCGTCGAAACGATAACAGTGGCAGCCAAACAACGCACCCACGAGGATGTCCACCACCGAGAGGAAGTAAGGACACAATCTCGAGCACAGGCGACAGGCGGATTGTTATATCGCCGGACCGTGAGCGATGGGGGTGACTTAAGGAGGCCTTCATCTAGCAGTAGATTGATCGTGGCCAATGACGCCGACGACAAGCGCGCACAAATCATTCCGGCGCTTACAAGTGACTGTATCGGTAACTGCCCGGCACCCATTCAGGATCCCATCGCCCGTCCGGTTGCGCTCTCAACAATAATGCAACATCAATATACTATGTGTCACTGTCGCTTTAACTCATTTGTGTGTCACTACGCTTTGCGGTGACGTTGAAAACTGGGAATTTAACGGTGCCGCCGAACACGGGACTGACGCGGCACGGCCACGAACGCGCGGCGAGCGACACGGCGCGTGGGACGCAACGCCAGGTTCTATTAGCAGCCGGACGAGTTGCCTTTACGTCAGTCTTGCGCTCCGAGAATCTGACACAATAAACACACGCCCACGTCGCTCACAAAATGTTGGCGCTTGCTGCCTCGCTGGGTAATAGTTTTTTTTTTCTGCTGTATTCAGAAATACCACAAGCGAACGATTCTTAGAAGCGTATTCAACCGCAGACGTGCTCGCTAACAAAAGGCAGCTGCCAATCATGAAAGCAACGGAGGCCTTCCCTTAACGCTGTGATTTTTTTTTACAATTCCTTAAACGGAGCACTGGCACGTCAGTGGCGTTTGCTCAGTGAGTTTTTATTTACGCTGCAAGGAACCGATGAGCTATGCAGCTCTTTTCAATAGCTGTCCAGCGGGGAGGGATAAACAAGTTACACTAGGGCACTCGGGGCAATTTAGTCAGCGGGCCAATTCACCGAGACAGCATGTCTCTTTGGGAGGAAACTGGAGTACCCAAAGAAAACCCACGCGGACACTGGGCGCAGCACATGCAAACTCCACACAGAGAGGCACCCTAGCCAGTAACTGAACCCAGGGCCTTCTTGCTGTGAGACGGCAGCGTTACTCACTGCGCCACCGAGCTCACAAATGTCCTGGGAGGGTGAAGATTTTTCATATATATGTAAAAAAATGACATTTGCAAATGAAAAATACTTAATGGCTTCCGATAAGTTGACATATGATTTCTACATCACCCAGTGCGGCTCGAGTTTGAATTAATTTGCCACTTGCCTCAGTTGGCTCATGACAAGTGCTGCATTATGATTTAAGACAAGCCCTACGCAAACTGCCATAACCATGTATTAAGTTAACCAATTACATTTGGTACAATTAGAAGAGTGGTTCTGAAAAACCAGTACCGGTTTAATCGGTTCTCATTAAATAAGCCAACTAGCCACTGACATTAACAGTGACCGGGGGAATTGCACTCGGGTCACTGAATTCATAGCGCAACACTCTCACACGCACTGCACCACCGGAGCACTCCTGTCTTGCACAACTGGAAGGACAACTGCATCGTTCTCGGTGTGCAGCGCGCCCTCTCCGTGGGCAGCGAGATATGCAAACAACGTCGGGTTTCGCGACGTGATTATCATCTGCTACGATAAATGCCAGGGCCCGATGGCCCGATCTCAACACAAAAATGCACTGTTCCTTCTCCCCCTTACAGTGCTGGCTTATCGTATCGGCGGGCGCATTCACCCACATCCTGCCAAGACAACCGTTTACTCCTGCTTAGAGAAAAAATAATAATAATAATTAGCGGAGGGACGCACCGGCAAGCTTCCCGGCCATGCAAAACCAGCGCGCGACCACGCGGACGCATGTATAGATTTCCGTCCACTCCCCTCGCACGACACAACGTGCGTTTAATTCGGGGGTCACAATTAAGCCGCACACGCGCTGCTCAAAACGCGGGGGGTTTTAATTTCGACCCCGCCGCTCGACTCTTACGTCGCAGCAACTCGAGAAGTGGCCACCGCTTGTGCCGAGTGCTTTGAGGCGTTCAGGGGAACGAGTGGGCGCAAGAGTGCGTTGCAGGAGTGCGTTGCAGGGTGGCCGGGCAGCTGCGGTGGTTTGGAAGAGCTCAGAAAGCCGAGCTCTCCGCCTAAGATCTGGGCTTTTCCGGTCCGCGATGCGGTTTGAGCCCACATTTTAAAATCTCGCCGATTGATGGAGCGCGCCGCGTGAGTTTCGTTAAAAGCTAAAACTGCGGCGTAGGTTTTTCGCGGTTGTGCCGTATGCTCTGCCGTGCGTTTTCGCCGCTGTGCCGTCCAATGTTCTGCTCCGTGCGCCGGGAGCTCCTTCGGGAAGCGCAGGACATCTTCACGGAACAAAACGCGGTCGAAGCCAAGAGCATATCGAAGAACTTCACAGACAGCTTTGCCCACCGTGGGCGATGTTGATTGCGAGCCAAGCCGTGGTCGCAAAAGAGCCCAGGAAGCTTTTGGCACGAGTAAGCCAATATGCTTCAAACCTGCGATCAAATGCGCCGTAAAAACAATTTAATCGACTGCCCACATCGGGAAACGCGAAGGTTCCAAATCCCTCGCGTTTGTGTACGAGCAGCAGGAAGCTGGGCAGAGTTTGGCAACGTTAAAAAGATACCGTTAAACGTGTACCTTTTAAACGTCGGTGAAGCAATAACGCTCGGCAAGGGTGAAACCTCACGGGTTAATCCTTAAATTGCCTTTAAGCAGCACGGCCATGTAGCGTAATGAGCCTCGGTCCTCCTCCTCGATCCGCGCTCGCTAATTTGAGACTTTCCCATGCGTGCGAAGGACATCATTACTGTAGCTACTCAGCGCTGATTAACTTCCCCCACCTTTGTCTCGCCGTGAGCCGTTACAGCAGCTCCCTCGAAGCCAATTCCCACAATGCTTTGCTCACTTGCGAGAGAATCGAGCAAGCGGGCTTTGTGCGTGGCGCCTCCAATTCCTCCGCCTTTATCTCCGCCGCAACATCGCTCTCTCCGCTAATCTATAGCGGCTGTTCCCCTCTAATTGCACGCCTGTGTCACAAGGCCGGGTGGCGTAATGGAAGTCCCATATTACCATCGATTGCACCTGCTCTAACCACTGATAATCATTATGGGATTTTGTGCCCCCCCCAGCGTCGTGGCTCGACAAACATCACTTGTCATCTGTCGAGCCCTCGACATGCGGCAGGATTGACCTCGTCCTTTGTGCCGAGCCGAGAGATTTGCTAAGATTTCCTTACTTGAAGGACCGGTGTCCTCCTTATGTATTTTTTTTTTCTAACTGGATACAAAGCAGGCGGTGTCTTTTTATCGTACCTCGTGACTCTCCAACTTAAAGCCGAACTTCAAAGCGACAACCGAGAAATGTGGTGGCGGCGTTTATCTACGCTCACTGCTCCCAACCCCCCCCCCCCCAGAATCCCGGAGCCAGCGATGGAAATTCCACATTTCTCACGCAGCCGACCGGTTGCTTCGCAGCGTGACGAATAGTCCGCTTTATCCTGTACACAGTATAAAGTTGATCATGCCACATTTGGCAGTTGTGTTTTACGGGCGCACAGTAGCTTGCAGGTCACTCACCAAAGAATAGCGTCGACCAAAACACGACCGCGTCTGCTATCGGGCTGATGCCAGACCCTCGTACAAGCATTCTTCAGAGTAGAACATCGTGTGCCACTACCTTGGTCCAACGACAATAGTTTAAAATCAGCAAGTGTAGCCTTACAAAACGTTGCCTCTTCCTACATTACAAAAACAATGGTAGGATGTGCTGGTTGCTTTTCAAAGCTGTTCTTTCGGGATAGCCGTGTCGAGACATCATTAACCGAGCCGCGTTAACCTACATCAGTACAAAGGTCGGATAATAATAATTATAATAGAATTTTATAGAGCGCCTTTCACCCGAGGGTCACAAAGCGCTGCACAAGGGCATCGGAGAGAACAGCATGGCAGCAAATTAATGGGACGAAACCTGTTAAACATCTAATCAGGGTTTAAATCCCTGACTAATTAAGGACCTTATTTATAACTATGTATAACCTTAGTCAATCCACTGCTGGATGAAGGGCTCCCCCGCACCATGTCAATTATGGGGATTTAATGACTATGCTTAAGCTCACAAGTCACAGCGAGGGGTTAGTGAAGGGAAGGTTAAAACCCAGGAACGGTTCACACCGCTCACCGCCAACGTCATCCACGACCGGCAATGAAACTCAGCTCGCCGGGATCCACACCACGACGCGCAAACTACCGCGCCACCGCTTAACAGGCTCCACACGTGCCCTCAAAGTCATTCTCGGTTCACTCAAATGTCAGGTGGCGGGCGAACCGTCTCGTCGGCAGAGCGAGGCGCCGAGGCCGCACCGCTCGAACTCGGGCGCGAGCGCTTTTGCTCGCGCACGGAACGTTCCGTCTTCCACCGCCCAGGGCTTCTAATTAAAAGCTGCAGTCCAGAGCCACCGCTACACGTGTCCGTAACGTGCCCCGAGTGGCGGCAAACGCGCGTCGCGGGGAAATGTCAGCGGCATCGATCGCCCGCGACCCGAGCGCGCGGCACCGACCGACGCGCGGCGCACGTTAAACACGTGCCAGGGCGGGCGACCTCTCATTTGTATCGACGGATGTTCCGCCGAGCTGGCATTGCTGATCTCGATTTGTGTTTGAAATGCTGCACTTGTTCGCTCTCAATGTGCAATAAGCTACCTAGAAAGTCCAAAGACATGCTGCTGCATAGGTTTATTGGCCTGCTGACTAAAATTGCCCCCGGTGCCCTGTGATGGACTGGCGTCCTATCCTGGGTATAGCCCTGCTTTGCGCCATGTGTCTGCCGGGATAGGCTCCGGCTTACCGCGACCCTGTACAAGATTAAGCAGTTTCTTACAATGAATGCATTTGTTATTTATTTATTTACAAATTTGCGTGTTTGTTGTGTCGCAGTAATCCTGTATAGAGCTTGTGAGCTCACTGGGTATTTTTTCTGCTGTAATCTTCTTCTTTGCGATTCTTCGAAGCACGATGGCTAGCTTCTGGACATCGTCGTCTTTCAGCTTGGCTTCGAAGTGTTTGGTAGAATTCGCAGGCAATACCAAGTACTACCTGACAGGGATCGCGACGTGAACGCTTCTACCTTGACCCCGGGAATTGCTCCTAACAGCTGCTCTTTTCGGGATAGCCGTGTCGAGCGTTTCTTCTCTACCTCTCCTTTGTGATGTTTCGCCTCTCACTTCAGAGGCAGCATCAAATTTGTGTCCGAACTCTGCTACGGCTGTCGACCGAGGGAAATTCAGTCTCGGTTGGACGAACGTGATGAAATAATTTAAACATTGTTTCTGGTACAAAGCCACGAATAATATTGACGGCAGCAATGTGCGAGTAACTCGTGAAAAATACGTTACTAGAAAAACAAACTTACTATTGAAATGAGACTTAAAGGGGGCAGCCAATGGAGACACTGACGTGCATGGAAGGGTTCCTCCCGCATATTATGTTCATGGTTTAATTGCAGAATTATAAAAAAAAACATTGGTTGCATTTGTATTGCAAGTCTCATACGTCCTCTCATTTTGTTCTTTTGTTCTCGTGTATAGATGTGGGTTTTCACGTCTCGATGTATGATAATTGCTCTTAAGAGCTGCGCTTTCAGGAGATCTGCGTCGAGCATTCCTCCGCTCTCCTTCGCGACATTAAGCCTCAGGCTTCATCATCAGAAGCCTGACGATGCCTCCACCGCGCAAACATAAACGTCGCGAATGACAGGCGGAAACGCTCGACACGGTTAATCCCAAAGCTCAACTCTTAAGAGCAATTACCTCTCACTCTCATCCGTCAGGCGCGCGGTGCGACCCGAAAACACATCGCAGAGCCAGACGGCACAACCACGCAACCCTACGCAGCGGTAAACCTCACAGCTCTCCACCGAGGCCCAAGACGGCCCTTCGGCCGTTCCGAGCGCATTCCGGGTGTCGGCACTACAATCCGTGCGTCTCAACGCACCCGGCGTCACGGAAACCGCTCACGCAGGTGGTGCGTGCGGCCCTGCCCCGTCGCGTGCACGTGCCCGCCGCGCGCGTTCACCATCGCCGTGCCCCAGTGTCGAGCGGCCGGGCCTCCGCTTGTCCGTCTCGATCGGTCACCGCGCCGCCGCTGGCAACGGGCTCGGCGCGGTCCGGAACACGAGCGCGTGCGTGCGTGAGCGCGTGCGAATTAAAATAATCATTGTCGTTACCGCCATCCCCGTTTTCCAAGTCTTTCCCTGGGGCAGTTTGGCCTCGAGATTGCATTAGCGTAGCTTGGGCACCATCCGAACGAGACGGGAGAGCGGGGCAAAGTGCCGTTTGTGTTGTTGCGTGTGTGCGCGCGTGTATGCAAGCGGGCGTTCGTTATCTTCGTCGGCCGTGATCGATAGTCGGCTCTAAATATGGACGGCTTCGAATTCGTTTGCTTGCATAAGCTCTGCATCAATTTGTCCGTCATCACCGCCAGCTCTGATGAATCACCTGCTGGATAAAGGCCTCCTTAAAGTCACCAACTCTCACGTTGCCGTGATGCAGCAATACACCACGCACCTGCGCACGAGCGCATTTCATCGCTCGCTTTCCCGGCACGGACGTCCTCTCGTGTGTTCCCACCTTTGGCTGCAACTCAATCACGAGTCTCGAACTTTGGCCATCATTCCTTCTAGAGACACGTCTGGCCCAAGGCCACAGACTTTACTTGGCAATCTATATGAGGTCTCTGACATGTGTCTGTCAAATGTAATGTCAAGTATGCACCACTCCATGCTAAAATACCTGGCACACAGCCATAATAAAAATATATGACGAATAGACATACAATTTATAATATGCAAATATTCATTCAATTTTGAAGGTATTAATTCGAAGAGAGAACGACTGGGAGGCGCGAAGAAAAACTGCAAAGAGGCGGGGGAGGAGGGAAGGCAGCCAGGCGGTTAGCCGGCACCAACATTTGCAAGACATTGTGTCCTATATATTATGATGTTATTGGCCAATTAATTAATGAGTGGTTTTTTTTGTTGTGGGAGGAAACCGGAGAAGTCGGAGGAAACCATACGTTACAAGGGAAGAACACACAAACTCGACAAAGAAAAAGCACCCTAGGCGGGTGTTTTAGATGCACTATGATACCAGTACACTACACATAATCATAATACCTTATAGTGAGTACAAACTACACCCCAAAATACAGTATAAACTCTAATGCATGCCCAAGCTGCATACAAACCATAAAAGTTAAAACTATGCGGTGCCGTAAACCAGTGATGGCAATTCCAGATTCCTTTCTGTACCATAACAACCACTGTCCTTCCCATGCGACACCTCCCAAGACAGTGCTAATTCTACCGACCCGAGGGAGACAGTGAACCCGAGGTCGGATTGAACTCGGAACATGATTACCACGCATCCTATGCTCTACAAATTGGGCCATCCAAAGAAAAACAGCATTCCCCGCACACGCTTCAATATAAATATCCCGAAGCGGAATTTTAAATGAACCGTATTAATTACAGCATTATGCTGCATCGTGCATAACAAAAACCGTAATGAGGGGAGCCGGTGACAGCTTTCAAAATCCATGAGCCCACTGCATTGCTGACGAGCCAACGCGCACCACGCACGAACGCCGCGCACGTACACACGTGCACACACAGACGCGCGCTCGTGCGAGCAAAACAGCAGCAGCAGCAGCAACAGCCGGTGTGCGGGCAGACGCGGGTGTTGCGACACCCGCACTTTCACAGAAACACGATTCCACCCCCCCCTCCTCCCCACACTTTTTCCAGCAACTCGCGCGGCTGCGACGCGCCTGCCCCGCAAGGCTTGCGGCGTTGGCGAGATGCAAGGGGCGGCGGAAGGAACGAGGTGTGGTTGACGGCGGTGCCACCGCAGCGTTGAGTTTTCCCAGAACCGGACGGGGTACTGGGAGCAGAGCCGCGCCGCCGTTTACCGTGAGAAATGAGAACGGCGTTCCAGGCATGCTTCGCCTTATTCTGCGCAACGTACACCCCCCCAACCCGCGCGCGGGCAAGCGGGCACATCAAGAGCGTTGCGTTGCCCATATCTGAAGATGTATCGCTCGGGCGACGGGAAAAAAAAAAACCCGCGCCCCGCAGTCGGTGGGTGAGCGTGTGGCTGACGGAACGGGCGCCAACTGTTTGTAAGTTTATGGGGCAGCCGCAGGCGCTAACGTGTAATGAATATTGTCTCGCTTGTTAACGGTCAAAAGGGATGCTGTGTTTCTGGCCGATTATGGAAAGAAATTCTTTTTAAAATCCACTTTCAATCTTGCGTAAGGCAACTGTCATCCGCTCCAAATTTGGCAAAACGAGCATCTGTCAGACATGTTTTCTCCTCGAATCATCGAAATGGCACACGATGCATAATTTGTTAGGTCTTTTCACGCGCGCTATTTTAACATTCTCACAGCAAGCGGACGACCGCAATCTTCATAGCAAACGCTCACAGAAACACTCCGGGGTACTTTTTTTTTTACAGTCATGTTAACTATAATAATAACTCGCGCTTTGCGTCATTTGTAGACATTTTATCCGGTGCGCGGGAAGAAAAAAAAACCACGTCCAGGCGCCTGCCTCCGCATCGACTCTCGTTCGAGCGAACGTCAACCCGGCATTGCGACACGACGAGCCTCCGCACCGGCGCAGGAGGGGGCAGTGCGAGGGCAAAGCCCCGCCCGTCCAGATCAACGCCCCGCGCCACGAGCCCGCTTGCCCCCCGCGCCACTTGGCCCATGCGCCAACGTCGGCCGTTGGTCGCGAAGAGAAAGGCAGCGGAGCCGTGACCAGATTGCCGTTCATTGCCCCGGCGCCGGCCAACACAAACGGCCGTATAAGCGAGCTGCGATCACAACCCAACCGCGCGCGCCGTTAGAAGCTGGGGCCTTGATTCGTCACTTCGTTGTCTTCCGCGAAGGCTGCCGAGGCTGGTTTGCGAGTAGGAATTCGTGGCGTAAGGCACTGCCCACTGGGAGAACAAAAAATGCCTTCAGCAGGATAGCCATAAATATATATCGGTGGACGCAGAGTCCCCTTCTCCGCATAAAATATAAAAGTGTATCTTACACAACCCATCAGCTGCGCGGCCTTGTGGGAGTGCATACTGTCAGTAGCATTGTGTCAAAACAAGAAAACTCTGGAGCGGTTTTGATACACTGTCCCATCAGAAGCATCAGGTTTTGCACGAATCAATGCTGCCGAACTGGCGATCCTATAGGCAAGGGACCCACTATTTACAAAATGGGGCCCCAAAATTAACAGTAATCCTAGCGCTGTCTTTAAAGACATCTGGTATTCCCGAGCACTTCACGCACATATTTTGCATACCACCGCACAGACCAAGGCGCAGACCGCCGAAATACCACGAGGACAACATACGGAGCGAGATGGATGTGGCATGCCTCCATAAGTCCCGGAACAGTGTTCCGGATTGTTCCGGCTGAAATGAAGCCCTGCCGTTTGTTGTAAAAGCCCCACTTCGGGGCAAAGCCACTGTCGGTAAGAAACGGACAGAGAGAGAGAAACGTGCAAATTTGTTCGTTGTTATTACTTATTCCATTCTTCGCTGCCTTCATTTCTCCATCACAACCAGGCATTTCCTACCAGTGACATAATTAAGGCACGAAGACCTAATGCCAGCGGTGCCTGGACAATGAGCCGTTATTATGAAATTAGGGAAAGGCACGCGGAAGATAAGGGCAGAACGATGACTCCTCCGCGGGAGTTGCGGCATCATTGGAGACGGAAAGTGGTAGTTTGCAGTATCGCTAGAGTTAAACACAGCACTGGACTGTACTGCACGCTGAATGCTTCGCTCTGAATTATCAGGCGTGTGATCAAACAATCCCAACCATTCAAGGCCCTCATCCAGCAGTGGATAGACGAAGTGCCTCTACATGCAAGATTGAGCTCTGTTAAATTATCGTAAAATCAGGATTATATGTGAATCAGTGTCTTGATGTAGGTTTTTGCAGAGCTGCTCTTTCAGGATAGCCGTGTTGAGCAGTCCTCCTCCCCTTCATTATGTTTCGCCTCCCACGTCGGAGGCATCATCATGCTGATGATCCTTCCGTCATCAGGAGCAGCGCTCGACACGGCTATCTCAAAACAGCAGCTCTCATCGTCTTTGTTTATAAAACAAAAAAATAAAATCACGGCCAGTCGTAACACTCACTTTCAGTCTCAAGGTAGAAGCGTTCACGTCGCGATCCCTGTCAGGTAATACTTGGTGTTGCCTGCGAATTCTACCAAACACTTCGAGGCCGAGCTGAAAGACAACGATGTCCAGAGGCTGACCATCGTGCTTCGAAGAATCGCAAAGAAGAAGAAGAAGTTCTCAATAATCGCATGGGGGAAAGGTTACCGAAAAACCCACTCGCACTTTGAGAGGACTCCCCAAACTGAATACAGCCTCGTAAAATCCTCCTTGCTGTGCCGCCTCATGCACAGTCCATCTTACTGCCCTGCCAAATCGGCATGTCGGAGGACACGTGTGTGCACGCGAAACACCAACAATACGAGGACGCGGCTTCACCGCACACGTGTGGCACTTGCACCCAGGAACCACGAGAAAATATCTTTGAGAAACGTGTTTTAGGATGTGGAGCAGGTGGCTGGTTAAGTCGAGATGGCATCGTCTGATTGGGAGTGGCGAGCCAGCACGACTCTGCAAGCACGCCGTGTCGGAATGCTCCTAAGGTGGGGGCCGACCCAAAACTATCTCCAGCCACTTTCCCTCTCCTCATTGTCTTGGTTCACCAGTTGTGTCATCAACAGAGGTGAAAGGAAGCCGGTACGGTCCAGTACGGTGTACCGGTAAAAAAGCGGTCGAGGCATTCAGTACGGTACAGGTGGGAAGGGGGGTGGTTGTGTTAAGACCGTAGCGGTAGGAAATGTAAGCTACTTACACACCTGGCCATCAGCATCTTGCCACGGGACACAGCCAATTCACAGGAGAGTGTAGCACACCCTCGTGTTACCGAGCAGGTGACGGAAGGAGACATCACAGGGCTACGTTTGAGATTCCTTCGAGTGACCCCTCGACAACAACACTCGTGGCAGTGCACTTTAGAGTCATCGGTAACTGGGCCGAGGCTGTAAACTCGCCACACTTGAAAACCCAGTTTAATCACAGGCAGCTGCTTGGATTCGAATCCAGGAACCCAAAGGTGTCACAGCTCATTGCTTCTGACCTGCAAGCCACCAGGTCACCTCCGTGATTTATCACTCCGAGAGCCGATGGTGACCTTGCTTCCAAACTTTACGGACGCGGAGAAAAACCCCCCCCTTGGGTTCGGTTGTTGTTTTCGTGTCGGCGTGCTGTTTTACATTAACGCACGATGTCTCACAACTGCAGTTCCATTTTGACGGTTGCTTCCAAATTTGTTTCTTCCTGCGAAACAATATTTTGCATTTAGCGGCTACACTCGGCGGCTACGTAAACACACGTGAAGCACCGAATGCTCCGGTGAAGAAGGCGAACATTTGTGCTGGGTTCGGAGACGGATTGGCACTGAGCACAACGCGGCAATTGTAAGCTCGAACAGGAACAAAGACCAAAACCGACCGGGCAGGAGCGAGTGCTCGCCTGCATTTGCCAATGTTAAATGAGCACAACATGAGCCTCCATTAATGCTTTCCGGCTTCTAAAATTAAGAAATAAATACGCGGCCCGGAGGCGGCGGGAAAGACCAGTCCATGTGTACATGAATACCTCCTCACCACCATCAGCCAGGGTCAATCCACTGCTGAATGCGGGCCTCATCAAGCCGCTGCTATCTGTGATGTATAATCCACCTAGCACCTGCACGCGGCTGACCTCATTGCTCCATTTCCTCGGAAATCAAACTGTTGGATGCGTTCTTTCCTAGGTTGTTGCTCCGTTAGTATTGGTGACCATCATCCATCATGCCATCTACCCACGTGTCCTGCCCAAGCCCCAATTACTTTTCTTGATGGTCAGTAACCTGCGTATGTTCTCTAATCCGTGCGCTCCTCGTTCTGTCTCGCCGTGGATTTTATACTCTCGGTATACAAAAATGACACATATAGCTGTTGCCTATTTAAGCACTGGAAGCCATGGCAATGAATTACGTTCTTTGCGATACTTCCGGTCCCAATGGGTTGCACCGGTTTTTCCAAATCCGCCAACACAATGTCAGGAGTGGCTGTCAGGCTCAGTGTCAAACGCATTGGAATTTAGGTGGATTCACTGCTGGGCACACCCAAGCGAGCCGAGGCAGGCTCGTCATGAATCCTGGCGTGAGACGCACGCATCCGGAACGGCCGGTTTGTTAGCGTCATTAATTCGACCGGCTACTATTGCCGGCTCATTCATTATCCGAAAGACAAATGGTGCCTTTGGGAAGAATAAAAATATCTGCACACCGAGTTTCAAAAGCCCTCCCTCCCACTCAAATCTCACTAAATTCATGGTTCACCTAGAGGGCGAGACTACGCCGTAATATTAAACAACTAAACTCACTGGGCATGTAACAACGCATTGATCCATCGGTTAATGGCAATTCCTATGCTCGCAACACTTGCATCGCGATCGCATGGGTTTTACGTATTCACGGAACGGACAGAGCGAGTGACAAAGCGTGGTCTGCGGCTCCTTTTCAAAACGATGGTTTAACAAGCGAGCTCCGCTTTACACACACACACAAACACGGCTCTGGCCGTCTGGAGCCCAGCTGCTCGGCTACAAGATGGGGGGGAGGGGTTGTTTTTTTCCTACTTTTTTCTTCTCTTTCTCTCTTAAAACCACCCGGACAAGGAATCTCCGAGGACTGCCGCGGGCTTCCCAGAAAGCCGTCACGTGGTCGCGCTCCGTCGGCTGGCTCGCACACGTGTGTTCCGCGTGGATTCAGGGTAACGGCGCGCCGAGCCGACAGCATTCTCCGCTGCGATCGCGGCGCGGCGCGGCCGTCGGATTCCCCACGGCAGGCCGGCAATCCGCCAATCGCCACTTCGATTCCACATCCTGCCAGGACGGCAATTAACGCAACAGGCAAGTTTCTCAAATCTCCAACCCTCCCTGCCGCCCCTGGCCTTCCGACAGCGCTGTCCATGTAGCAGCATGGGGTGAATTGTGGGCTGTTTATACCACCGGCCGGGATTCAAACTGAGCAACTCAGGGGTGCTGGCCTGGAAATATGACGTCTTAGCCATACCGTTGCACCCAGGGCAAGATTTATTTTAGAGGTGAACTTTAGTGAGTCTCTGAGCAAACAACGATAGCTACAATGCCTTGGTTATGAATGGCTGAATGTAGGATCGTGTGACCCTTTTCAAAGGTCCATCCCAATTCTTCATATTCAACAAACTGCTGGATTCAGGGCTCTTCCCGCATTGTTGGTGGGGTTGTTTGACCATACTTCACAATGCTGATCAATGCTTTTTTCCCCCCACAAAACAGACATTTCTGTGTACAATGGTCTCTAGGATTTTTATCTCCCAGATTTGGCAACAATGTAGCGCATTCATTCGGCAGCTGCTCCCACTGAGACCGGGGTCGTAACCATCACAATGACTTGGGCAAAGCCCTTCCCACTGAGACCGTTATCATGACAGTGGTGTTGGGGGCAGTAATTGCCGTGTTATTAGTACTATTAACATTGTGCGTACGCCAAGTATAGATCGTGAACCGTTTTGCCAGCTTACTATTAAACGGCTGTTTGGCTCAGCAAGCGTTCAGGAAACGGCAACCTGGTAATTTCGTAAACGGCACGTAATTGCCCAATTTTATACGAAATGCCAGGACATACCACTCTCTCTCCCTTTTGAACGATATTTTAAGTATTCAGAATATCAACAGCATGCGTCGGGAATGACCGGCGATTGTCTTCCACAAATTGGTCGGGGTCAAACGCTGCGATTAGACACGACCCTACATAAGATCGGCCAATGACCAAATGGCCCCGAACGTGCCAGAACCCATCAGATCTCCAAGCAGCATTGAGCCTGGATGTTTCTTGCATGGCCGCGCAATATGAACACAACAACAGGTTGCTGCAGGCTGCGGAACTACGCGTTTGACAGCAGAATGGCGGTGCAGCAAAACACATTGCAATATCGCACAGTGCACCGGTCCAGGTCTTGGATCAGCGTAGTAAAGCACGGGGTGAATCCATCCATCCGTCCATCGTCAGAAACCGCTTAATCCTGTACAGGGTTCGCAGTGAGCCGGAGCCTATCCCAGCGGGTGAAGTAGATAGATAGATGTTTATTATTACAGCATAAACATACCCAGTGAGCTTTCAAGTTCTTTACGGGACTCCTGCAACACAGCAAAAATGTGAATTGCTGACAATAATTAAAATATGTACAAGTATGGGTCCAAAAAAACCCCCAAGGCCCTCGTCTCCAGCGGTGGCTTGCCTAAACGCCTGCCTCGTGTGCCTTCACACACACACGCACGCACTACTAAACGAAGGGATCGCCGCGGTACGCGAGGGGGCGGTTGGGTCGGCGCCACAGAAGCGGAGATGCCTCGGTCTCCACGGGGCGCCATGGGTGACAATGTACAGGGTTGGGCTGAGGCTGCGTCTGAGACCGAGTCAAGGCAGCCGCAGATCAAACTAACAAATGCCATTAGCTCTGTGTGAGGCCAGCAACTGGGTCTCGAGGAGCACCCCTCCTGAGGAGATTCTCGAGATCCAGGGAGACTTTCACGGATAAAC
This sequence comes from Geotria australis, assembly GCA_036362915.1. Lineage (NCBI taxonomy): Eukaryota > Metazoa > Chordata > Hyperoartia > Petromyzontiformes > Geotriidae > Geotria > Geotria australis. Next base: position 6,773,497 of record JAZEWU010000014.1, read on the forward strand.
AGGATAAATGATGAGCAATAAAAACGCAAACTTTTATACTTGATTGATGGAAACAAAAAAAGCTGTTAAACATAACGGCTAAGAGCCGTGTTCGCAAACCGGTTTGCTGTTTCGCAAAAATGCACTGGACTCGGAAAACATTAAACTGTCAATAGCACAGGATGCCCCGTAAAACATTGCTTGAAAGGAGAAAGTTGGTTTGCAGGCGACGGAGGCACTTGTTGAACCAGTGTACAGCGGCGAGTTTACATTACAATCTGCCCCCAAGCAATGGAGAGCATTGCAGGGGCACAAGATTTTTCAGACAGCGTGTAGGACAGACGCCGGCCCTGGACCAAACGCTGACCGGATCCTTTGTTTTTCATAAGCGTTGCCACTCAGGCTTTTCAATTCCCATGTCCATATTCACTCTGCAGGCAACCTCACACTCTCTCACTTGCTTTGACACGTATTAACAGTGCAGCCAAATCTCAAATGTGGTACCGGTCTTAATCTTTCAGGACTCCCTGCTAGGGAGGAAGAGTAGGCCGAAACACCCTGTAGAGAGATGCCGCTAGCTAAGGCCCTTCTGCCAGCAGTGGCACAAGCAACCAATCGCAGAGCTGCACCATTTCCTACTACCACCTCTTTTACACGTAAAACAATCAAGACCATGGCTGTGACTTTCACAAAATGTTATCCCTGGGCAATTTTTATAATATAAAAAAAATATCAAACAACTGGAAATGTACAACTGTTAATTAATAGAATTATTGTCCAATGTATGAGCACAGTATGCTTAAAGGACTTTGGCTTCGCTCCGCATCAAAATGTACCGAATATGAAACATGGCAAGCATCCCAAGTACAACCTTCGCCTAGGGTCATGAGACTCGAGGCATCTTCACACAGTAAAAAAAAAAGATGATGTATTCAAACAAACAAAGGAGAGTATTTCCCTTCATAGCCTTTTAAGGTTGTCATGGAAAGCGCTGTAAAGCGAACGCCTGTAAAGGCCAGTGCAGTGCACGAGGTGATGTGGGCGGCACCACGCTCGGCCGCCTTCGTCTCCCCAGAGCTGATGTTTACACACCGCACCGGTTACTCAATCAAGGCTCTATCGGCCTAGGAGAGGCTCAATCCGCTGTAGATAATCACCACTGATGTGGCTTAGTGGTAGTGAGCAGCTCGCAATCACAAGTTTGGAAATTGAAACCTCTCCTGCGGCTCGACTCATCATCATCTCTGCAGAAAGCGAGTACCACCACTCCGTGGGACAGTCGGTGGTTTGTTCTCCGGATAGACCTTGTTCCGCCGTTGGAATGTAAAACATCCAACACTGACTCAGGGTGTAAACGGAATTTGAGCGCCGACCTCAATGCGCCTACGAGCAGGAAATCAATTCGACTTGCCTCGAGTGATGCGAGCCGTGGCCGAGAATCGAACTGTGGGGGCGCCGGGGTTCGCAGCGCGACCCGCGATCCGCTAACCACCACCACCACCAACCACCGCCGCCACAACCGCTACCGCTCCCTACAATTAAAACACACACACACACGCGAACGTGCGAGCGCGCGTTTCGCATATCAAGAACATCCAGTGCAGGCTCAAAACGAGACAGAAAACACTCGGGAGGGTTTCAAAAACAAGTCCCCCCGTTGTTAACGGTTTCCCCAAGGGCACGGCGCCATCGCGAGCGTCCGCGCGCCGAGTGCGCCGCCCGATAACACGGGGGGCCGCTGGCACGGGGCGCGCGGGCGTGGAGAAACGCGATTTTTACGCCGCGCGCCGTTTAGCTCCTCGTCTCTCAAGAACGGAGCACGTGATGGAGAGCCGTGGCCGATCAATGGGCGCACGCTCCGCGGCCTCAGTTCTCGGCACAATCTCGCCGATGTTCCCGAAACAATGCCGCGGCCCTCGGCACATTTCGTTCGCGCCGGCTCTCTTTCGCTCGCTCTCAGTTGCGTGCGGCGGGCGTCGCGCAAGCTGTCTGTCGCAGGTTCCGACCGCTGGCCCTGCGCGGCAGTGATAAACGCCTCGTGAAAGAGGTTGTGAATACGTTGCAGTCAACGCGATGTCTTGCTCAAATGAGCACTGAGGCGACGCACGGCCTCCCGTTTACTTTACTGAGCCAGTGGTGTGATGTCCACAGTACTGCGGCAGGAGTGCGTACGTCAACAAGACAACCACACTTGATTCTCTATTTAGTAGTACTGATTGTATTGATCAAAGAGCGTTAATGGGCCGGTTCAAACCCCAGTCAGGATTTGAACTCTTAACCTCTCTATTGGAAGCCGCGCTCTCTACCGCTGAGCCACCTGGCCGGTGTACGGGTTGTAATCAGAGACCTTCTATCCGACGTTCTTCTCTCGGCACGTTTCAATGTCTGGTCCATTAGGGAACTGACAGTTATTTGGAAATATTCTACTAAAATGACAACTAATGTAAAATAATTAAATAATTCTGATACTTAACGAGGTGAGGTCCCACTGAGATTCATTATCCCCTTCACAAGAAAAGAAAGAAAAAAAACACCCCCACAGTACCGGGGCAATTGCAGTTACACGCAGGCAATTTCTTTTAATTGCAATGTGTTTCTGAGAAATTTTCCACTTTGGGATTTGGGTTACAACGCTCGAGTATGGATGGCCGACATCATCGAAGGATGAAATCACGGAGACATTAACGTCCGGGCTGTAACGGATGAAGCTCTTTGGCAATTCCCCGCAGGAATAAGTGGGTGCCTGTTGGCTCTGTGGAATTAAATGACCTGTCGACTCTCCGGAAACTGGCTCAGTGATTCGCACGCTGACCACCACCGGCCGCTTCGTCCGTTAAAATATTTGAGAAACCACCTTGCGTAACCTTCGCAAGTACTGTCATCTACGCAAGTCGTGGATTACATTACATCTCCGCGGTGTTTACATCTCATTTGGGGGGGGGGGGGTGGCACGGTCGTTAGAGCATGCGCCGTAAGCATGGCAAGCCTCGCGATTTGATTCCACGCAAAAGCTGGCATGGGTGGCTCAGTCATACATGAACCAGTTCTGCACCCATCACCCTACCTCAACCAGCCCGAACTGACCTGTGTAGATAAGTATGGTCAAACGACCCCCATGACAGACATGGCATGGAAGGCCTTAATCCGGCAATGTGTTTCCAGCGGGTTGAAATTAATTATTAAATATATCACAAAATAATGAATTGATTAATTATTAGTTGACAAATATGAATGGAAACGCTGAATTCAAAATTAAATGCATATTGTCGAGTTTTCAATGTTTACACGCTATTCTTAATTTTGTTGGAATGTTCAAACGGTGTTTAAGAATGTATGCTTTACACATTTGGAATTTGGAATTTTATCATATTGCACTGTTTTTTTTTTACCCAGGTCACCCTTGAATAACACTTTTTCCTGGTCCCAACTGGCTCAGTACTGTAAGAATATAAAGCCACTTTGTCAATCCACTGCTGGATGAAGGCCTCCCCTATTCGTGCCGGTCATGGGGCGTGGAGTTTGTGTTTGACTCCACTTCACCGCGGCTGTCAATGCGCGTCCACAACAGAGGCCCGAAACCATTTTGGTTATCACTCACCACTGATGTTAGCCGTGGCCTGGACTGAAACTCAAGTCACTGGATTCATAGTACAGCAAGTATCCCCATTACACCACCACTCCACCGCCACCACCAATTGGCTTTAACACAACACCGATAATTTACAGCCCTTTATCAATCCACTGCTGGATTAATGCCTCACCGAGCTTTATACTTCTAATCGACGGTCTGTTACTACGACAGGACTAAGGAGACGGAGCAGGTTCTGTGCTGGCTAAGAGATCCCCGTATGGACTCGCAGTGGCGAAGGAGCAAATTAACTTCAATGGAAAGATCCGATCGGTGGTAATGGATCGTTCTCGTTGAGAACGGGTCACTTGGGATCGTGGTATTGAGACATACGCTTCGTCCCCAATAGCTCTAAAAGCCTTTATGGCTCCCCAGTGCTCAGGAACGGAGACCGCTCAACAGATAAACATGGCAGCTGAACTGAGCGATCGACATAATCGGAATAAACGGTCACGCGACGAGCAAAAATGCCTGTGGTAGGACGCTGGCAGCGGTGCACACGCACCAACATCAAAAACTCAACGCGTCCGTCTCCCAACACACTAACACCGATCCATCTGGGTGGAAATGTCTAAACCCGTACATCCATCGATGTGCTCTCGAGCAGGGCCACCGCCCTGAAACATCACCTATCACGATTTCATTTTTCCTCCTTTCGGGAGAGTTATTGACCAAAGCGGCGCGTTTTTTTTTTTTAATACGACGAGTCGAAGTCACGTTAATAGCTCAGGGCGGATACGTGGCTGACGGGCACGCGGCGCTGTACTGTACGGTAATTATCCGCTCCGAGCGCAGGTCGATGCCGACGATGATGATGCATTCGCTCGACACCCGAGCGGGCGCGAGCTCGCCGCCAAGTTGGAGCGGGCGGCGCACGTTGGACAGAGACCGATGACGGTCCGCAGTAGGCTCGCTGTCGGAAAACGGAGCCGTGCCAAGGATAGAGCCCACAATTAAGTCATGGAAAGTGGAATGCGGCGCTCGGACGACCTTCCAGGAAATCCTGCGCGAAACACGTGGGTGGCTCGATCTCCCAGTCCGTATGTTGTTCCGTCAGCCGGGCTGCTTTGCTCAAGTTGAGATCAAGGATCGAGACTAAATAGTTCAGTGCAGCGCTCCTTGCCAATAACATCTTGTAAATCCCGGCAGCATTCGTTTAAAAGGAGCCCGACTTTGCCGATGGTCCCCAGAAGATCAAAACTGATCCAGAGTTTGCGTGCCTAAACAAATACTGCTCGGCAATCTGGGTCTGGAAATTCAAAAGGCTGATGGATGAAACTATTGCTATGTTTGTGGAGACAGATCGGAGCTCGGATTTTACTGTATATGCTTTTAGCTAAACAGAGTATTCACCCACTGCTCGAATAAAAGCACTCAAAGATCACAAGCGCTGCGGTGTTTTTGTTAAACAGAGGAACAGCTCGTTAGTAATTTGCGCATAATAATATCGTACTCTGTGAACTACAGTGGTCATAAGCGAGTGCACTGTCCGCTGCCAGAGTTCTGAACGAACATTTATTCATCTCGTGACACTGGAACTACGAACGGAAAATGAGCGGATAAAAAAAAAAGTTTGTTGTCAAGTCACTGGTAACTTAAAGTGAGTTTTATTTCACGCCATTGATTTTACCAAATATCTCCAAATATTAGACTAGTTTACAAGAAACCACCTATCTGGCATAAATAGACGGCTCCTTCCAGCTTAAATAAAAACTGACCGACTGATTAGCAACACTGTACTCCTAACCAGGCAACATGAGTTTTCTCAGCGGCCAAAGCCAGCTTCAGTGACGATGACCAGCACCTGTCCTGGGCCTCCCTTGATTCGACTCAGCCTTACAAGGTGCATCTTGTGCACTGTTTAGACATCAGTTACAGGCAGAGGATGGCTGAGGGTGTGGTTTTGACCACACCACCTCTTTCACGCACCACGCTGGCCTTCATTAGATGCTCATTTAGGTGCTCACAAACAGAACTTGCCCCAACAGCTTGTATGGCTAAGGGGAGGGTGGGAGTCCGTGTACGTTCACAAACAACAATACAGTGCAATAACAAAACAGGATATCTGCACAACACAATTGTGGCTTGCTCCCAAGCAAGTGCGCAAAAGCAGACTGCGAGTTTTGAAACGCTGAAGGAGTCAAACGTAACACGGTAAATAACACATTCCCACAGACAGCGTCGAGAGCCAGGGGCCCCATTTAACCCTGGGTGGAAATCATGCCTCTAATTGAGAGGCACTTGCTCGAGCCAAATGAGATAAGACGAAAATTGGCCCGATGCCCCAGTTTTCAACAGCTCGAGGAGCGCTGCCGCTGCCGCCGCCACAAAGTTGAAAGTAGAAAACGCAAAAGCCTCGATTTTACATCTGTGGCAAAGCGGTCACACCTCGCGCCTGTCCGAGTCGGATTACTTTGATGGCTCTCGGTGATTGGCAACGCTGCCGTGTCATTAGCACGACGAGGGCTTTTGCCGTCTCTCCAAGTGTCGGGGCAGACTTATGAACCAGTCCATCGACTTTCCTTCGGTACAGCTCGCAAGCAGTCTCTCCGCGGCCCCGCAATGGAGCCCCGGGGACTGACGAGCCAAGGCACGTCTGTATTTTAAAAAAAAAAACGTAAGAAAAATACGAACATCTGCACACTGTGAGAACAAAAATCGAAAATCCCCAATCGTCTGCCAGAGGCGGCAAAAGCACCGCTTCATTCCTCATTCTTCCGCCATCTCTCCTCAACTTCAGTCCCTCTTGAATTGTGTGTTTTCCTCTCTGGATCCGTGATTTGCCTTCCATGTGGCTTGTTCCATCTCCTCGCTCCTTCATCTCTCAAGTAACTGATCCAATGAACAGCTACCTCTGTTGCCGTTTTACCTCCCCCCACACTCTTAA
>JAZEWU010000014.1:6784713-6806293 GCA_036362915.1 Geotria australis
TGTGCGAGGGGCTGACCGCTCACCACGCGCCGGCGTCGTTGAGCCTCCCAGAAATTCGGCAGATTTAGAGCTGGTGTAAGCGGATCCTCTGAAAACGTAATGTGATGACTCAACGCACACATATACACAGGAAAGATAACCCCAAATAGCCATAGATTTGTGGGGCAGTTTACCGTCAGTGAGCACCTATTAAGACCAACAGAGCACAATGAACAGCACAGGTATAATACTGGCCAGCACCATACCCAGCCGCCTTTGTCTTCTGATACTGAAGTTTAAACACAGCACCAAGAAACCTGTTCTAAGGTTTAGTCAGCCTTGAAAAGATGGCCGGGAAAGTTTGAGATACAACGTGCCACCGATACCTGTGGCCAGGAATAGCACTCCGTGTTCCTGACACAGTCTGCGAACCACTCCCCATCCCAGCACGCACCCACGTCTCTTATGTAAGAAAAAACGTGTCTATTTCAACAGTCCGCTCTGCAACGTTTTTTTTTTAAATGTAATCGGAGCATGGTGAATACGGTTATACAAATGCCGATGAACAAAGTGTGTAAAAGTATACGTGTGGATTCACGAGCATTTTCACATCACACACTGAACACATGCAGTCTGTGTATATGCGCACACAAGCCAAGCCAGGTTTCACCCCACCCCTATAGCCTTCACAGACTGTTGGGGCAAGTACCGTTAGCGAGCACCTATTAAGGACAACACAGTACAAGAGCAGTGGATTGGCTGGCACCACACCCGGCCACCTTTGGCTCCCAAGTGGTGATATTTTACACACCGGAAATAATTAAAGGCCGAGTCGACATAGAGGAAACCCAGGACAGGTTGAGATAGTCACTGCTCCTGATGGCTGGGAGCGGGAACCAAACTCGGGTCACAGGGTTCAAAACCCACCGCGCTAACCACGGCACTATCACATATAAACAAAGAGACAGGTTCCCCAGTTTAGCTATTCTAAACAGGCTGTTTGGCCTGAGTGCTGTCAGCGAGCAAATGTTGAGGCTGGCAGACCACACGAGAGGGTGGTATGGCCAGCATCCGTCACGACAGCTGCCATTATCTCCCCAATACCGCTGTGGACCTTCAACGCAGGCGCTTTAACGTATATTGACACATTTGTGCGATACTGTACGGTTTATATTGAAACAGTACTGTGTATCACATCAGCAAAAAGGTGATTTTCTGCTCAAATGAACATTGGGGATGTGCTAATCTCCTGTTAAGATGCCTGAGCCAGTGGTGACAATGTCACATTTCCATGGCAGGGGTGAGTATGTCCATAGCACAACCACCGTTGATTTGCTTACAAAATGGTTCTGATTTTATCGACCCCGGAGGGCTAATAGGCCAAGTCAACCCACCAACCGGGATTAGAACTCGCATCCTTCTCATCGCGAGCTGCTCGCTCTGCCGCCGGGCTACCTGGCCAGATATCTCAGACACACGGCTTACAGACAGCATCACCCAACAAACGTTATGACGTAACGTATTTCAATACAGCACAATTACAATTTAGGTTTATATAGTACCTAAATCAGTGGTTCCCAACATGGATTCCCCCCCTCCACAAAACCCCGTATATTTTACTGCCCATTGCGCAACGGTTTTACATTCGGCGATAAAATGCCAGGAAATTGTTTTGCTGCCGTTTCAATGAACATGTCACGGCGATTATAGAGTGGTTTTTAATCCATATGCAACGTTCTTGCGGAGGGTTGACGGCGAATCCGCTCGTTTCCAGAAGGTTGAGAAGCTTTATCTAAATGTAGCCACATCTCAAGACACGACAGTAAAACGTGGCCATGTTTATTTTAGAGAAGCAGTTATTCATAGACAGAGGAACAAAGGGAGGTCCCGGGCCTTGACTTGGACCAGGGGAAGGCGGTTGTTGGAATAGGGCAGCTGGTGGGAGTTCCACACAATGGGGGCATCAGGAAAGAATGGTCAACCACAAGCTGAGCGAATGTTGACTGGGGGCCACCACCGTTGCAAGTTTAGGGCTGGAGGACGATCAACAATTGATTTTTGACAAAAGCAAAAAAAAATCAGCCAAATAGAAGCTCTCATTCCGATAAACGAAAAACGGATTCTTTTAAATCGTGACGGCGGAGAATAACCACGTGGCGTACGCATCTCCCTTGCGACGTTTCGCCCCCCCCCCGTCGCGAGGGAGAGAGGGAGTTCACTCGACACGGCTATCCCGAAAGAACAGCTCTAAAGAGCAACCATCATGAATCGAGCCGTGAAAACTTACATCGGTGCAATAGTGCTCAAATACAAATGAATGCAGTGTCGCAAAATCCTGTCACACGACTAGTGTAGCTCCACCGTATGTATATAGGGCCTCTGATGTAACGCAGATTGGCAACAGCGTTCGTAATTGACGCAATTAAGAAACCTTACCGCGTAAACTTGAGAGAAAACCAATGTTTAAACCGTGGCTGTAATGTGGAAAGAACGGTTAATGGGATAGCGATTGCGGCTGGTAACCATTGCTGTATCCTAGCAATATATTACATCTGCGTGTAATTGTTAACAGCTTGTATAAGTCTACACTGATCGAGTGGATATATTCGCTGCTGCCACAGGAATGTGAAACTTCAACTAGTGGCTCAAGACCCTCAATGATAACTGGTGCTACTAAAAAAGTAGCAAGCCATCCGTACAGTATTTAAGGTAAACATATTCTGTATATCCATGCACAGTCTCATTGAAAAAAAATAATTGCACTATATTTTGGGCCAACAAACCAGCCGTGTTGGCTGCAGCCAAACGGTGTTGTGTTATTTATTTACCAACACGCAAAGACAAAACACACACAAATAATCCTCCGTGTGGACTACACAGCACATGAGGGGGCATGGTTGTTGAGAGTCCCATTCCCGGCCACCTTTGTTTCCCCAGTGCTGACACGTACACACCGCACCAAGTACTCTGCGATCCGAGTTGCTCTCGGGGAAACCTGGGAGCGCTTCAGATATTTGGCACGGATGATGTTGGCCATGAGCGGGAATCAATCAATCTCAGGTGTTTTTGCCGGGTTCACCACGCGGCGCGATAACCACTAAACTTGCTGCTGACACACACACACCACACACAGACTGGTATATAAATTAATTCACAGATGCTCGTATAGACTAAACACTTGTGCTCAAGGGCTTATTGCTTGGGCAGGAAGCTGTTCATAACGCGCTGGCATTGTAAACAGTGTGTCCCGGTTAGCATAAATAGCTTTTTTTGTGACATTTTGTGGGCTCGCGAATAACGCACGCAAAGTGAGCGCAGACCTGCCGCAAGGTACAAGTAGGAAAACACGATTCAGCGTTTATATCGTTCAGTTACCGTCCCCCTTTGGTTCACAGTATCACACTCGAGAATGCACGTCGAACGGCTTGGGTTTCTGTAACAAAAACTCTAAATTAAATCGGTAGGGGAATTTTTTTTGTGATAAACAGACAGAATCTTGCTCCGTCTTATCTCGCCGAAGACACGCAAATTGCTTTGCCAAGTGTAATTTACTTACGACTTGTATATACACAGTGTTTATATATCCTGTCAAAGCAGAGGTCTATTTATAATTTTTCACCAAAGTGGATGCGATATCGTCGTGAATATATTTTGGCATTTGAACTCGAAATCTGTTTTAACCGGAAGTCCAAATAGACTCATCTGTCAGTGTAGACGTAACACATTGTATTCATTTGTTATACACCATCAATCGTAACATGAGCAACAAAACTATTGCCTCAGGATGCGTTAAATGGCTTCATCTGACCGGTAACGGTCAAACAGCCGCCACGACCCAGCGATGGATTCGAGAAAGGAGCTGCATGTGCACACTGGACTGAGAACGTTTCGCCTCCCACGTAGGAGGCAGGGAGCAATCCTCGTACATCGAGACGTGAAAACACACGTCGGGACACTGAACTGTCCCAACGTTTGAGGTCCGGAATATATTTCCACGATAAATTAATCCGCTGCGTGCGCGTACGGTTAAGACCGAGTCGTCAAGGACAGCTCTACCTTGACCCCCATCATACTCATAAAGGGAACCTACAAAAATCCACCACTTAACCCACCACTTAACCACATCCGCCATAGCCACAACACCGGGGCAGCGGCTGAGGCGCCCACAGTGCCGCGTCTTCACGGTTTATTTATCAAATTCCATTCGCGTGCTGCAGCGTCTCCCTGCTCACCATAATTAGAAGTGACCCCCCTCGCGTATGGAAATGTTTTTCTTTGTCCGGCCCGTATCGCGTAGAGAAATTATGAAAAACATTTCCAATTATTATCATTATTTCGTCGATAATGCGCCAAGCGGAGCCTTCTCGACCGCTTTGTTTTTGAGATAGCATTTATATTTTATTGCGTTTATTTGGCAAAATACACACGTGAAAGAACAGACGGTGCTGGCCACGCTAGAGGAAGCGTCTGTAACGTTTGTGTGCTCTGCGGTCACAAGTCTGACGGACTTTGTGTGTGGGTCGCCACCACATGCACAGTCCTGTACTGTATATAAAACTGACGATTTCTTTTATAATATACAATGACTAAACCATCCATCCATTTTCAGAAACTGCTTAATCCTGTACAGGGTCGCGGTGAGCCGGAGCCTATCCCGGCAGACAAAGGGTGCAAGGCAGGGCTATGTCCAGGATGTGACGCCAGTCCATCGCAGTATTGACTATTCCACTCCAGAATAAAAAAAACCATTTTAATTTTTTTTTCACTATATCGTCCTTTACCCCAGGACATCTCAAACATCTGAAAGGCCACCCAAAGTGGCAGCTGTCGGCTCTGTGGGCACAGGGTGACCTCAGCACCTGGCCTGCACGCGGGCATTAGTCCGCCAGTAGGAGGCGATGATTACTACCGTGCGTATAATCCCAAGAGAACCGTCGCCGTGCTTAATTTTCGCCTTCCAGCTGTTTGTTCCATTTTTTTTTGTTGAGTCAGTCGTCCGCGTTTCTGATTTATCCGTCACGTTCGATAATGCGCGGCATTATCAAACGCGAATCGCGAATCGCAAAGCGACGCGAGACCGCCGCCCGCACGGATTGCTTAAATTCCCCTACGCCGCAGCAGGCTTGCATTTAAAACACATGACGCCCGATTGCACACAGAGGTCTTCAAGAGTCCAGCTCGTGGCTCGTCGCCCCAATAAACGGATGCGGAAACCCGGCATTATCTCCGCAATGATGCATCACCCCCGATAAATATGTGTCGCCGCGGTGTCAACAGTGACGGGAGACGGCAGAAGCAGGTCAGCCGCTGACCACTTTGCAAACAGCTTAAGCCACTCCGTCATCACGCAGCCGCAAACACGCGTCCGCAAAACACAAAAGGTGTCATTTTCGCACTCGTTGTCGTTTGACACCAAATCTCGGATGAAAATGAGCTGGACGGAATTGTGCGCGGCGGTGGAGCAGGCTGCGTGCGGTTGTTGGCGCGACTGGAAATCCAGAGACCGCCGGTTCGATTCGATCCCCAGGAACGGCAGTCTCGAAAGACTGCAGCGCGTTTCCTCAAAAGCACCCCCCCCCGCTCCACCCCGTCACTCCTCTGTCCACCCGCAGGTGTAAAATGGATAACGCCACTGTTAAGTTGCTCGGCAGGGTCGCACGTGGTGGGGGAAAGTGTGTGTACTCCCCAGCTCTTGTAAGTCGTCAAACCAGCTCGAAAGAGTAGGGCAAACATAGCCTCTGGCGCAGATCTCTCTAGAGCTCCCAGCAGTGGAGACACTTCTGCTAGCAGGGGGCGTGAACGAGAAATTGCAGCGCCGCACCTTCACCTGTTAAGTAACAATAGGCCACGTTGACCTTGCTCACGAATCTGTCGTTCCCGAGTCGCAAGCCCTACATTTCATTTCACAACACGTCTCTCAACAGAGCACGCAGCAGGTACCACTCTGTGGGTATTGTCTGCCACCTGCTAATGGGAAAACCCTGCAGGAAATTGCAAAAGTATACCATCGACTATAGCTAGCGTATGGATTCCTGCTAGAGCATCTATGGCGCGTGATTACATGCGCAGTCCCGTATGTTAAGGCTATACGGGGCATCTTTGTCCTTGTCAGTCCCGTATTGATGGCAGGATGGCGCAGTGGCAACATCTGCGCCTGACAAAAAAAAAGGAGTCCTGCCCGAGGCGGTTCGAGTCCCACCTCGGGCGCCTCTGTGTGTTGAGTTTGTGTGTTCTCGACTCCTGTTATGCGTGGGTTTCATCTGGGTTCTCCGGTTTCCTCACACAAAAAAACCTCTCGTTAATTAATTGGCCGATATCATAATAAATAGGAAGCGGTGTCTGGCGGGTTGGCGCCGGCTGACTCCGCCGCCCCCTCCTCGCGCCTCCATACACGTGTCTTGTGTCCGTGACCAGACGTGAAATTTGCGCGCGTTATAAATTGTATTGTTTGATTTTTTTAGTTCTTCACAGTCCATCAATGAGTAGCTGGCCAAAAAACCCCACCATCTTTCTAAACCATTTACGTTTGTTTAGCCTTTTTTCCCCAAAACACACACACACACACGTACAGCCCTCTGTTAATCCACTGCTGGATGAAAGTGCCCCCACACCGTTGGTCATGCGTGGTTGTTAAAACCATACTTCACCACGCTGGTCACTGCAAGTTGGTAATTGTGGGGATGGGGGTGACAGGACCGATTGTGATATCACTCGCCACTGATGTTGGCCGTGGTCGCGAATCAAACCTCGGTGCTTCAAACCCACCGTCCTTACACTCCAACCCATTACCCAGTATTCCCTGTACGACTGTTCCGTGTGGTTAACATACGGATATCCTGGCCCCCGTCATGGGAACGTGGAATTTCCACCACTGGTTTATGGTTGTAACCAGGAGATGTGCGCGCCTAAATTCACACTTTCATTTTCCAACATTGAAATTGTTTTCATAGGAAAGCGTCGCGTGTTTGTGTGTGTGTACATGGTTACGACCGTGGGTCTGTTTGTGCTAATAATGTCGGCTGAGAATACTTCACGTTTATTAAAGTGGCTTTCCCTGCTTGTTATCAACACGGCACTTCTCTAACGCTCCTACACGTGTGAATGAAAATGAGCAATACACTCCTGTAATGTTTTAACAAATCGAATCCGCACGAAGTACATTACGATATTTGTTGTACAGGTACGATCAGATTATATGTTCAACCACAACACATGTCGTCTGCACGCGATAAACAATTAACAGTGCGTAATGCGCTTTAACAATACAACTCATAACTGCCTTTTTATACTTCATGTATTATATCAAAGGAGTCAAACATCATCTTTCGATCTAAAGTTGTATAAAACTCGAGTCGCCGCATGCGATTTGGTACATCCCATTGTTCCTCGCGTCCAAACACAATACACTGAAGGAGGACTTCCATCGCAGAGCATCGCAATCAGCTCGTGCGCAGGCGCTGAGTGGATTATTAACATCTACTTGGAGGGGAGAAGGCAAAGTCTTTCACCCAGCAGTGGATTGACCATGATCGACAATTATAATAATGGTAAAGCTATACCACGCACACATTCATAACACATCCTAACCCAGCATACGAGTCACCATGAGCAGCATTAAGCGTTAAAAGTTCATACGGATTGATACGCGGCAGAAGGCTAAAGAGAGCGCTATTGTCCCACCGCCTCGCTTGTGTGTATTGCGCCGGGCCATCTGGCAGTCTCAAAGTATAACAATGGGGCAGTGAGCAAGCAGCATTATCAGAACACACACACACAAAGGTGCCACACACACACAGCCTCTCAAAAGCTGGAGCAATTGTTCCACGTGTGTAACATCATCGCATCATCCTTAACGTCCGCGGCCGGATGGAATGTATCACGGTGTCGCGAACGCTTTAACACTTTGGCGTGCTATTCGGGTCATAGCTCTGAGCGAAACACACATGTGTTCGCTACGGGGCAAACGCACACGAGAACACGGGACACAGACGCGCACGGCACTAAGCACACGCGCATACGATCCGCGAGACCATACCTCTCCATACGAGCAGTTTAAGTGGAGCCGTAGAATTCCTTCTTCATTTGTACATCTCGGAGAAAGTGAGCGGAAGATCCAGAAGAGATGCTTTACGAGCTCGTCTCGGCCGTGGTGAAGGTGGTGATGTTGGTGGAGCTGGTGTTGATGCTATTGTCTGCTCTGCTCTCGCTCGCTCTCAGCCGCTTTGCCCGTCTCTCTCCACTGAATCCCCTCCCTTCCCTAGTCATCCCTTTCATACGGATGATCATTTTACCCATAATGCATCAGCTCATCATGGGCAGACCTTGCCTGCCCCCACCTGGCAACACGTTACGTGGTGATGCTGCAATGGTGCACAAGCACGTGGTGCACAAGCACAATTAACAACTCAACACACTGGGCGGCACGGTGGCGCGTTGAGTAGCGCTACCGCCCCACACCAAGAAGCAACCCGGGTTTGACTCCCGGCTCGGGTGCCGCATATCTGTGCGGAATTTGCATGTTCTCCCCGTGTCCGCGTGGGTTTTCGTCGGATACTCCGGTTTCCTCCCACAGTCCAAAGACATGCTGCCTAGTTTAATGTTCCTGACCAAACTGTTCCCGGTGCCCTGAGATGTTGTAACTTGCTTACCCCTCCCCGCTGGAGAGCTGTTAAAAAGAGCTAGATAGCTCAACGGCTCGTTCCCGCTTAACTAAAAAAACCGACTGGTCAATAAAATGTAGGTAACGTTTTGGGCAATAGGCCTTCTTCATAGCACATCAAGGTTATATTATGTGTTTTTCCCCCCATCTGATAATCGGTTGGAGGGCAGGACTGAACATAACAGTCTATATATCATTGGATGGTATAAGCCTTGCATGCTGCAGAGTGAAGACCCATCGTTGGCAATGAGTTTAAACTTTTTGCACGCACGTAAATAATAACCAATGAACAGCTGCATGGCGGCCTCCCCTCGCCACGCGAGTTGCGGAGGTTATATTTGACCATACTTCACCACGCTGGATTGGTGAAATCGTGGGAGCAAAGACGCGTGATAATATCCGTACTACAATGGCGTTAGCTATACTGCCCTCTGCTGCCTACCACGTAGAGCCTATGCCAACCTTGGTGGGCATTGCGGGTCATCCTTCCAAGCAGCTATCCAGGCTGGAGCCTGCTTAGCTTCCCAGATCTGATAAAATCATGCGCGTTCCTGGTGATGTGGTCAACGACAGATGCTCGTTACAAAGTCACGTTTGTGTAAGCCAAATTCAACACACGTTTAAGGACGGTACTGTGTCAGTAAAGTATGTACGTTTAGTCATGAAACCTTCCCTAAAATATAAAGGTACATTTGTATTAATCCCTGCTCTTGGATGCCTGGAAATCCATTTGTATTGTTTATTTTTAAAGTGGAACGCCTTCTTTTCACACACTGCAGGTGAGAAACCCGCTAGCTGTACTGCCACCTACGGGCACGTTATTGCCTTGCAGGCCTGCGTCACTCACTTTCCATCTCTCGGTGATCCAGCAACCCTAGTTAAAATACGCGGGACTTCAAGCGTGCACTGTCAAACCCATCCGATGATTTTCACAAGTCGCAATTTGGAAATTAGATAAATAATGCAACAGCTATTGACCTGATTTATGATTGAAATTAGAATTGCTCTCCGTAGTTGTTCTTTCAGAAACGCCTGATGATGCCTCCAACGCGGGAGGCGAAACGTCGCGAGGGAGAAAGAAAGAACACTCGACACGGCTATCCCGAACGAACAGGTGTGGAGAGCAATTCTCACACGTCCAGCCGTGAAAACCAACATCAGTAAAACAAATCAAATATTAATCTTTCATCGGACCTATTTTGCGGACACAACCAACGCAAGTGGAATGAAAATATCTGAACATTGCGTGCCGAATTAATTCCATCAGTTGTGAGTATAGCTATGTAAGCAACATATAGGCTGTGGTCCTCTCAGGGAGATCCTCGACCTAACAGCGGATAGAGAATGGTACACGTGACAAGCATAACATTAAAACAATTTATATTAGAGTTCGGTATTCAAAGAAAGGCAAAGTACAGAACTGTCATACACATATAGTATTTCCACCACCTGGTTACACACAGCCGCACGACTGTTTATCGAATAAATACTTTAACGCCATTTGTCCACGAGCGAATTATTTCATGACCCATTCACTTCAAACGGTTATCACACAATTCACTGTTATTGGCCACAAAAGGAAATTGGATCCACCAAAGTTATGCCAACCTGAAGTGGTACAGATGAGAGAAGTGAAATATCTGGGCTAGGCACATGGACCATGGGGGGGGGTGGTGAGCGTCACAAGCGCCGTCTCCACCCTTGCGTGATTCAGCCAGCACGACCCAGTAGCACGCTTTCCTTTGTCCTTCAAATTCCCCCGTCAGTTATACTATTTTCTTTCAACTTTTTTTTCCCCCTCCTAGTGTTGTGTAAATATCACTCAGCCCGGTCTTTTGTTACTTAAAAATAAGCTGTGCCTCCCATGAGATTTGAAGAGTATTATGCTGGACTACAGTATATGGGGCTCTGTCGTCTCTCTCTCTCTCTCGTTAAGTAATCCCGCCCGCTCTGGATGGCCATTCCAAATCATCTTGATAAATCTGGCACAAGCACGGCGAACAGAGAACCCCCCTCAAGGGCACCACGAGACCCACCTAGCAGCGAAATATGCCGTCTCTCGTGACCGTGTCTGCTATCGGTGTTATGGGCATAACTCAGCTGCAAAATAGCACGCTCGAGACTCCGTAAAAACACAGCAGCGCTCGTGTCACAATGGCTCAATGACCTTGGAGTGATAGCCAGTAAGTTACGCTTTTATGAATGCACGGTATGACACCCTTAATGGATGAATGCATTTTTTGTTATAGCCAGAACTCTGCTTAGACACATTTTCACCGTGGAATTTTGCATATTTCCTATTTGTGCCTCTGTCAGCGCAGGTCGCATCTTAACCAAAATATATGGCACCCAGAAAGGATAAACAATATTTTGTAAAAAAAATATATATATATATGTTGCGTGTTCAATCCACTGCTGGCTGAAACCCTCCCCCAGCTGCCAATGGTCTCTCCCGTTCCACGTGCACGCAAGCTGGTGTCAAGTAGACATTTTCGGTATTCAGCCAAAATAAGACAGTACTTTTAACTTCAACATTACATGTGCACGATGTGACACATCTGTTCAATACACGTAAAAAAAAAAATAATCGAGAGAACATTTAATTAAAGTTTAACATTTTATTTTTTTAACAAGATGGCTTCACGTATCATTAAAACGTAATGAAACGTCAGTGTACAACGACACGGAGACGTACAAATGGGAAACGGCATTTGGGAGATACGGCAACGCAATCTTGTGTTCGGCGTTTGCCTCATCAATATTAGATGCATTGCTCCGAGAGCTCACGTGTTAAATTGTCACTGTACGGGCCGCGCGGTGTGTATGCTGGGGCGCAGGTGATGGACGGCAGAGATAGCAGGCCAAGATTCGAACCACTTTAACGGAGGATAAAAACAGAGGTCCTGTACGTTTTAGAGAAGGGGATAATTTGTTGTCGAGCACTTGGGCGTTTAAAATGCGCCACACGGTACAACTCCAACGGGGTGTCTCGTGGAACTCTGACGTCTGCACGGGACTTTTAAGTGTTGACGGTTCTATCCGATGGGATGTTATTTCCATGATTTCCCAGCACTCTACTTGAGTAAAAACGACCCAGTGGTCATAGGCTATTAAACCTGTCGAGTAGAAACGGCACAGCTCTCCTCTTTGTAAGTAAAATTGTCCACATTTTCAGACCGAACGCCAATTCGGAACGACGAAGAAGGTATTTCGCGCAACGCCACGAAATTCTGGGTCAGGTTATGACGGGACATTCTACTTTAAATATGTATTCGCCCAGTTATTCCGTACGCATAAAAGCAGATTAGCAGAATGACGGCATATGTGCTTTTTGTTATCTTTTAACTCTATCAGACATCTGCAAAGGAAATAATTGACCGGCCCGGCACGCAATGACAAACACCTAAATCAAAGCTGGCTGCGATGAGACAAAGCCGAATTTCCTATTTACAGCCAACAGAGAGTATCGCAAGACACGGCTTTCCCACGATTTCTGTGTTGTGTAAGTATAGGTAACTCGGTGGCAGCCCATCCTGCATGCAGGGTGAATAGTTCACCTCTCACCAGAAGGGTTCCCTCTGAGGTACAAGAAACGGGGACATATCTTGGGAAGATATCTCACAATAACGAACGACGAGAGGACTACATGTAAATGCACGGTCTTGAATGGTGCATCTTTACGCAACTGATAAAAAAAACCACAGGACTTTAATTGATGGTTGCTCTTCAGAGCTGTTCTATCGGGTTAGCCGTGTCGAGCGATCTCCATCTTTCCCTCGCGATATTTCGCCTCCCACGTTGCAAGCATCATCAGGCGTGGGAGGCGAAACGTGGCGAGGGAGAGAGGAAGATCACTCGACACTATTCCGAAAGATCAGCTCTGAAGAGCGACCATCATGAATCGAGCCGTGAAAACCTACATCAGGACTTCTATTGTCCGTGAGAAGACTCAGATTTCCCAGGACAGTAGCTAACTCTAGGAGAGGACAACATGATCCCGGAAAAAAGTAGATCAGGTGACAACACTAGTGACCAAACACACTCACCACTTGCCTGATACAACTCACTTGACACGAACCAGTCACTCACTACTCACCGGACACTCACCACTTGCCTATGACAAGTCAAGTGTCATATAGTATAGATCCGCCATTTTTCACCGCTGGGTCGCGATCCATCAGTGGGATGCGAGCGCCAGATAGCGGGCCGTGGAGACCAGACCCAAGTTGGCCAAGCGGGCCTTGAGGTGCAAAAGGTTGAGAATCCCTGATATAGATGATGGCCTGACTGGAATTGCAATGACACGCTTTGTCCAACATTCACTGCAATTATCATGCATTGTTTTCACCTAGATAAAGGGTCATAAGTCATACATCGGTGAAATGAAATACCATAGGTTCCTGGTTTCTTCCAGTCAGAAGGAATCATTGCATATTCATGTAATAGAACATCTTGTAGATTGGCAAATTAATTTGCATATATACAATAAAAATCTTTGCCTTGAACCGCTGATATGCTATTCTGTGTTGTCCACCACTCATGATTCCAGCTGATGTGAATTATAATTCACTTCCAGAGTACGTCAAATGCCAACTTTGCTGTTCGTTAGAAACCTGGCATTTCGATAACGCCGCGTAAATTAGTTCTTGCGAGAGTTCACAACTGTTAGCTTTGAGAGCTCAAAGCTGTTACAACGTACAATGCACGTCGAGTCTAATCGTTCAATTAACACCAGCAAAACGTGTGTGTGAAACTGAAAATGACGACGCGTCTGCTGTATCGATGAACCGGGGTCACTGGGGAACACGAGTCGATGCTGGACGTGAACGGTTGTTGCCAGCTCTATGTGGCGAGCTGGTGCGGGTTTTTTGGATCAAAGGTAGTTATCTCTACGTGGATCAGACCTGCAGGCGCGCACACAAACACACACACAGATACTGTGTTTAACCGTTGAACTATTGAGCACAGGAGCAAGTGTTTTAAGCAATCTCACCGATTAGCCCAAAGATATTGTTCCTCTTATAGCCTTGAACAGACTGTGGGGGCCCGTTCTATTAGCCATTATGAAGGCCGGCAAGGTACACGAAGAGGTAGGTGGCCAGCACCACGCCCGGTCACCTCTGTCTGCCCAAGGCTGATGTTCACACACCGCACCAGGTACTCATTTGAGGTAGAGTCGATTGAGCTCAATCATTCTCTGCCCAAGCGTGGTGCTGTGACGTAGAGTACTCAGAAAAGAGGCGGTTATGGGGGGAGCAGAGAGGCGCGGAGAGCAGCTGAGAGTCAGGGTATCACCAAGTGCACTCCAGTTTGCCCCCGTGTTTGTTGTGTAGCAGGAATCCCGTAACGAGCTTACAAGCTCACTGGGTATTTTTCTGCTGAAATAATAAACATCTATCTATCCCACAGTGCAAAGACATGCTGCTGCCTGGGTTAATTGTCCCGACTAAATTGCCCCCAGGCGCCATGAAATGTTGTGACCAGCTTTCCCCTCTCCCCGCCGGACAACTGTTCAAAAGAGCTCCACAGCAGAGGGGGGGAGCAGCAGGCAGCACAGGGGAACGCACGGGAGGGTGCGGGGGAGGACAAGAACGCGGTTACTTTTCCATTCGCTCGTCTCCAGCTCGACGCCCTCGAAGGTCTGGTCGTACGGCTCGGCCTCCGTCTCCTCGAGAAGCTCCCGCGTCTCCGAAAAGAACGGGTGTTCCAGCGCCGTGGAGGCCGTCGGTCGCTGCTCGGGGTCCAGCGAGAGCATCTTCTCCAGGAGGTCGATGGCTGCGCCGGGCACGGGAGAGGCAACCGGTGGCGTCCGTTTATTGGTTGTTATTTTAACCGCGACCCTGTACAGGATTAAGCGGTTTCTGACAATGGATGGGTGGATGGATGTTATTATGGATGGATAAGGATGCGTTCTTGAGACTTGTCTGCTAAGCGATAAATCCGTTAGAATATTTATTAATTCATATTTTTTGTCTTGTTCATTAAAGGAAAATTCGTTGACCGAGGTTTCGTTAAAAGCGGCACGCCTGTATATTGAGTGCGGCAACCAACCTGTGGGGTTAGCGTGTGGGCACACGCTGGCAATCCGTTTCTTCTCCATCTTTGGCAGCGTCTTTATGTACTTGGCTGCCTTCATAGACAACAAGGAGGTGATAATAACATCAAACACCTCGGGTTACAATGACAAAGGGGCGTTGGTGTAAAACAAAGAGGAACGCTTTTCTACAATCACATCACGAGCCGCCGCTTCTACAGCAAACACGTGCGTTAATTCCAGCAAACATTCACGGCATCGATCATCCGCTGAAATATCCGCGTTAGACAACCGTTTGCTCTCGATAGTCGGTCCAGCGATGGACGCCGAATGATTGAATATCCCTGCTCCGGTGACCGCATTCAAGATTGGACGTTAGAGGCGTTGCTCGAGATGGCCTTGCCAGAAATCAGCCGTAGGAAAAGAACCGGAACGTGTGGCGAGTGTGAGGGACACTGGGCGATGAGGTGCAAGTGGCAGCTCACGTTGTCGTCCATTCTGTCGACGAGGTACCTGGGAGGCGTACCCGTCAGCTTCAGGATCAGCATCAGCTGGTCCATGTCTGGGTCACCGCAGTCAAGGCGGTTGTCGTTGACGTGAACCGCAACTCAATAAACACTGCTGTCCACGGGAGATCAATACAGGAAAAACTCAATAAAGACATTTGACGAAATGTCCCGGGTCAAATGCGGCGCAATGAACCCCCACTGATAAATACTTCTGAGATCGGTTGAGGCCTCTCTGGGTAAATTACTCTCGACTACTGTCGTGGGACGGCGGCGCGGTGGCGCGGTGAGTAAGAGCTGCTGCCTCACAGCAAGAAGGTCCCAGGTTTGAATCCCGGCTCGGGTGCTTTTCTGTGTGGAGTTAGCACGTTCTCACCGCGTCCGCGTGGGTTTTCGCCGGGCACTCCGGTTTCCTCCCACAGTACAAAGACATGCTGCTCCACAGATTAATTGGCCTGCGGATTAAATCGCCCCCGGTGCCCTGTGATGGACTGGCGTCCCCATCCTGGTTATAGCCATGCCTTGCGCCCTGTGTCTGCCCGGGATAGGCTCCGGCTCACCGCGACCCTGTACACTAGGATTAAGCGGTTTCTGTCAATGGATGGATGGACACTGTCGTGGGGCATATCACAAAATCACCTGTCATAGCTTGAAAGCTAAACAGAGTTGAGCTTGGACAGTGCCTGGATGGGTGACGAACATTCACACCGAGTTGTTATCGGCTGCTGCGGGGCCACGTGGTGTGCAGCAGAGGGAAGCGGAGTGTAAAATCCATTGTTGTAGTGTACGTCTATGTTCTCACGCCTTTGCTCCGCAGCTCCCCTATCCCGCACCGACCAGCATGGTGAAGTATGGTCAAAGAACCCCCACCCCCCACAGGCTGCAGAGCAAGAGGGGGTCTCGCCCAGCGGGGGACTGACAAAAGGGCTCGACGTTTACGGTGTTCACGAGACAAACGAGACGTTGCACAAAAGAGTCTTATTATATATGGGGTAAAAATGTAATTTAAAAAAAAAAGTACTTCCAGGAACCGTTACGGACAGAGACTTGATTAGATATCACAAAGTATGTGATTAAGACCTTTTAAATACACACACACACAGACGCCTACTGTGTCGTACGTTCTAAATAAAATATATAAAGCGCAATACGGGCAATTTTTTTTGTTGCTATATACAGAAATAATGTAAAAACGAGAGACTAATGTTTTGAGACATAAACAGAGGGGGTGTCATATGTACAGACAGCAAGCAGATTACCAATTTAGACATCGAGAACAGCAGGGGAGGGGAGCCGGGGGTAGAGTGAGCAACCTGTAATCACAGAGTGATTGGCAGGCAGCTGAGAGAGAGGAGAGAATTGGGAAGGCTGTGTGTGAGAGAACGAGTGTGGGGATAAGAATACACGAGCCAGCAAAGAGCGATGCGAAGAACGGTTTTAGACGACACAGTAATGAGATATATTCTGTAATTGAGGCACCGTTCCGTGGTTGCAGTATTTCATTTCGGTGTAGACATACTGTATACACCATCGCCTGAGGTTTCCGCCTAGCTCGCCGGCGTGTTATTGGGTTGTACAGGCGGTAATGACCCAAAACACACGAGACAGGGTCAATAGGTCAGCTAATTTTTTTAAACAACCGGTCCCATTTCTTTGATGACAGTTTATTATTTTTGATCGTTGCACATTAAGACCGTGATGGGATATGGCGGCGGCTTTCGGCAAAAGGTTCATCCAGCAGTGAATAGATCACAGCTGATGACAATATGATGAGATACCGTATCTGAGGTGAACGTTTGGTGACCCCAATAATTGCGAAATGTCTGAAATTATGCCGTAAAAACTGCGACCATCACACAACTAAAGCAGAATAAAATCAAAGAGATTAACCAATCCAATGTGAAGATGAACAAAACAATAGGGGACGTGAATGGTTCCTGCAAAATTTTTTACGATAAAATGCGTCAATAGTCTAACATAAAAACAATGTTTGTTACTTAACACTTCTAACCAAATGTACCAGAAGGCTAAGCAGAGTTGAGCCTGGATAGCACTTGAATGGGTGACCACGACCTTTCGCAAAGGACAGGCGTAAAATGGGCCTTGTGAGCAGCAGAGGGCAGTACAGAAAATCCATGGCAGTTCTGCACGTCCCCTCCCTCCCCGACTTTGGACAATCAGCGTGGTGAAGTATGGTCAAATAGCCCCCAATGACCCACATGGCATTGGGATGCCCTCATCCAGTAGTGAATTCAATTCTGCCATATGTACAGGACATATAGAGGATCGAAATTTCGTTTCTCTCAGAGCCCGGTGTTGGCATATACATGGACTGGAACACAACAACAAAGGTTTAAAAATACTAGGATAAAAAAACAAAATACTATTTGTTTTTAAATATTTACACGTTAAGGTAAGCTGGGGGTCGGGGGGGGGAGGACAATAACAAGGCACAGATCTGAAACAAATTAACAAAAAACAAACGTGCACTCTATATGTACAGGTTGGACAACAACGCAACAAAACTCTCTCCCACCACCGTCCCACCACTCTCCACCACGCGTAATGTCGCTCAAGGATACGGTCGTTCCCAGGAAACAACGGCTTGCCGGTCATCATCTCCGCCATGATGCATCCCACCGACCAGATATCCACTGCAGAGCACAGGGACAGGGTTCAACACCAGCACACAGGTACACGAAGCCGCGAAGAAATCGCCCGGAGAGCGTCCACTCGACGCCGAGCAGGGCGGGCCAGCGTGAGGCTTGATTGGGCGAGCGGCATGCACGCCAGGTTGTTACAGGCTGGGGCGCTACGTGGTAGGCAGCACAGGG
The DNA here is from genome assembly GCA_036362915.1 of Geotria australis. NCBI lineage: Eukaryota > Metazoa > Chordata > Hyperoartia > Petromyzontiformes > Geotriidae > Geotria > Geotria australis. The sequence goes on from JAZEWU010000014.1 coordinate 6,802,726, forward strand.
CAGAGGAAGAGCGACCAATGTCTGCATCGTACTTCTGTGCGCTACCCACGTTCTCCAACCTACGGTGAGCCAGCGTGGTGAAGTATGGTCAAACGGCCCACGCGGAGTAGGGGCAGACCCTCATCCAGCAAAGGATCGACAAAGGGCGGTGAGTTTACACGGTAAAATACATAGGTTTTCACGGCTCGATGTATGAGAATTGCTCTCAAGAGCTGCTGTTTGGGGATAGCCGTGTCGAGAGTTCCTCCTCTCTTCTTCACGATGTTTCACCTCCCACATTGAAGGCATCAGCAGCAGCACAACCGCAAAATCCTATGCAGTCGTGATGCCTTCTGCAGCGTGGGAGGAACGCTCGACACAGTTATCCTCGAAACAGCAGCTCTTAAGAGCAATTGTCGCGATGCAAAACAACTAATCTGGCTTCACGATACGAGTCTCCACAGGCAGGCATCGCAAACCGCTGAACCGAGTGTGAAGCTGGGACACAAGCGGCATCGGTGGAATTCAGTGAGAGCGGCGCGCAATTCATTTCACGGTTTAATTGTGCTTGGGCGTGAAACAATCTGAAAAGGTGTGGTGGTTCAGCGACGCATTTAATGAGTGCGGACAACAGTGTGTGCGTGTGCGAGCGGCGCAGTGCGAGCCATGGGAATCACCAGAGGGAGTTGCATCCATAATACAGTACTGTAGCCATAATAATAATAGTCTTCCTATTGAAATTAAAACACGAATTTGGTCAGCGGATGGGAAATGCGTGGATTTTTGCATTCCACTATTTCCTTATCTAGTTACTAATTCGCAGAAATGCATGCGCACAGTTATGACTGTTCCACGAATAAAGCCACTGGCCTTGTCCTCGGTGGTATCCTGTATATAACAAACGGCCGATCCGTGTGTGCTCTGTGTGTTATTAAATGTACGTATGTATCTTCGTCCAGGGAACTATTGCTAAAACCCTGCATCAGTTGCAATAGACGGTGAAGGGCAGTTACATGGTAAGGACTTTTAAGCTTTGGGATGAGACCGCAGAACCGAGATGAAACCAACGCAGAACAGGGGGATGTATATAGACTCTGCACAGAAAGCTGCCCGAGTTGGAAATCAAATCCGAGGCCCTTCTTAGCGTGAGACAGACGTGGAACCCACTGCACCACCCAGCAACCCTACTAGGTAACTGCGATGAACGCTGCCTGGATGCTCGCTGATGCGTGTGCCGTGTGGGAGGTGGGTGCGACCCCGCTGAGCCCACCGGTCTGTGTGTAGTGCATCCAGTTGAGGATGACCTCGGGCGCGCGGTACCAGCGCGTCACCACGTAGCCCGTCATCTCCTGGTCGGCGTGGCGAGCCAGCCCGAAGTCCAGGATCTGAGACAGGCGCATTGACAACAGCAACAACGACAAACGACAGTCGTCGCTAACTGCTAAGTGACAGCGACTTAGCCAAGATGCTTATATGATGATAGGTGCATTTTACCAGGTGCGCGCTCACACACATAAAGAGCAAGATCCTCGACGTAGCCTACATAGGCTGTAAGGGAAAGTCTAATTAGCGAACAAATCTTAAGGTCACCACAGCACAACGGCTGGCCACCACTGTCTCCCCATTAATGATGTTTACACACTGCACCAGGTCCTCGTTTTAAGGCAGAGTCAACCTGTGCAACCTGAAGGCCCGTGCCGCCTGTGCAAGCTGTCTGGGAGAAAACTGTAATGACTTGTGAAAAGTAAGTGAATGAGGAAGCTTAAGCCTCTAAATATCAACTTGCAAGCATCAAATGTCTTGGTACCTTCAGGTCACAGTCTTCATTCACAGCAAGATTCCCCGGTTTGAGATCCTAGGGTACACAGGAAGGCAATGTTTCCATTAAAAACAAAAATGTTAACAAAATGGAACACGTACTTTTTTGTGAGCGGGGGAGGAGAGAAATCCTTAACCAAATGTTATCAGATTTTAAATCTGTTTTCCTATTATGATTTATTACAGGCCAAATCTACATACACAACCCATCTTAGGCCTTATTTAAAAATTACAACTTTCAGTTTAGCTTTTTCATCCAGAATCTGATGCTGTATTTAGGTTCAGCACCTTTGAAAACCTCAAAATATAATGTGTTTTGAACATTCATTTAAAAACATTTAAAGTTATTTTCAATATTTGTATAGGACCAAAAATTGATGGATTGTTGTCTCACCCTTACAGAGCATCGTTGTCATTAGATTAATCACTCACAATTGTTTAGTGTTGTTAAATAATCCATGTTGCGAAACATTGACTCAGATGCTGTATAAACCAAAAGTGTAATTGTGAGGATATAGTGTTATATTGCAATCCATTAAGTCATAACGTTTATTGGCTGTAGATGTCTATAAGCTGTGTTCCTCTGAGATACGTGGCCAGATGGCTCAGCGGTGGAACGAGGCGTCTCGCAATCAGAAAATATGCAATTTAAACTCTTGATTTCATTTGGGGGTTGACTCGGCCCATCACTCTCCTCAGGCAGATAACATATGTACCACTTTGTGGAATGAATCAGTGGAATACATTTCACCAGTGGCTCCGGGCTCATATAAGCACCACTTTGACGATCAATCTAAACACGCCTCATCATCGTTTTTGATACACCAGCCATCATCAGATTACTATGGATTAAGCACCAATTAGGACACGATAAGGGTTCTACGAATGCATTTCCAGATAAGAGTGTCAATACAGATAAGCTACTTACCCTATGGATGATCCCTGCAGAATGAATGTACTGTATGTAAAAAAAAACAGAAAATACGTAACGTGTTGTTAAAAAATACCATACATTTAGATACACCCTCGCCAGGACAAGCGGTTTAGAAAATGGATGGATGGATAGATACACTCTCCATCAAGTTCATAGTAGGTAGAAATTATTAATAAATGTCTACTTTGTGTATGCTTGTTTAATCTAAACGTTAAATAATCATGCCTTAGAAATATCAACAGGGTACATATTTAAGTCAATTATGGATGCTTATTATTAAATACGAGAAGAATTGATAAAGTTACATTAGTTTCATAGGAACCAACTTGCACAGCACATCGTAAAATCAAGCCAGTCACGTATATCAACAGTGAACTGCCTTTTCCCTGTGAGCAGATGGTTCTTTTCTGCAGATTAGCTGTGCTCGTGAAAACAAACACCTTTGATTCACGATTGATTTGTACGTTAGGCCACGTAATGATCTTAAATTGTAATGCGTGCAAGCGTTTAACAACACACCAATTAAGCTTGTTTCAGCTCACCTGCAATAGAACAATTCTCACAACCAAATTTAGCAATTAGTTCCTAACAATTCTAGCAACCAAATTAGTAATGCTATACTATATTAAGAACACATTTGGTTGTCGGAATTGTTCGTTAATTCACCGGTGAGTGAGAGAATCATAACTGTCGCGTGACACATGACGATTTCACGTTTGGCCGCGTTGGGCTTTGGAGGGGTCTTGACGACACTAATTTGGTCAGATCCTTCCGCGGCCTAACCAAACACCTATTATTAATCAGAACACTAACTGTGAAAACCAAAAAGACAAAACA
>JAZEWU010000014.1:6826736-6847310 GCA_036362915.1 Geotria australis
GAAGCTAGCCATCGTGCTTCGAAGAATCGCAAAGAAGAAGATCGATGCACAGCCACGCATGCCCATCATTGTTAAACGTGCACTGTTTGAAAATGAACACAAGTCTTCAACAAAGCGTAGGTCTGCACTCCCAGACTCTTTGAAGTACATACTCAAGGGCAATCCATTACAAGGCTGTTATGATAATAATCACTGCACCTCTTTAATGAAGCTGTTACTTAAGTCTTTTAAATGCAGGTTCTAAATGAGACTTCACAATGCAGCTTTGTATAGACAAATCTTGATATACACACTCTACAATGCCGCCTTATGAAGCTCCTTTAATTACGATTTGCAATAATGGCACTATGCTAGGTTTCTTAATTATTTCCCAACTATGTCAGCCTCCAACACCAAAGTCCCACTGAGGCTCCTAATTGCGTTTCCCAGCTAAAGACTCAAAAGTCCCCAGGCTGAAACTAAACACGTGCTTGTAGAAACGCTCAGGTGGCTCAGGGCTCACATCAATGAGACCGCATCGCTAAGATCCTGGGTTCAAATTCGGGCAACCAGGTGATTAAACTGCCTTCTCAAGTGTAGCGAGTTGATCGTCTCAGCTCGGTCACCAATGCCTACTTATTAAACAGATATTCCATCCATGCATTTTCAGAAACCGCTTAATCCTATACAGGGTCGCGGTGAGCCGGAGCCTATCCCGGCAGACACAGGGCGCAAGGCAGGGGCATACCAAGGATGGGACGCCAGTCCATCGCAGGGCACCTGGGGCAATTTACTCAGTAGGCCAATTAACCTGGCAGCATGTCTTTGGACGGTGGGAGGAAACCGGAGTGCCCGGCGAAAACCCACGCGGACACGGGGAGAACATGCAAACTCCACACAGAAAGGCACCCAGAGCCGAGATTCGAACCCGGGACCTTCTTGCTGTGAGGCGGAAGCGCTACCCACTACGCCACCGTGCCGCCCTTAAACAGATATTGAGTTCATTATTTCACTTGATTTGGCTCATTCCTAGCTCTGAGAGTAAACAGAAATGAAATTAATCTGCAGGGCATATAAGACGTGTGCCACTAGGGTAGCTGAAGAAGCCGATTAAAGAGACTTCAGAAGTTGTTCTTTCAAGTCACTTCTAGAGACCGTTCTTTTACAGAGGATGATGCGCTGCTAGATTGCCGTCAGGCAAACTAATTCAAATCTTTTCGTCGCATATCAGAACACCAACAGTAAAACTTTACTATAATCGGGGGAAAAACTGAAAACATAACGTTTAAACAAAAGAACACAACGGCACGGAAGTGAACAGCTGTGCAGCAGCAGGTGGGGTGGGGGACAGGACACTTACTCCGCCACCCCTCGACGGGAAACTCCTGGTTCTCGAAGGACTGGTCGTAGGAGTCCGCCTCGGGCTCGTCGTCGGGGTCGTGGTATTGAGCGAAGTACTGGTGTGCGAGGGCCTGCGCCGCCGTGATACGCTGGTCCGTGTCCAGCACCAGCATGCGCTCCAGCAGGTCCACCACTGCAGGGCCACGCACGGGAAACAATGTAAGAGAGACCCCCCCCCCCAAATAGTAGCGTGCTGTGCACTGCCTGATCAGTGACATCACTGCCAATATCTTGAACATAATAATACTACACCATTGGACCTTTTTTGCCGTTGTGCAAATACTGTAAAATATACGAGGTTTAAACCCTTAAGATCTTTTTAAGATCTTAACACTTTTTCTCATTGCTGGAAAGGGTTAAACCTCGTATATTCTACATAATAATAATAATAATAGCATGCATAGAGCGCCTTTCACCCGAGGATCACAAAGCGCTGCACAGGGCTGCGAAGACAGCGATTAACAACAAATACTCATAATAAACATTAAAAGAAAAAGAAATAAAAACCAAGCAACAAGAATTAAATGGTTAGGCTGCCACAAATACAATCTTAAGGAATGTTTAAGGCAATTTTAAGAGCGGCCGAAAATCGGCCAGCATTCCTTTTGAATGCCTCTTAACACATCACTAGCATCATGGATGAAGTAAGGGATGGATCTGTTCCAAGGTTGAGGGTAATGCTTTTTATTCGTATTGTTTTTCTCCCCATTTGCTCCTTTGGTGACGGATCGATTACCCAGCATCAGCAGGACTCGGTTTAATAAATACGTAATGCTGTATTAATTCATAGTTAAAATTACCTATGATGTTCGTGACGCATGCATCTAATCGTGCGAAGAATTGATCATTGTTTATTCATGCAAAAAGTATTTATAGAGCACAACAAATAGCACACCCACCAAGTGGGTTAGCTCCCAGGAACACATCTTTGAAGTCCCTTTTTTGGGTGTACGGCAAAGACTGGATGTAGTTTCTGGCCTGAAAAAAACAAATGCACAAACGGGTTCCTACAGCAGAAATTCATATAAAGAAGAGCAGCAAGTGAAAGAGCAAGACAGCAAAGTTAACATTCACGTGATAGTTATCATGCAGATGCAGGGCATGTGATTTTTGTGTTTAGATTTGCACGGTCAACCACAATATTTTGATTCCGTGAGATAGCAAGCTGTTAATTTGCAGACATATAGCTACGGCCATATCATTGGCTTAAAATTATTGGCTTGAAAGCATCTAGTGAAAATACATGGGAGCAAAATGTAATCCTAAGCAAAATATAACCTGCCACAAATATAACGCCTGGCACATATTCATTCAATGTCGAAGGTATTCACTCAAAGAGAGAACGACTCAGTCGCGAGGAAAGCGCAGAGGTGGAGGAGGCAGCCAGGCGGTTTGCCGGCACCATATTCACACACACTGCTTCCTACATATTATGATGTTACCGGCCAACTAATTAATTAGTGTCTTTTTAAGTTGTGGGACGAAACCGGAGAACCCGGAGGAAACCCACGCAGAACAGGGGGAGAACACAGAAACTCCACGCAGAAAGGAGCCCTCGGCAGGAATCGAACCGCCTCGGGCAAGACCATCCTTTCTGTGAGGCGCAGATGTTACCACTGCACCACCCAATATACAAACATGTACATGTTTGTCATTGCATTGCTGGTTAAAGGCTGCCTCACACAACACTGGTCAAGGGGTGTAGGTCATCCTGTTTGTCAGTGCGAGTTGAAAGCAGTCAGCACATATGTGGAAATATAGCACAGTCCAACAATGGATTTTGTCGAACTGCCCTCTGCTGCTCACAATGTAGCCCTGCCGCCTATAACAGCCTGTTAAATGCACTGGGGTCACCACTACAAGCGTGATCTGACCTTTACCGTTCTTAGCCTTCAACATTTTTTTAAGAGACCAGGAGCTCTCCAGGTGATATGGTCATCGGCATTAACTAGTCCAACAACAATGTATCAAGTGAAAGGTTTACATTTTAAATCACGTTAATAGCGCTTCACAGAGTTGTCCAATCGCAGATGAGAGTGGGAACAGTCATTTGCCGGATCGTTATTATTCTTTGAGAAGGCGCCGGTGCTACGTTGGACAGGAGGGGACGTCCTCACCTCTTTGCTCTGCATGCGGTCAATCAGATACTGGGGAGGGGTGCCCGTGAGCTGCAGGATTTTTACCAGCTGGTTAATGTCTAGGCCACGCGTGGAGGGGAAGGGGGAAGTGTTAAGGAGCCATACAATCAAATGACACACGCAGATGCATCAGCGGAGATTATGAACAATTCGATGAGCAGATTAATTAAGGCACGTGCTAAACAGGGCCATTCACACTCAAACGTGAAATCATAAGCACATTTGCTGCCATTTTAAGACACACAGGCACTGCTCGTATAGATATGTCACAGCCACAATGCCTAGGATGCACGAGAATATCGCCTATTGAGTGCCGTGCCCAAACTCAGGAGCCAGTAAGGATGTTATTTTATATATATATATAAAAATAGTCTTTAAAATTCCTTTAAGTGTAACTTTGACTGGAAATCGATAGGCGGTGAAAGTTTTGAAAAAAGCGTACACTGGCTCATTAGGTTTTTAAAAGTAGCATTGTGACATGAAATGAAGAGTGGCAGTCATAATGGTTTGATCACTGTGCGAGAGAACATGAAATGGGATTGGTTGAAGATAGCATTTATAACACATCATTAATCATTTTCAGAGTCACAATGGGCTTCGAAAAATGTGCACAATCTCAACGCGCGAAAGATTGTGTAGGTGCAACAAACGCACACTGTTATACCCTCACACAAGGCTTTTCACATGCAAATAAGCATCTTGTCTGAATCAACATCGAACAGCCAGAGACCAGAACCCGAACGAATTCTTTTGCTGAAATATCATAAGTACGTATATATATACACACACACACAATATCAAATATGTATCAACATTGTACACCACCAAAGTAGGTGTCAGAAAATATACGAGTGGTTGTATTAAATAGATCATTATTAGATCCTACTACAAGCGGGTTTATATTTACAGACACTTACTCTTAGCTGTCTGCAAAAAAACTAGGTTTAATTTTATTTAGTAGAATTTTTTACGCAGATTTTCACACGGGAATTTAAATACAAGATATATTATATTTGTGGACACCTGTACTCCCTGTCTGCAAGAATAAGAATGCTCGTATTATATTGATACCAGCAGTGTTATTCTTGCTGGTTTGTTGTATCGCAGAAATCCCGCTTCCAGGGCTTCCAAACTCACTGGGATTTTTCGGCTGTAATAATGAATATCCATATATCCGTTTTGTACTCAGGATTTCTGACTATACTAAGTTCATCAAAAAGTGATTTGCAAGTGCAAATAGAACATGAAATGTGACACCCTTAATTGACTTTTGTTCTCAATATCAATACATCCGCAGCAATAAAAGATTAAAACGGATGCCCGACGCTGCCAGAAAAGGCCCACTCACAGACTCGGAGGAGATTTTCTGCAGCAGCTCCGGGGATGGAGTGCCGACCAGCTGCATAATGAGCTTGAGCTGATCGATGTCTAGTGTGGGTTGAGCAGCGTGAAGGAAGACTCAGAGAGAGCCTTGCCTGGAGTCTTCCTCCAGCTGTGAATGCTTCAGTTGTTTTGTTCTCTGCCACTTGCGTGTGTCAATTGCGATTCGCATTACAGAAGCAATATGGATTCCACCACCAGAGGTCACCCAGCTGACAGGGCGCTATTACCTCTTTGCCTTTAAAATATATATTAATCCAGAAACTCCATACTATATGTCAAGACTCTTTGAGAACGGTCTTGCTTTGTTGTATTGGAATATTTGCTATAGTCCTTTTTAAAGAGAATTGTGTTTTGCATACGGAAGGAAACCGGAGAGCTTGGAGAAACATACAATTAAGAGGCGTTAACACACTGGCCCTTGTAGTACCATCACATAAGGATCACTGTAACGCATAAGGATAAGCCAATATAAAGAATTATGTTGTGTCGCTATAAAAAAAAATACACTTTTGAAAAATGGATAAAATTATTAAAGGGTTGCCTAAAATGGACACAACCCAAACCTTATTTTTCCCCGACAGCTACCTCCAGCTTATGGACTGCTACTTAAATACTCACGAGGACAAAAGCATGTTGGAAAGGGACGTTATCCATGAGACTGCATGATTTTTCCCCAATTTGATTTTCTCCAAAGTGCTGGATTAAAAAGACGTGTGCCACCATGCCAGGCTTACCAGATCAAACAACTTCCAATGAAGACACAAAGAATATTAAATAAAAAGGTGGGAGCAGGATGTGGTGCTTTTGAAAATAAACTTTTGTAATGAAAAGCAATATGCCAATGTCCCTAAAGAAAAAGGTTTGCCACCGATGAATATCTGCGATTCCATTGAATGAAACTGTGGAATGGGAGCATAGGACAAACATGAAAAATGCTTAAAGTAGCATGGAGAGATGCATGAAAATTAGACAGATCATATTGACGTTTTCAAAAAGGAGGTTGGTGAGAAGATATTCTCATTCAAAAATATATGACGAATATATTGAAGAATATATTCAAGAATATACTGTTGAATGAGATGACAATAAATGGACAAACTGGTGAATGAATGGCAGCCAAACAAATGAAGACTCAAAGAGGATGACTACCAGTGAGATGAACTGATAAGACCAGTTCATACACAGTAGCAAAATGGATTGTCACAACGCAGGACCATGACAGCAATGATCTGGAGAGGCCTTCATCTAGCGGTGGATAAGTCATAGCTGATGATAACATCTCGTATGAAAGAGATAATAATTTGTATCCAGTAAAAATCCCTGTAGCTGCTTAATGGTGCTGCTCTGGCAAACACAACACAGCAGGGCATGGAACACTGTGAAAAATTGGGTCACAATGACATTTCCACGTTGGAGACACCAACCTCACAAATTCAAACTCATTCATGCAAAAAAGCACATCAACACAGAATCCTGGCTCTACGCAGCATACGAGTCATGCTTCTTTCTATGCGCTCTTCATAACGAGATTAAATTGAAAATCGGCAATGACCGACATAGAATTTATCCACATTCCTTTTAGGACCATATTACTCGTCTATTACACAGACCAGTATTATTATCAACAATTGCTTTCCTTAAACACAAACTCCTCGCTGAGATTCAACATGCTTTTTAAAGGGTGTGTCGCATTGTTTTGTAAACTCCCTGTTTTGCCTGTGCAATTAAACAGCAGCACATTCCAAATGTCATTGAATAAAACTCAAATATTTAAATGGGTCAAGAAATTGAAATAAGTAAACGAAAATAATGAATAAAAATCTATATTATTTTTGCAGTGTTCTACCATGCATTCTTTACAACTGTGCTTTAATTTCCATCGCCCACATTCATGTGCTGTGAATTATGATGGTTCCCAGTGAAACACAATCGTAAACATTCACGCAGGGAAATACGCACATTAGTAAAAACCGCTACTGTTTTAGTTCGTAATAAAATCAGGGGCTCTTTCCATTACGGCATGCTCAATGAAGAGAAAAAAGTGAATGCAGCATCGTCTTTCACGAATAGTGTTTGCTCTTTTCATTTTCTCTGTTCAATGAATGCCTCCCGGTCACATTTTGCAATAAGACCTACGCCCATGCCTCACCAACTTCACTTGCTTTTTTCCATCAAAACCACAAATATGAAATACATCTCAACGAAGGAAGTTTGAGTGGACACCATTTTCTAACCTCAACTGGGCAAGGCATACTGCTGGCATGTTACAACTGTCACCAAACCTTGCAATTAGCATGTGTCTTACAAGACTAACGAATGACTGTACAGTCAACACGAACAGATTAAACATTAGCCCGAAGCACAAAGTGTTGATATTTTTTTCAAATACGTTGGTAGTCGCAATTAATCAACTAAGACCCAATACTAGATATTACTTGTGACCTCCCCAACCAATTTTTGCTCATAAGGTTACCCAAATAACTCCAAAAGATATGTATTCGTTTTTTAAAGATTGTCGAATGACCCCCATTGCCAGTGATTCAGTAGGGTGACTGCCAACACGCGAGTCATGCTCAGATATTTCCCTCCAAGACCAAGGGATGAGGAATGTTGCCAATTGTAAAGAGTTTAAGTGTAAGTCTCCCTAGGCATGGCACGATGCTTCCACCCATCTGAATTAGAATCGAAAAAAATAAGAGCCACAGGAAGTTATGTGGAATGTACGCAGAATGACTGCCTGTGGATCAAAAACACTGTACAAGCAGTGCTATATAGCTGCATATTCTTTGGTTCAATGCTTACAACTAGCCAGATATTTTCTGCGCGATCACCATAAAGGCACTATCTACTTTAACTTGCTCCGCAAATTGCACATGATGTCATAAATCACAATGATATGCTTGCATGTGTCAGTGTAAGAGCCTAAAATAAAATAATGAAAATTAAACACGAGCAAAACGTGTAAAACGTTTCATACATTCGCACCACTCTCAAGGTTGGCTACATAAAAAAAACGAAGTTCTCACCACACCAAATTACTTTTTAACGATGTACGTTTTAATACTTTGTAGATTTCAGTTTAAAAACTGGAATATTTCATCTATGAAACGTCCATTTCAGTTTATTTAATAGCTTTTTCTTTTTCAAAAGCTCCACCGACAAAGAACACCCATACCTTACCAGTGCAGACGAATACGTGTTTAAAAATGAAGCCGTCACTAATCACGTGAAAGGATACGATCTGTGCCAGGGAAGAGTGTCCTTCCCGTCAACAGTTCAGCCATGATGCAGCCCACGGACCAAATATCCACTGGAACAGAGCAAAAGTAAATATTTTACGTTCGGCATTTTTAGATGAGGATGGAATGTTAACAAACTTCATTAACAGTAATCTGATAGTACTGTATGTTTAATGTGCAAAACAGGCAGTACAAATAGAGACCAGTTTAGTATCAGTTTGGGCGCATGGGTTTAAATTATATGACCTCAACAGTCAGTACTCAATCTGGAAGAATATCAACTTGTTGAGCCCCCCAGCCACACATAGTTTACCAGGAACTGCATTGTGAAACAATACACTGAGCAGATAACAGTGATTTCAAATGTCCAATGTAAAACCAAGGCACAAGAGCTTCAACTAAGAAAGAGAAACATTGTAAAAATAACTGCTCCGGGTGTCATGTGAATTGTATTTCCCCAGGAGCGTGGGTGTTCGGAGCCCTCTCGTTGTGCACCTGTCTGGTTGTAGTGCATCCAGTTGAGCATAATCTCGGGTGCACGGTACCAGCGGGTGGCCACATAGCCTGTCATTTCATCGTCCGCGTGCCGCGCCAACCCAAAGTCAAGGATCTGTTAAGGGTAGGGAACGGAGTGTGAAAAGCGTTTGCGGACATTTGAGCCCTTGCAACAGTCGATGTGTTTAATGATCAGCACCACAAAAAAGCAGACTTACTGCAGTCACGATGCACAAACCGAAACTGTACAAGCTTTTTAGGAATGCTAAGGTGAAAATGGATATTATATTAGTTTTTTTAGTTCGAGCTTGGAAACAGTAGTACAGTATAGACTTGTTTTTTTTAACACGTATATAATTCTCATTATTGTGTTTGGGGCTTTTACAATGACAAATATGCGTGTATTTTCTGCAGAGCTGCCAAATTTTGTTGAATGGCTATGTAATGAAGTGCAGTTAGAATTTGGCTGGCTGAGTATGATTACGTTGTTAGCAGTGGGTTTGTGTGCATTTCATTTAGTGTAATTCACACTAACTGCTCATTAACACCTACATACATTATGGCACAGGTTGTCTGCTTATGCAGCCAGAAGTATTTTTCCAAGTCTCAGCATAATTATTTTGTTTGAAAAGCACAATTGTGTTAAGAAAACAGACTAATTGGTTGCTTGTATTTCCATATTATGTAGTTGAAAAAAACACGTTTGTCTGTAATGCATGCAGGGCTGTTTGCGTCAGATGTATGCATACTTTTAGCTCACAGTCTTCATTCACTGCTAAATTGCTGGGTTTGAGGTCCTGAAAAGTGAAAAATTGAGAATGCCGCATATTAGCAAGGCTAACCAAAAAACAGAAAAATACAATAATGTTGTAGAATACAATATCATGACAAAAAATAATTGCAAACAAAGAGGAAATAAATAAAAGATTTACCCTGTGAATGATCTCAGCTGAGTGAATATACTGCACAAGGGGTTACAAGAGAACAATACAAATGTCATAAAAACAAAAACCACAACAATAATGGGAAATAGATTACAATGTTAAGTGCCTTATATATTTTTGTACAGATCCTTATCAGAGTATTGTTATAATCTCACCAAGGCTGCTGGCCTTTGGAGACAGTTCTGCCTACAGTGCTAGTCGCGTGTTCTAACTTTTGCATTGTGCCGAGAATATGCAGCTCAACGTGCTTTGCAGTGCAATGAGCTTCACAGATGACTGCATGCTCAAAGCATGCAAAATAACAGTATCATTGGAACTAGTATGAATAACCAACTCCACGAGTGCAGCTTATTTCAGAAACATTTCCAAAACATGATCGTTATGCTTATGTAATGTGCGCAGTCATTATGTGCTACTACGTTTAACAAAGGAGTGTTTTATACATTTATCAGTGCATCATCGTTTAATCAGCCTTAAATCCTTTTAATGATTTTCTCTAAAGATCAAATTCAAATGTAAAAAATATGGCATGGTATACAACTTATAGTATCTAGAAAGCTCAAATTGGCATGGAAAGAGCATGAAAACATTGACAGCATTACTACTAAACCTGACGCGAAGAGCTAGATCAGGGTAAAGGCATTTAAACAGAAAAGGCTGTGGGGTAATTGTAAACGCACCTTGAGCCCCCTAAGGATCTGATAAACCAGGAACTGCACGTGGTCATCCGTAAGTTTCTGACATTTCACGATGTTGTTGAGGTCAGCGCCCATGAGATCTGTCACAAGATACCTGAACAATGCACGCATAAAAGAGACAAATATCCCCCATTTAGCTCTTAAATAGGCAGCTGGTTCCAAGCACTGTAAGCAAGCACCTGTTCAGACTGGTATGATGCAAGATATAGTGGCGTGGTTAGCTCCACACCAGGTTGCTTTATTCCCACCGGTGACGGTGTTTACACACCGCATTTGATAATCTTATAAAACGTGATTAACATTAAAACGTTAATGTTAGTCGCGTAAAATGCCTTGGAAATTATGTAAAGTTTAAACTGCAACCTTTCATTTTTTTAAATTAATGATCAGTTTCCAGTTTTTGGTCTAGAATGTATTTTTTGTACCAGTTTTGACAGTGATATCATTTTGACACATGTGCTGCCATTCACATTATGTTTGTCTTTACTGAGTGTTCTAACCAAATTGCACATTCTTAGAGTATGTGAAACTGAGGACAGCTGCACCAGCCCCTTCGTTGGGGGGTTTGTAGAGTACCACAGCACAACAAATACCATATGTTGGTGATCAATTTGCTACAGTATTGGCGTGCTGAAATGGGATGAACTGAGTATCTGTGATGTTTAAAAAAGGGTCAGGGATGAGACCCACATAAATAATAATAAATACATTCATAACGCGCACATATTCCGAGTGCTTGCGCCCCCGTGGATTCTGAGGTGCAGAGACTGGCTCAGTGCTTTGTTATGAGTTGGTGAATAGGTGTTCTTTTAATAGTTTTTTGAAGGTTGTGGGGGATTTTGTTTGGCGTAGTCGATGTGCGAAGCTGTTCCAGGTTGTGGGTGCCGCGACCGAGAATCGGCGTTATGCGAAGGTTATGCGTGAGCGCGGTGTGTGGAGTAGGTGCTGTGATGAGCTAGCTGCGTAGAGTGCGGGATTGTGTTGAGGTGAGTGGCCGGAGTAGCGATGCGAGGAATTGAGTGTGGCCTGTGTGGATAGCGCGGTGGCATATTAGTGGTGCTTTGTAGCTGACGCGTTGGCGAATGGGCAGCAAGTGTAGAGTGCCCGTGCATTTTATGGTTGGTCGGTCGCTGGCTTCAATGTTCAGAACAGCACGTGCTAGTTTGTTTTTGTAGGCGCTGCGGTTTGGCACAATGTTGTTTCGTGATGCCTGTACATAGTGGCTGAAGGCCGACTGACAGTGTTGCGACCTGTTAATTATCAACGAGCTGTTTTCAGTAGGGGCTTGGAGACAGTGCAGTACTGTAGGTGACTTGGTACACTTGTGGATCCACACAGTTAACCGAGATGGGCAAAGTAGAGCCCTCTCGGGAGGACGGAACGTGCCATGACGCCACGTTAGGAGGTCTGGCACACACTGCGTCCCCTATAATTAAATGGGATGTGCCAACAAGCACACTGGCCCAGGCATGGCACACGCCCACTTGCGGTGAAAACTTGGGACAGACATTGCATGCGTGAATAAGTAACTGCTTATGTGGGGCAGACAAAAACAAGGTTTGGAGCGCTAAGCTGGATGAAACATTGGAGAATTACCGATTAAGAGTAGGTGGCCTGGGAAACAAAATACTGTAAGTTAATCGAGGCTTAAATTACCCAGTGAGTCTAAAGAACTCGGGAGACTATATTACATTTATATGTGGATGACAATCATAATGGCAGTGATGGATTCATTGTGAAACAATCTAATAACTACAATTTACTAATATCTCCTCCTGAAAATAAGGATCAAAATTACATTTGTAAAATGCATGTTAAAATTGCCTGGCGCATCTACAGACTGGAGACTATTGTCGCATTGAAATGTGAATAACAGCGCTTATTCGACATGATATGCGAAATGTTCTTCTGAAAATGCCTACATTTAACACATCAAATTCAGGTTGAAATTACCGACGACCTCAGAACATTAATTTATGTAGAGATAAATCTCGTGACCTAAAAGCAAATAAACTAAGATGCAGGTATAGCAAGCATCATTACCCATATCCACTGATTTGAACAGTTGTGATCTAGCGCAGCCTGTTAAAGCATACCTGGAATCTAACCATGCAACAATGAGCCACTTACACTTATTGATACATGACCACACATGACAAGTAGGCCATAAACATATATTTTTCGCATTACAATCGTGTTGGAAGGAATAAAGAGCAATACACGTAAACATATACTATGGCGAATATTATTTATGTTGCAAAGCTTCGTTGAAAATAAGCAAAACATCTTTTGAGTTCCCAGTATCTCTAGAGCATGTATGCAGGAAAATCATCCTTAACTACAACTCAGCAGCCAAAATACGACTGCCCGTTGCAAAAAAACAAAGTCCACGAGTAAACACTGTTTAGTAATGTTCTAAAGCTTTAACGGTGTGACGTCAATGTGCGACAATGGATCAGAGATGATTTTATAGCGCGTCAGCAGAACCGACATGCAAGCAAAGGCCTTGGTAAAATCGGCACGACCCTCGCGTTTGCATCCACTCACAGATCGTCAAACTCCTCCAGCGACGAGTTCGGGGTGAACACATCCATTAGGCCAATGACCTGCGGGAGAATAAAACGCGGCATCACCACTGACGCACGACAAGAACTCCAAATAGCACACAGGCAAAGCATGTCTCTTTCATCCGCGGAAAAGCACCCTTTTGCCGCCGCCGCCACCACACCCTTTCCGGTTTAGCAACGTTCACAAGTGAGCATCAGACAACCTTCTGCTAGCACCAGTGCATCCAAAGTTTTATATTTTAATCAGGCGTTGAAAAGTCACGCAAACCAGCATGGAACTAATGGTATGTGACACATTCTACAGCAATGCCTGGATAGTGTGTGGACGTTTGCTTTTAAAGGTCGCACATTCAAATCCCGCATACTTTGCATGACTTGCGCAATGCAATGATCTGCTAGAGTCTGGCTGTAGAATAACAATAACGCACAGGGTAGATACGGTGTCTCCAGGTTGACACTTAAATAATTCATTGAAATGGCTGAGAGTTAAATGCCAAAGCAAGGTGCCCTGGGGACATCTGATAGCAGGAGAGCATTACTCATCATTTGCTTGCAACGAAGACAGCTTGCTTTTATAGTAGTATAAATTTTAAAAAGCAGTGTCGTAGAAGACTATTCGAAACTGCACTCCGTGGATTTTCCGAATAACAGATTAAAAATAGGCTGTACCAACGTAAAAGCATGGCACTCATATTAATGCTCGAGAGCTGTTACATAATATAATGGAGACGTTGATGTAGGGGCCCATTATTTTTATTTTTAAAACGCAACGAGTGCAAGTATGTACACTTTAGAACCATAACATTCTTAAAATGTTCGCAGAGCATCTCATGTAAAAAGCAAGCTTGTTTCTGCAACCCTGCATCATATCTGTAAAAAAATGGCAATATAAAAAGCAGTCACCTAGAAATGTAGTACATTCATAAATATACATTAAAAGACATGCTGCTGCATAGGTTAATTGGCCTACGGACTAATTGCCCCCGGTGCCCTGCGATGGACTGACGTCCCATCCTGGTTATAAGCCTGCCTTGCGTCCTGTGTCTGCTGAGATAAGCTCCGGCAGACCGCAACCCTGTACAGGATTAAGCGGTTTCTGACAATGAATGAATGAATGAAGCCACAGCATAATGGAATCCAATGCAAGGGCTGGATCACTGGGCAGATAATACCTGACTGGGCATGCTGGACCCAAGGGGCCTCCAAACAACAAACCGAGCGGCTAAATCCATAGCACCGAGCCATTCGGATACAGCTATAGTAACGATAAAACTTTCATTGAGGTTCGCGCTGCTACTATTTGGTGTCCTCGTTCGTCCACAAAACGTTAACATCATCTCTACAGCACTCCCGCGCCGACACTCTTGTCAAGGCTCACGTTCTCATGCTTCATGTGCTTGAGCAGTCGCAGCTCACGATAGGTCCGCTTGGCGTGGATGACGGATTGGAAAGGCCGCGACAGCTTCTTCACGGCCACCTTCATGCCCGTCTTGGTGTCGAGCGATGAGCTGCCACAGCAAAGGTACCACACAGCAGGCTTAATCATCGCTCATGCTCCAATGGCACCGGAGAAAGCACCTATGGCACCGGATAAAGCACCTTTTCGCAGAAACTGGCTAAACACAGACCAGGCTACAGAGAAAGCCGTCTGGTGTTGGGCCAATAAGTTTGAAGGACAATGCATTATCATAACATTAACTTGCATGTTTTCGCCACAAGCATATGTGGCTGCCTGCAAACTGGAGCTTTTGCAAAAAGGTGTCTACTTAGTGTTTAAAGATCTTAGCACTGTTTTCTCATTGCCGGAAAGGGTAAAACCTCGTATTTTCTACATTATTTGTACAAAAAGGTCCAATGGTCTGGTAAAGCACCTGTTGGCAGATTTTTTTTTTTTACACATCCTCCTGTTCTCAGGCTGATGCAATTAAAACAGATTGCCCCGATTGAGTGACCAAGATGTGATTAAACAAGGGCACACACTCCAAGTTAGTGTCTTACGCTTTGGAGCACGTTGACATGGAAATGTATACGTCCCAGCACGTATTGCAACTAGGCCAGGCTCCGTCAACTGCACGGCTAAGTTGTCTGTGCGCGGCGAGTCAGCGACGAATTAGCAGTGTTTAATAGATCACGTTCCCAATACTGTACAACGACTTGCTGAATATCTAAACATGAGAGGTGCTGCAACGGCTAATTTAATGAGAGTGGTAAAAGACGATTAACGTGAGCTGGGGAATTTACAAATTCTAGGGAAACTTCCAAGTCATTAGTCTAAGAGCATCTCCAATCATCCTATTGATTTTGGAATTAAAATAAAAAAAACCCGGCAGTAATGAGAAAATCAATTGCCAAGCAAAAAAATCGCTTTACGCAGCTTAGTAGAAGCCTATATTGAGAGACATAAGCATGTGATGAATTAGACTCAAAATGTCAGTGTACATATAAGACTGAATATCGGTGGCCGCTGCTTTACAGGAAAAGTTATAAGAACACAATCAATGTGGTACTGTGTGGGTGCAAAAGAGAAACATTGCAGTTAAGTTCACCTCTTTATTTCAATAACGTGCATCAAAATGACAAGGGTTGTTTGCATGTTATGGTTACGGAAATCAGCTGATAGAAAAGGGTAGAACATGGATCGGAGGACAAACCTTTCATTTAAAAAAATAGCATCAGGCTGTATACGATTCTGGAAGGCATGGTAACTTTTGAACAAAACATTTGACACCAACAACCGTGAGAGGTTAACGTCCACAAAAAGGATGTGGAACGTGGGTGAGAGAGAGAGAGCTGTGATGAAATCGGAGTGCACGTCAAAGCGAAACTGCATTTACAAATGGCAAGAGCAGGTGGTTTCCAACAAAAGAAGAACTGCTATGGCAGATGCTCAGAATTGACAAAAAGGATGTTATAAAGTTGACTTTTGCTGTGAAATGTATTTAGTCTACGGGCGCAATTCACACTAACCAGTGACTAAAGCACCAGACACTCACCAGTTGCCTATTACAAGTGAAGTGTCATATAGTATCGAGCCTCCATTCTCAACCAGTGGGTTGCGACCCATCAGTGGGCCGCGAGCACCATCTAGTGGTCCAAGGAGACCATACACAATTGGACCAAGTGGACTTTGAAGTGCAAAAGGTTGAGAACCCCTGGTTCTACAGTACGTGTTAACTCCCGTTGATGAATCCTGCCCTAACATGGATACATTCTTTAACATTTAAAAGTCTTCATATTACTGAATAACAAATGTGGTGGTTATTGTTTCTGAAACCTCTAGTTGCATTTAACTAAAAGTTGTCTTGATAAATGTAAAATATTTTACAACTTAAAGCACGTAGTTGAAAGCCAAAACTACCTCATGGCTAGCTATGCTTCACATTATGCAAACAATGCTGCAGAGGTTTAAGAAACACTGCTATTGGTCATTAACTAAGGAGAAATATGATATATTAGATAGTTCCTCTGATGCCAAGTCAAGAAGGATCTGTGTATTAAGCCAACAAGGTTTAGTGCGCGTTCACGCGTCTCGCTCCAGAAATGCCTGAAATCGATGTACAATACGTTTGAAGTGTTCCGGGCAAGCACAGATGGAACTGAGAACGCATCCGCTGCTGCATAAATATTCTATTACACCTTGCACACAACATATAATATAACATATACTCTTAATTAGTAACAGCAGCGACAAAATGCTGTACAGTATTGTATAACAAAGTGTAGCCTTATGCAACCCCCAAGCACGCAACTGTAATGCACTGTTCCAGAAAAATCCCCCAAGCTCTTTAGGAAATGGTGCAGAGGGAGTTTGCACAGTCCCCCTCTGCAGTATCTAAATATGACTGACATGTTGTGCAAACAAGGTCCCGGGTTCGAATCCCCGGCTTGGGGGCCTTTCTCTGTGGTGGAGTTTGCATGTTCTCCCCGTGTCCGCGTGGGTTTTCACCAGGCACTCCGGTTTCCTCCCACCGCCCAAAGACACGCTGCCAGGTTAATTGGCACACTGACTAAAATTTACCCAGGCGCCCTGCGACGGACTGGCGTCCCATCCTCGGTGTTCCCATGCCTTGCGCCCTGTTGTCTGCCGGGATGAGCTCCGGCTCACCGCGACCCTGTACACTGTGTACAGGATTAAGCGGTTTCTGAAAATGGATGGATGGATGTTGCGCAAACGACTTCACGGAAATGAAACAAAAATTCCCCAAAAAACTATCAACGCGGAGACGACAGCGTCGCTTGCAAAACGGCCGGCGTCTGCACGAGCGAGCGGGTAGCACTCGAGCATCACAGACAGACGACTAAAAATATGGAAGAGCATCAGGGTGCGTAACCACCGAATGCATTTTCGCGAGGGCCACTTGTGCAGCCCTTCAAGGTTATTTCAGTCTAAACGAGCTGGGAGGACAGGCGCGCAGGGGAGGAGGGGATTGGCAGGCACAGGACACAGTGTTCCTGCTATCATTCACTCCACTAGCTCGGCACATTTACATAACATCTTGGTGCATGCTCTGCAATGGGCAAAAACGCGAGGTCGTTTATGTTTTAGAATTAGTCTCACACCTTGCTACTGATGAGACCTGCAAGTGCATCCTTTGGACACAATGCAATCTTGCAACCCACATATACTTAATTAAACATCATTGTTGACATGCCGTTCTCTTCGCGGCGCAGCGCTTTGTGACCCTCGGGTGAAGGGCGCTATATAAAACGCTATTATTATTATCATTGCAAAGGGGTGTACCATGGAGTGAATACGTTCTTGTCGAATGTTCCTAAACCCCATGTGGCCTAAATAGAAATGAAATGCTCCCATTTTGCGCAAATGCAATATACCCACATGATGCACACTAATCACGGAATGAAAACAGGCTGCACAATTAAATAAACATGTGTGTTTACAAACAAATAGCCAACACTCACCTAACCAAATAAACACTCAACGAAATTGAGATGCGGAGACAACATCTTAACATTGCACTATACTAAACACACATTGATCAAGCAGTCAGATCTGTTTTTTTTACAGTTGGCAATCTCAATTGAAGTGCTGCAGAACAATGCTGAAACCACAGCCACCGTATAAAGCCTTGCTTTGGCACAATCTCATTTCTCGCGTTTATCTTTAAGCGATCAGATGTCTAATTTGACGCTGCAATTATTTGTTTATGCAAGACATACTTGAATGGCAAAATCATCGTTGCTTTGTATCTATCATTAGGCATGTGCTTTAATTTCCTTAACCCAGAGGAAACCGCTTTTTTCTTACATGTGCCTTGCATTGTTTCTTCTGCTCTTCACTCAGAACAAAAGGCGTTCTGTTATAACGTGCTTAATAGTGTTTTAACAAAACCACTGTAATGAACGCGTCTCGTTTACAAGGCAAGATCAGGCTCCACGCAGTTCAGGGACGCGAGAATGAACGGCGATATTCATAACATATAAATTGTTCGGAGGACAGTTCTTGTTGAAATATCCCGAGTGCAAGGGAGCTTAGGTTGCAGACCATTCACTTAAACCGGTCACCGTTTCTCGCACACGCATTTGCAAAGATAGCCCAAGTCAGACAGCCTAATTTTCCCATCCCTGCCGTTTAAAAATTGAAACGACAATGGGAAACTTTACATGTGCAAGGACACAAAAAAGGAGCAACAATGCCACTGTGCATTAACAAAGAGTCATGTAATTCCCAAAAAATGGCTGTCTGCAGTTTGATGCAATACCTCTGTGGCTGCCTAGCAATAAGACTATCAAGTTGCAGGCAAGAGACAATTCTCGTAACATTCCTTAAGTAATGCAAATATATTATACAGCTAAGTGTACTGTAGTAATAATAATACACAACGCTGTGTCAGTCGACTGCTGGTTCAAGGCCTTCCCATGGCATCATGGGGGTTACCGGAAAATGATTCAGAAAAAACCCGAAATACAGTAGTATCTTGCGAGTTTAACCACGCAAAAGTGGTAGCAACCAAGACTACCACACATGCACAACTGTTAATGCGGATCTCAAACATTTCCAAGTTTAAGGATGGTCGCCTAAGAGAGTCTACTCGATCTATGCAAGAGACAACATAACCAAGGTAATACGGTAATCCATACACAGGTATAATAATGTAATCCTAGGTCACGAGCGAATGAGACTTGCCCTGGTCTCTGGTGTTATCACCTGGTTAAATAAACCTGATACTGTGTAACACGAGCAACAAAAAGGCTTCATGACAGTGCCAAACATTATTGGCTTGCTCTGGTTTGCTGCAATTGCTCTTTAATAACAGAACTGTGAGGGTGTTTCAATTAGCACAGCCAAGACAACGTCTGAGTAATAATTTGCACACGAAGTCATAAAACCGCAATTAAGCGGATTCAAAATATTAGCTTGCAGCATTTTGGCCAAAGAATCGTGGCAGCGTACCAGAAAGGAACACGCCAGAACAGTTTGATAGCTATACAGTACACTGTAACTACATACTGCAATAGTAGTGCCATGGTACAATATCAGTAATAATAATAGCATTTATATAGCGCCTTTCACAAATATAATAAAGATAATAAAAGTTATTGACAAGCAGTTTGTCCCATGAATTGTGGTCGCCCAGAGTTTGGCATCATAGCTAAAAAGTCTACTTCTACTGCCACTGTGTTGGAATACTGCAATGCATTATTTATAGTTAATGACACCGACTCATAACAGTCAGATCCACGAACACATGTGCATATGTACTTATTTTCGCTATAAAGTGTCCCTCCCTTTGCAAGATAAAAACAATGGTAAATAAGATTATTTAAATAATGCAACAACACTCGCGTCAAATTAAAGATGACTCAAAGCTCAAACGGGGCGTGGGAGCGATTGCTCATCTGCAGACAGCGAAGCTAGTTGTTGCCAATACTCCACATTCTTATGGCTGGGCCCAGTTTACCCCGTGGTAGGCACGGAAGCACAAGGGCACATTACCACTACAATCCGATCTTACAACGGAAGCCTGAACGCAGCAAGCAAGCAATTGGCAAAATGTACGACGGTATGGCTCTAATCTCCCACGTGTTGGGCAGCAGCCACCACAAAGTGCGTACTGTACAGTGCAAATCGCTACGCATGCAGCAGAAGCAATAACGGTGGTGGTCGCTGACCGCGATGACGACACATCGACAAGGCTCGTGCAAGAGCGCCGCTAACACGACAAACACAACGGAATCTTGCCGACCACATCGGTAAACGACAACACGAGCAAAATGCACACTCACCACACGGATCCGTAAGCGCCGGAGCCCACAGACGTGAGGTTCACGTATCTGAGCGGGACCTCCCAAACGGTCTTGTTCAACTCCTGACGATAGAAGCCTTCCTTCAGAACGTCGGACGACATCGTGCTGGGGGGAGGGGATCTTCTTCAAATTAAGAAAAGCAAATAATAACAATCAAGCGACTACAACGCGTGGCGCGTGTCTCAGGGCCGGGGTTGGGTTTGTGAGGGAACCGTGCCCCTCACAAGTAACCCAAAAAACCCACGGCAAAAAATAAACTTAAAACCACCGCAACTTGGCAACGCAACGATCCCTGCGGATGCTCAGCGCTAATCGCCACCTCTTTAAGTACGAAACCCGGCAAGTGCGAAACTACTTTTTTTTTAAAAAAAATCTCAATTAATCGGTAACTGGCTCCGTCTCGGCCGCCGCTGCTGCTGCTAATTCGACGCCAATTTAAAGTTTTTTTCTATATATACTGGGGG
>JAZEWU010000014.1:6847986-6865776 GCA_036362915.1 Geotria australis
ATAGTCGTGTCGAGTGATCTCCATCCATCCATTGTCAGAAACCGCTTAATCCTGTACAGGGTCGCGGTTAGCCGCCGGAGCCTATCCCGGCAGATACAGGGCGCAAGGCAGGGCTATACACCGGATGGGACGCCGGTCCATCACGGGGCACCGGGGGCAATTTATTCCGCAGCAGGCCTAATCAACTTATGCAGCAGCATGTCTTTGGACTGTGGGAGGAAACCGAAGTGCCCGGCAAAAACCCACGCGGACACGGGGACAACATGCAAACTCCACACAGAAACGTTTTGCCTCTCACGTTGGAAGACACGCTGGAGGGATTATATCCTCGGAACGCCTAGGAATCCCCCAGGAAGAGCTGGAATCTGTTGCTGAGGAAAGGGATGTCTGGTCCACCCTCCTTGGACTGCTGCCGCCGCGACCCTCACCAGGACAAGCGGTTTAGAAAATGGATGGAGTTTGTTACAAATCACAAGTCAATTCTGCGCCTAGTGAATTATTGATATAGGGAGACAGTCGTCTTATCTACCTGGATCACAGTCGACAGTCTTGTTTTATTTCCTTTAATCATTAATTAAGGGGATTTACCGTTTATCAGCTTGCGTGCTGTATTCAGTCTGCTTTCATTCTTTAAATCTTAATTTTGTACTTTCCAGCGCTTTGCGACCTTTGGATGAAATGCGCTTCAAAATGTCAAATTGTTACCTTTATTTAGAGGGGTGCCGCGGTGAGTAGCGCTGCCGCCTCAAAGCAAGAAGGGCCCGGTTTCGAATCCCGGCTCGGGTGCCTTTCTGTGTTGAGTTTGCATGTTCTCCCCATGTCCGCGTGGCTTTTTTCCGGGCGCCCGGGTTTCCTTCCACAGTCTAAATACAAGCTGCTGCATAGGTTAATTAGCCTGCGGACTAAATTTTCCCCGATGTCCTGTGATGGACTGGCGTCCCATCCAGGGTATAGCCCTGCCTTGCGCCCTGTGTCTGCCGGGATAGGCTGCGGCTCATCGCGACCCTGTACGGCATTAAGCGGTTTCTGATAATGGATGGATGGCTGATTTAGGATCTCACTTTTCTTGCACGTGGTCAGGGAACCCCAAGTGGGTGCCCGTTACATTGCCTGTCAGTGGTACTTGAGTGACCTGGATGGATACTGTTTTCCTTTGATGTCTTTGCGACTGGGCATCTGAAACGTTATTCTTTATACGCTCCTGTCACGTCCCTTATTTCACCAAACTCCTCCGTGGATCATTCTCGTAGAACGGCCTGAGGCTGAATGTTTCCTAAACCTGTCAACAAATCAATGCGTGCAGAAAACTCAAGATTCCAGGAAGCATCGCTTTGCTGCCATCTTGTGGCCATTTTCTCTCTCTCAAATCTGCGTGATCAACTTATCCATCCATCCATTTTCAGAAACCGCTTAATCCTATACACGTATGCAGGGTCGCGGTGAGCCAGAGCCCATCCCGGCAGACACAGCGCGCAAGGCAGGGCCAGACCCAGGATGGGACACCAGGCCATCGCAGGGCACCGGGGGCAATTTAGTCCGCAGGCCGATTAACCTATACAGCAGCATGTCTTTGGTTTGTGGGAGGAAACCGGAGTGCCCGGCGAAAACCCACGCGGACACCGGGAGAACATGCAAACTCCACACAGAAAGGCACCCGAGCCGGGATCAACTAGCAATTTACAAACATCTATAGACACCCTGCTCGGGGTAGTGATAGGAGCCAGTGTTAAAGAAAGGAGACGGTGTTCGAGATAGGAGCTAGTATTAGAGACAGGCGTCAGTGTTATAGGTGAGAGTCAGTGTTGTCATCCAGGAATCCAGCTTCCAGAGCTTGCAAGCTCACAGGATATGTTTTGCTGTAATAACAAACGTCTATCTATCTATAGACACCCTGTTAGGGGTAGTGATCGGAGCCAGTGTTAAAGATAAGAGCTAATCTTAGAGATAGGAGCCAATGCTAGGAGTCAATGTTAGAGACAGGAGCCAGCGTTAGAGACGGGACCCAGTGTTAGAGACAGGAGGAGTCAGCGTCAGAGACAGAAGCCAGCGTTGTGTAGCAGGAATCCCGTATTGCAGAGCTTGCAAGCTCACTGGGATCAAGGTAGAAGCGTTCACGTCGCGATCCCTGTCAAGTAATACTTGGTATTACCTGCAAATTCTACCAATCACTTCGAAGCCGAGCTGAAAGACAACGATGTCCAGAAGCTCAACAGATGCCAAGAAGCCCCTCAGTCTGGACCAAGAAGAGAGGCCAATGTCCGCCGCATTTAAGGCCAGCACTGACTATTATATCTCTAAATGTTGAAGGGCTGTCTGCAACTAAAGAGAAACTTGTTGCAACGGGAAACTGTAATCACCATCACGCTTCGAAAAATCGAATAGAATTCGAACCGGGTGTTTTTCACGCCGTAACCGTAAACATCTACATCTATTGGTCCGCAGGCGAGAGGTGGGGTTCACGCTGCCGACCAATCGGCGGCGGTGTTGTATCATGTTCGGCGAGCTCAGTCAAAGGGGCGATGGCTGCGAGTGTCCGACTACTGCTGCATCTCGGCCACCTCAGGGGACGCCCTGCCTCTCCCGTATCCTTCACGCCGGTGAACGTTAACGTGTTGCTTGTTAATGTTAAGCTGGTGTTTGTTGGCCGTCGTTGGGCGCTGTTACTTGAGCGGTCGGCAAAGAGGTGCCGTGTTGAAGCAAAGTTGACGCGAGCATTAAGTTCGCGTCTGCTGGTTTATTTACACTGTCGTGGCGCGTCGTAGTGCAATGGAATTGATGTTTGTAAATACTTGTTGTCATTCCCTGTCACTTTTATTCGCGGCGTTTTGCTTATTGTGTTATTGTTTTGTTGAGAAACCTGCATCAGAAAAAATCAGTGCGTAAACAAGTGTATTTTTAGTCAGTGATACGCCGATACTGCGTCGATTGACACCTGTCATTAAGCACACGTTGGTTAATGTGTGATCATTTAAAATGTGCACTCAACTTGACCGCAAATCAAATACAACACTTGGTATTTTATGCAAATACTTTATAGTTGCGGAGTTCGCGTTCATTGTTTCAGACAAAGGTACGGTATTTCGAACTTTAAAAAAATCCGTAGTCTGTAGGCCAAAGTGCATCATTGCTCCTCACTGGAGCAAAGGCTGACAGGTTAACCTATCTCCGCTGTCGGTACCTATCCGCGGAGAGAACTTTGGTCGCCTGTGAATAACACCACAGGCCACGTTGAACAGGGGTTCTCAACCTTTATGGCGGCACGGTGACGCACTGAGTAGCGCTGCCGCCTCACAGCAAAAAGGCTCCCGGGTTTGATTCCCGGCTCGGGTGCCGCCTTTCTGTGTGGAGTTTACGTGTTCTCTCCGTGTCCGCGTGGGTTTTCGCCACCCCTCTTCTTCTTTGCGATTCTTCGAAGCACGATGGTCAGCTTCTGGACATCGTTGTCTTTCAGCTCGGCCTCGAAGTGTTTGGTAGAATTTGCAGGTAATACCAAGTATTACCTGACAGGGATCGCGACGTGAACGCTTCTACCTTGACCCCCTTCGCCACCCCTGATCTAGAGGGACTGCCACCAGTGGTGGCGTCGACATGCGATTACGGTCTATACCTTTTGCTATACATGTCACTTGGTTACTAGGAATTATTTTAGGGTTAGTTACATAAGGCAGGGAGGGCACAGCCCCTGGCTCAAGACATCACAGGCAACAAAACTTGTAATAGGTGTAATTTGCATGAAATTATCTTTCCTGCATTGGCAATAGTTTTAGTTTCTCTCTGGTGTCATGGGAGCGTTAATTATGTATGCGGATAGGGTTATTGCCAGTACGTTTAATGTTGTGCGTTTATGAGTGACAGCTGTTATCAGAAAACCTTATCCTGGGTGTTACAATGTTGGTACAAAAATACCCAAGTACAACGATACTGTATACTCTATATTAATAGAATGGTTAATACAAGTGCAGAAGTGATTATACATTAAAAGTCCATTAGGTGTGGCTTAGTAATTATTAATGTATATTTTCCTTAAGTTGGTTGTGAGAGCCCCAATTCTGTTGGAGCTGCTCAGGCAGTGCCCCATCCAAGCATCCCACTCAAATTCAGGTTCGTATCGAAATTCTAACTCAGGAAACTTGGTTAACTTCATGCAATAACACTGCATACAAGTGTAAAGGAAAAAACAAATGTAATAGAAGGAGCTTGTTGATGTAATACCATGTTTACACCATGTTTACCCACCTTACCAGATACACTTTGGACAATGGGGTTCTGACACCAGAACAGAGACATTTCTACGAAGAAAATGGTTTCATCGTCATCAAAGGGCTGGTGCCTAAGGAGGATCTGGATCGATACAGGTTATTACTTCAAATAAATATAGTGCTTTTTCGGCTTCCTTAAAACATTTCAATGCCACGTGCATCTTGGTCTTTATTACTCTTCTGCATTATCCTTTCTGTGTGGAGTTTGCATGTTCTCCCTGTGTCCGCGTGGGTTTGCGCCGGGCACTCCGGTTTCCTCCTACAGTCTAAAGATATGCTGCTGCATAGGTTAATTGGCCCGCGGACTAAATTGGCCCCTGTGATGAACTGGCGTCCCATCATGGGTATAGCCCTGCCTTGCGCCCTGTGTCTGCCGGGATAGGCTCTGGCTCACCGCGACCCTGTACAGGCTTAAGCGGTTCCTGACAATGGATGGATGGATGCATTATCCTCAACACACTCCAGACACAATCTGTTACCATCCAACAGGACAAGCAGTCTCTTAATAACATTCATGAAGCTCGGCTTGTTTTGTTCTGCAAAACTGTGCCAAGAAGTGCCTCCATAAGTTTCATTCCTCTGATTTTAAGCTGTGTTATATATTTTTTAAAGGCTTCGCATAAACTTGCCCAGTAACGCAGTGCCCTCTTACCCACGCAGGAATCGCTTTGAAATGATCTGCCGTCGGGAGGTGACTGTGCGGGGCCTAACCATCATGCGAGACATCGCCATCGCCAAATCTGAGTTTGTACCTGATCAGAAAGCCATCACCAAGATCCAGGATTTCCAGAATGATCCTGTTATGTTCGAGTACTGCGAGCATCCACAGGCATGTGCCTGCCTCTCATTCAAACAGCACAAACACAAAAAAACAACTCCACTGCAAACACAGTGCGGGCTCATATTATCCAGCTTTTACATCTCATTTATTAAGTGGGGGTTTTCTGCTACCAGGTCAAGCTGTGCTTACCAGAGGGTACCATAATACTTTTTTAAACCGCTCACATTTGTCACCGCTCATTGTACGTTGCCTTAACCTGAAACAAGCAAATGTGTCCCAGCATTAATGCATTATTCACTATTCCAAGGTAAACCACTTTACAACTACTTCTCTGAACAACCAAGACAATTAAATACATCTTTACTGTAAAGCATGTGTAAAGTGTTCATTTGGTAACTGAAATGTCATGTTTATATGACTGGCAGGTCACCCATTATGTGGAAGCTTTCATAGGATCCAACATTATGGCCATGCACACGATGCTCATCAACAAGCCTCCTGACGCTGGTAACAATCCGTCCTCACTTCTCCATCAACTCACATTTCAGAGAGGGTTTTAATAGTAAAGCTGCTACGCGTTTATAAAAGTGAGACAGATTGGAAAAATGTGAATCAACAACCTGACCTTAAGCCTAGTGCAACCCAACTTTTTGTTCTAGATCTGTGCCTTGTTATTGTCTCCCCCCCTGACCCCCAGCTTAGCTTAACTTGTAAATATTAAAAAAAATAGTATTTAGTTTTTTAATCCTAGTATTTTTAAACCCTTGTTGTTGTGTTCCAGTCCATGTAAATGCCAACACCGGGGTCTGAGAGAAACGGCATTTCGATCCTCTATATGTCCTGTACACATGGCAGAATTGACAACAAAGTTGAATTGAACTTCATTATCCTACTTCAATCCAGCTACCATTCTAACTGCCACAACTCATCCAGGCTCCAAGACGTCACGCCACCCGATGCACCAGGACCTACACTACTTCCCGTTCCGACCGGTCGACAGCATCGTATGCTCGTGGACTGCCATGCAGCGCATTAACCGGCAGAACGGCTGCCTGGTGGTGCTTCCCGGCACTCACAAGGGGGAGCTCTTGCAGCACGACTATCCCGAGTGGGAGGTGAGTGGCCAGTCGCCCTAGTCGCACAAAACACCCACGCCTCCCATTGCCATATCCATACGCTCAGGTCATACTGCTAAGCATGTAACCAACCAGGGCGTAGATTCATGGATGAAAATTGATTGTTTTAATAATAATAATTTTACATTTATAACGCGTACATATTCATTCAATGTCGAAAGTTTTAATTCGACGAGAGGCGCGAGGAAAGTGCAGAGAGGTGGAGGAGGCAGCCAGGCGGTTTGCCGGCACCATATTTCCACACACTGCTTCCTATATATTATGATGTTATCGGCCAATTAAATACATGCGTCAAATTGTGCGTACAACGATCACTTGTTTGCGATTCATGCGGATAACAGGTGGTTCTGGCCACACCCACCCACTCGTGTTTGCATGCCGGCCTTAATAATAATAATAATAGCATTTATATAGCGTCTTTCACCCGAGGGTCACAAAGCGCTGCACAAAGCTGCAGAGAGAACGACATGTCAACAACGACAGAGCACGGAAAATCAGCTACAATTTTTTTGGGTTTTTTTTTATCCGAGCTGTGGAGAGAACGGCACAACAATAACGGGGAGACAGAAAACTGAGAGTCAAGCGATAGCAACGAATTATAAGACAAAGGACAAAAGAAAATGCAACAGGGAAACTAATAATAATTCTACAACAAGCAAGGAGGGAACAAATGTCCCCTAGCAGACACAGATCGGAAGAGAGAGAGCCAACAGCTCGGTACGGCACCGATAACCCACTCCAACAATCCAAGCCAGAGGAAGGAACGAATGCTTCCCAAAAGGTGCCAGAGGAAGGAACGAATGCTCCCAAAAAGGTGCAGGTATGAAGAGAGCCAACAACCTGGCACGACAGCGCCGAGCCGCATCAGAAGTCCTGACAGGACGGCTTGAAGGCTTTACGGAACAAATAAGTCTTAAGACTAGATTTGAAGATGTTCAAGGACTGCGCTGAACGAATTTCCAGTGGAAGAGCATTCCAGAGTCTTGGGGCAACGCGCGAGAAGGCTCTGTCACCCATGGAATGGAGGCGCGACCTGGGAACAAACAGCAAGCGTGTATTGGAGGATCGTAGTTGTCGTGTTGTTAATAAGTGCTTACTAACAGTACTTGTCCCGGCTTTCTGTTAAAGGCTATGTGTGGGGGGGTCTTTGTGTGCGTGCACGCAGGGCGGCGTGAACAAGATGTATCACGGCGTGCGGGACTACGACCCGAAGACCCCACGCGTTCACCTGGACATGGTAGAGGGTGACACGGTGTTCTTCCACCCGCTGCTCATCCACGGATCTGGCATGAACAACACCGATGGCTTCCGCAAGGTCGGGGCCACTGCCCATCATTACCATCATCTGCACTGAAACAACTCTGTTGTTTTTTTTATCCTCACTCTAATTCACCAGGTTTGCTCTATTGATGTCGCAAGCCAAATTATCTCCTAGCTCACGCGAGCTTTTTGCCATTGCTCATATCCATTGATGGATTTGGTCCAGTGGAGGAAGTTACACATCCTTAACAAAAGGGCCATGTTTCCTGTAGAAAATCACTGCAAATGGCCGAGTTCATTTCCAGTGGATGACAATTTATTTTAATATGTTCTTGCTTCAGTAAAACTGACTACCGTCAGTGTAGGTTTGTAGCTAGATCGTGGTATTGGCAGTTTGAGATTTTTCGGCTGGTAAAAAGATACCAAAAGCAGGTCATTAGTGGGTTGGTTAATCATATAATTAATATAATTAATGACTAATAGTGTTACACAGAGAGGGAGAGCAGCTTTGAAAAGCAACCATCGTGACACTTTTACAAAGTTTCTGACCTATCAGTATGGAAATTTAATTGACATGTTTTTTCCCCTGTTTGTTTTCTCCAGTTAAAATTTCATCTACACATTAACAAATCGGCAAAGCATCACATTGCTGGAATGTAAGACTAGTGTCTTGAGACTCATTTCTTGGATAATAAATATGTTTTGTTTCCTCGATGTGTGCAGTCCATCTCCTGTCACTATGCAAGCAGCGAGTGCGACTATATCGACGTGAAGGGTACGAGCCAGGAGGTCATTGAGAATGAGGTGAAGAAACTTGTGCAGGACCGCCACGGCATCACAGAGGTCAACTTCTCGGTACGCTGCCCTGTTTTGAATATTTGTGTAAGCTCTGGTGGAATAGTTAAGGCACTGCACTGCAAACCCGGCAACCTACAGTCATCGGCGAGTGAGCTCTGAACCTCAACTGCGTCTCCACTAGGTTCACTCAGCCGTCAGTAAGTACCTGGTGAGACGTATAAATATCAGCACTGGGTGTGGTTCTGGCCACATCGCCTCCTCGTGTGCAATACCGGCCTTCATTCCACGCTCACTTAACACCACTTATCCCAACAGTCTATAAAGCTACACGTGGATACTTTGCCTTCGAAGTGGTTAACAGACTACATAAAGACCCTATTGACCCATGTTTTATTATTTGTGTGTAGATAACACCGGTGGTGATTAGTATCTGAACCTGACCATAGCCACCCTTAGGTTAACGCAGCTTAAAATAAAACTGGTGCAATGTGTCAACATGACACATCGCGTTTAGCTGCATTGTGTTGGGACGTGCAGATCGTATGGGTCATTTGGTCAGGCTACATACACATGGCTACCTTTGTCTCCATATTGTTGATGTTGGCATCCTGCTTCTGATTCTTATATGTGTTTGTGTTGCGGGTGGTCAGGAATTCAACCATGGTCAATGCGATCATAGAGTAATGCACTCCCCAACAGACCGTAATAACAATTCCACGTGGAAACGTGCACGCATTTCACAGCTATTCAGTGCATAATCACTACCTATTCACTGTTATACATTTGGTTGAGGCATTGAGACTGACAGTACCCTGTGTGGCTGCACACAGGACGTGTGGCGTATGAAGGGACGGCTTGTGAAGGGGGAGAGACTGCAGCTGTGACTCGAGACGACTCCGTCACCTGCCCGCACACGCCGACACCACTGATGGTTGCCTTAGAACCCTCGACACCCAATCATTGGTGTCCCCTTTGAAATTCCTAAATGAATCTTCTATTTCAGACCCAATAGGCATAAAGCAACATTTATGAAAGTCATTGGCCGTGCCATCCTGGTGAGTGGGGGTCAATCACTGATTACATGCACATCATTAGCACACTAGATTTCACATCTCCAAGCTGAACTGCAGTACTTGAAAGCAATGAATATCTGACATGAGTAGTTGTTAAAACTATTTTAGGTCAGGGTATTCTTCAACATTTGTTTTTAATGAGCATCTGATGGTGTACCACGTTATCATATGACGTCATAACGTCTGTATATGTAACAGCTAATCTGGATCTCTTGCCCCCAGGTGTCATTTCTACCTTGGTTTTCTTGCTCTAATCTCACTCATCTTTCTACATTGTCCACAGCTGTATTGTATGTTGTGTATCTCTCAGATCCGTGTTTATCAATCTTGGCAAGCCATATCTCGCAGGAGGCCATACAGGTCGCTCATTAAAAGGACCATTTTGTAGTGAACAAATTAGCTGATATTCTGGTCTGTAATGCGTGTGTGGTGTGAAATATATAAATTTCAAAAGTAAATAATTAGTGCCTCAATTAGTTTGTTGTCTTTTGTGGCTAGAGCATTTCTTAGCATTAGCATTTCTTAGCATTTGTTCAAACAAAAAAATAACACTAGGTTAGCAAGAGAGCATTATGATTTTGTTTGTCATCCGACATGCCTAATTTTCTGAGGTGAAACGGTAAACGAGTTTGTACCAGCACTTAAGGACCCAGTTTCCTCGATGGACAATGTGCGGTTAAACCTGGCACTTTATTGGTTGTGGTTTGGCAATGTTTTCTGCATATGAAGCAAATGTTGCTAAATTGTAAAACGCTGTGGAGTTGAGTCCTAAAGGATGTAGTACCTAACTATAAATGAGTTTTCAATTATTTAAAATAAAGCATTGAAATGTGTTGCTGTATTTTGCACTCGTTATTTTAGCAACTTGAGTACAGAAGTTCTGATCTTAAAACGGGTTTTTGCAGTTCTATTGACTGGGTATCCCATGTCAAAATGAACACTTGTTCACAATTCTGCAAATCTTCTTAAAATGTGGAACTGATGACCCCGGCTATTTCATATTATTGCATTGTATTGTGGTAATTACTTACAGAAATTGGCTAGACTACACCGCAAAGTGGTCAAATTATGAAAACGAATAATTCGGCTTTCACACACAAATCTTTTAAACGTCTGAATTAAAGGTGAAGATGTGAGCTACCTTGAAAATAAAACGGATTCCCAGAAACTTGGACGCAACTTTCATGGGCAACTACTGGGATCATGGGGACCAATGGCCTGCTTGGCCAAGTCACCGTATAATTTGCATGCCTGGCACACACACACAGACGCGCGAGCACACACACAGACATGCAGACACGCACCTTGAGGCGGGTAGCTCAGACGAGTGCACATTCGGCTGGTGTGGAGGGACCAGCAGGAGCCATGACACGCACAGCGCTCTCTCTGCTCGTCCTTGCGCTCGTCTGTAAGTCGTCCCCTCTCGGCTCCAGAACCACTCACCCCAGCTCAAGCACCACGTTGTGCGTATATCGGTCAACATGTTGGAGTAGGAAAGTGAGCGACGCATGCCGACAGGTCTGCATTGAGCTGTGATTGACGGAAGGGCTTCTAAGTAAAATGTATGTGATTGGTGTTACAATGCGCTTGGTTCATGTAATTAAGTTTCTACATATCATGGGAATTTTCTTATGGTTACTAATGATATAATTATAATTTAAGTCGCATTTTTTGTTACCGCGTATTTATCTGCTCTCGGTTTGCAACTTTGTAAATCATATTTTTGTTTTCATACAAATATAATTCACTGTAGAATTATACATATTTACAAGATAATTTTACTACACAATAACATGGTTCATGTATAATTTATATTTCATTAAAATAATACCAATTTAGTGCCGTAAATATCCAGCAGTTTTATTATTTTAATAGCAGTAGGATTATCAAATTTAGTATCTGTGCATTAACAATTAATTTAAATTAATTACATCTTGTTCACTAATCACTGACGAGCATGATAAAGTATAATCACCCAGTGACAACTATGTGGAGCCCTTCATCCAGCAGTGGATGGACAAAGGCTGTAAATCAAATCAATATCCTATGCTACAGTACAAGTGTTTGCTTAAGTGTATCTTTACCATTCCTTGTTGAGTGAATCCGAGATGGTTATTGTAGCATTCACCCGACACTGCCTGGCATGTTTACCACGTTTTGCTTAACAGGCATCCATGAGGCCAGAGCAGCCACACTCATGAAGAAAATCCAAGGTAACGCTACATGCAACACCACCATGCATAACACAAACTCTTCTGTCAACCCTTACAGCCGACGCAGCATCTCTGGGTTAGGGGATACTTCGGAAATTAGGACGCATCGTAAATCTGTTTTAGGAGTCAGAAATGGATTCGATCACACAAACGCGTCTCTACAATTTAAAACATGAGACAAGAGAAAAAATATGGTATTTCGTTCCAGTAACTCTTCACTCTATAACAACACGCGGCATTCGTCAACAGAATTTAAAAGCCGGCAAAAGATGTAACCATTACAGGAGCCAGTTTCAAGAATGCAATTGTAAATGAACAGATTTCGCCCGAGCATATACTGCAGGCATAAAAACAAGGCATGTACTGAATTGTTTGTCGTCAGTGGTCCAAAATTTACCATTTTCTGTCAATTGGGGATGACAAAACGATGATATGAATCACAAAGCGAGTCATTGTGTGCCAGTCTGAAAGCAAAACATTAAGGTTATCAGCAACAAAAACTCCCATCAATATCTAGGTATCCTTTGTACGAGAGGAAATGAATACGTTATTAGGATCTCACTTGAATGTGGACATACTTCATTTATAATACAATGGCATCAAAAGAAAAACTCCTTAATGGGACTGGTCAAACAGAAGATGTTTTGACTCAACGAGATTGTCCTTAATAGCCAAGTGATATTATTACTATACAGTAGAGCTTTTATCCACTTGCTTGCAGATCAGAGTTTGGTGTTTGTGCCAGATGAGGCAGCAGCCACCTTCCTCCGTCCCCGCCGCTCGGTCAAGCTGCAGCGTGAAATCATCAGTGAGTCAGCACACTGGACCTGGGGTCCACGGTCTATCATAACCATCACACCAGCATCAGCCTACAAGCACAGCCCTGCACTATCGCTTTTTTCATTTGTATTAGGGGCGTTTAAGGGGCTCACGACTGTTCAATTCGAGGTCACGTTAACGATACACACGCGTGTGGAACAGTGGAGCAGGCGCAGAGCCTCTTGGCTGACAAGCGCCGCACGGAACACCGCGAGGAGCAGATCAAGGCACGGGAGAACTTTGCGGAGGAAGAACGATCTGGTAAGTAGCTAGTCACCACCCAGACATCATCTACATCATTACTGTCAACGGTATAACATTACTCTCAAATTGAGAATGCATTGCCTTCATATTTCAAAACTGCAGAAATAGAGTAGCTTATTGGACGTGGTATTTCAACATGCCTTATTACCATGACCTGATTGGTTTTATTTATGAATTTTGAAATGTTACCATCAGTTGGGACAATCATCTTGCTCCATATACTACTAGACAAAGGCTTCCCCATGGCAACGTCATCCCTCATGGTCTTGTGACGCTACAATCCATCTCGAGCTGAACTCATTGCTCCATGGTGGTCATCCTCTCCTTTGCTTTCCTGTGTAGCAAACATGGTACCATCCAGTACAAATATACCTCATAGATGGGACAGGGATAAACGAAACGCAAACCAAAGTGTGCAGTCACTGATGGCCGATACAGAATTTAGTTTGTCAGCTTGGAACCCAGCATTTGGCATTAAGCATCGACACGAGAAAAGTATTGCTGCTATATTTCAGGTCTTGGTTTTAACGTTTAGTTTGATTCTGTGGAAGTCAGGGTCAGTTCGATGCTCGGTCGTGTGTGATCAAGGCTGTTTGTCCTCAACAGAGGTATACGAGCAGACCCGGGAAGCGACCGAGTCGTGGAGAGAATACCACTACGACGGAAACTACCCCTCATACCGCTTAAACCGCCACGTTCCATACTGAGCCACACCTCGAGGACTTAAGAACCAGCAGAAATATGCGGAAGCGCTCAATAACAATGTGTTATGCACATCACCACCATAGCTCAAGATATGCTGCCAACGGCTGAGTGTAAACAGATAATTCATATCAGTAAACTATGTAAAGTAATCAAAGCATCATCCTGCAATAAAAGTGGTTAATGAACACATTATTTGCAGTTTAAGACACACAGCAATACCTGTATACTAAACAGTGGTGAGAGAACCAATTAGACACCTAGAATTGCCAACACTCGTTTGTTTTTATCATCTACACGTTATACATTTTTGCAACAAATATCAGTAAGCCTGTTGCTTATACGTGAGATTCAGTTTTTCTTTAAAAAGCTGTCATTTTCAGATTTGAAATGCTTCCTGTTTTAGTGTGATACTATAGTTGTAAAACTTGAATAAAACTCTGAATGTTAAAATACTCGCGTTTTTTGTGATATTTCACCAGTTTTTCCTGTGGTCATACACATAAGAATTTATCAGATACGATCACTTAAATTCCACACACTACACTGGTAAATTCTACACCACAGTGACACACGAAACGCTGTATGCTCAACATCTCAAGGTAACAAAGAGCGTCTTGTCAGTCTGGTTAAACTGATGGGGGCAATGCTAGTGGCGAGCACCTATTACAACTGGCACGGCAAGTAGAGCCATGAGACTGGCACTGTCTGGGTGCACGTAGATCTCAAGCACGAATGTGTGACACTGCACATTCGTGCTTAAGGCTGGGTCAATCTTAAACCCAGACTAGTTGACATAGTTAGAAGATAATTATGACCTTAACTTAAAAGAATGCATTTCTGAAAATGTTCGCTGTGCAAGAAATACCTTAATTAACGACAAATTAATAAACAAAGCCACGAAACTTTGGCACATGTACTCATAAAAGTACAAACACCACCAGTCACCAGCGATTAATACACATATTAACTTACACTGCATGCCTAATTAAAACCTAGACATGAGGATCATTAACGCATCTTAGAAAGTAACCTAATGCTTCGGAAATAACATGCTGTTACTTTAAATAAAAAATAGAAAGACTCCAAACATTGCCATATTCCAAACAAAACATCTAGTGGCCTGATCCACAGCAATTGCATTATAAGCACATACTGCACACGTACCAATAAAAAACTGCAATTATTAATGAAATAGAGGTACAAAAGACATGATGTATAAAAACATGGCAACCAATATTTTTTTTAAAACAGCAATGATTTAATCTATCAATAGCCGCACAGACATTTCCATAATATATGAATACAAACAAGCACTAATCCCTGTGACAGACTGGCGTCCCATCCTTGGTATAACCCTGCCTTGCGCCCTGTATCTTCTGGGATAGGCCCCGGCTCACTGCAACCCTGTACAGATTAAGGGGTTTCTGACAATGAATTAATGAATGAACAAGCACGAATATAAAAGTCAATGGTAAAGTTATTCAGGGAGTTTATCATTTTTCACATCCTATTTTCAAAATCCAAATGAAGTTAAAGAGATTTCCTGCATTCAAAAAGTGTTTTAAAATTACAGTACCTAAACTACTTATACACATTCCACATACAAAAAATAGTGTAGCAATTATTTACAGTTACAATGCTACCAACGAGTATTTTATAACTTTTTTCACTGGGCCTTTAACACACCTGAAAACAGAGGTGGGTTGAGATGATGCAACATGCTTTAACATGCTACACTTTTGGTAAAATAAAGGCTAATCAGAGACACAAACGCATCATAACAATGACTGACAGAAATCCAAAGTTAGCGTTATAGCCCGGCGAAATTGCTAGACCAAGCATGATGATCATGCACACAATTGGGTTGGCACAACGCACCAGTGGTTGACATTGGCCCTGATGAAAGGAATTAAATGGGGGCTACTGTTCAATTATCTCTCTCTTTGCAGCCCGGTGACTTAGTCCCTCCAACTGTTTTGGCCCCAGTACAGAAGCACCACCTCCACACTCGATAGCTACGCCACTGCATGGCAACGTAAGTACCAACATCTTGCAAGGAGAACACCGGAGAGATCATTAAGTTGTATCATCCCATATTGAAAATCACCAAGTAAAGACTCAGGCCAAACTGTTGAGAAACTTTGCCTGCTCTTCACCCCGCGGTAACAAAGTCTCGGCTCCGATCTTCGGTCCCTTCCTCTCCTGTGTGGCAGACACACCAAATCACAGTCACTGTCTGATACATGACCACATGCCGGGGAAAACAATGCTAATCGATGGATTACATGAGAACCAAACATTCACGTAGGAAAAACCACCACCACCACCATCATCCTCAAGCCAAGAATTCATTTGTGGCAGGTATTCTGCTACCAAGAACGTTCCAAAAGCATTTTAATATATAAATTGATATTATTATTATTAAAAGTAAAATTACAAACAAGTAATGCAACAACCGTGGAAAATCCTCAACATGTAATTCCTAAGCTTCAATTCAAAATCCTGTGACCTTAATTTTCCAGATAAAAATACAATGTACACTCTTGAGGTTCAGAAATTACTGGGAGGATGTAGGAACCAAACCTATGTTTAGCTGCACATTTTCATCAATCTATCATCATCAAAGTAAGGAGGTGGTTTACTTAATAAACCATCACGACAAAGCAATTATCGCTAAACACCAAACGGCCGTTTATTTTCGAGAAGTAGGGTAATCAACCTGTCAAATAAAATAACACGTTACATTTGTGGGTCTCTCATGTCTTTTCATTCACAAACCTTCAGCATTGAATCCCTTTCCCACTTGAACTGCCCACAGTTTCTGAAAGAAGACGGCACATGTTTACTTTATTAACATTTGAATAATACATTTAAAGTACAGTGAAAAACAACAAAAGATATGGCATAAAACGACAGGATATACACGGTGATTAAAGTACCCACAGTAATCAAACACACATAGCACTGGAATAAGCCACAGCATAGACACTGCAAAGAGTACAGCACATACGCTACATAAACACACGGTACCAGAACAAACTAAAGTGCACATAGAGCACTAGAATAAACCACAATATGTGGAAACACTTATGATATCACTTAGACTCTTAGAGCATATGCAAAACTGGGAAAAGCCATACTAGACACAGCACTGGAAATGCTAAAGGAAACACACAGCACGGGAACAACACAACACACAGTACTGGAGCCGCAAACCCACACAAGAACATACAGCACACACAGCACTGAAACAGTGAGCGCGCGCACGCACACACACAGCAGAGGAACAGTGATGACAGATTACTGGGGGAAACCCAGACACAGCACACAACGCGCTGCTTCGAAGAATCGCTAAGAAGAAGCACACAACGTAGCAGCCACGTACTTGCAGTGTTTCTTGGGCAGCCTGTCCAGCGATATGGTGCGATGGCTGCACTGGCCACAACGGAAAAAGCGCTTGACGGCATCGTGCCACGACAGCGCGTGCATCTGCTGCACACAAGTCTCCAGCGCCTTGTAGTGCGTGTACTTGCACTGTGACGAAAGGACACAGGGGAGGCAGAGCGAATGATGCTTAAAAACACAGTTTGCGGAGCTCATAAACATTTAACGCAATTGAAGTTGGCGAGTAGGTTCCGGTGGCTAATATATCAACGGATGACTGAGCTGGCATTTTCACAATGCAGTGAGTTGGTAGCCTAAGCTATAACACAATGCATTATGACCTGATGTCGGATTTGATGGCTCAATGTA
Organism: Geotria australis; assembly: GCA_036362915.1. NCBI lineage: Eukaryota > Metazoa > Chordata > Hyperoartia > Petromyzontiformes > Geotriidae > Geotria > Geotria australis. Next base: position 6,865,048 of record JAZEWU010000014.1, read on the forward strand.
TGAGAATTTTCTCAATGCAATTTATTTTTAAAGAAAAATTGACTATTCTATACCTGCTTGCAGCTCACGACACGGCACTTTTGTTCCTTCAAATTCTTCATCTTCTCTTCCATCTGCTCTTTCTTCTCCCGCACGTTGAAATACTGCTCTTGTAGTTCATCCTCTGCCTATGGGTGTGGACAAACACCACCAGATAGGCAAACACCGTGGAACACGCTTGTTCAAATGATGACGATGATGACAATCATAATATTTACTGGCAAGCAGATATAGCAACAAATACAAATAGGTCGACGGAAATACAGGAAAAGGACACACTGGTATTTAGGTGAAAATGTATCAAGGGACTTCGACAAGGGACTTTTAGAAAACTACACAGCTATACTCACAATAACCACACATATAATCTATTGCAGTGGTGCTAAACCTGGGGTGCACGCACGCCCTGAGGGTGCAAGATGCCCTTGCTGGGGGTGCGAGTCACGACAGATTTTTGTATTTATTGTATTATATTTGTATTGTATTATATATGTATTTATTAATAACGAGTGAAAAAAACTATTTTGGGAACCAAAGGGGTGCAGCCTGCAGTAACGTTAAGAACCACTGATCTATCGGATAAACCAACTATATTCCCTATAAAATTTAACAAAGCTTCGGTGGCCTGTGCCATGAACTGGCAGGCTGACTTATTTAATACTGACTATATATATTTACTTGTTTTCACCA
>JAZEWU010000014.1:6866476-6877931 GCA_036362915.1 Geotria australis
GGGGGGGGGGGTCAAAAGCACACCTTGTTATGTGGAACATACGGTATACATCGCTCAACAGTTTCTTTTCAGTACCTGGAGAGGAGGCGGCGTCCTCCTCCGTGCGTTGCAGGGCAGCTCGCACTGTCTCCCCGTCCACTTTGCGCTTCACAGCATTGGGGTCCTGCTTTTCCAGCTGCTTACCCTTGGTCCGCAGCTTGTGCACAGCCGCCAGCTGCAGCCAGGATGCAAGCGTGTTCATTATTCATCTCAGCTGACAAAAGCAATCCAGCAGCTGCTGTGAACATGATACCACATCTCGATTTCTAAGTAACAGAGCTTGGGGCCATATTTTAGGTTTGATACTCAAATGCAATTGTTGGAAGAATTAAATGTCCTTTATACAGTCGGGAAAGCCTCAAATAATCCCAAGAAACTGTTTTTTACAAAGGTTTTTTTCATGAGGACATTAGGCCAGTCCGCTGATGTAGGGTTTCATGGCGTGATGCATAATAATTTCGGGATAGCTGTGTCGAGAGAGGAGCGCTTGACGTAGCTATCCTGACCCTCGCCTTTCACCCGAGGGTCACAAAGCGCTAAAGCAGTGTTTGTTTGGAGAAGAGAACAGACTATTTATATAGATAATAATAATAATAGCATTTATATAGCGCCTTTCACCCGAGGGTCACAAAGCGCTGCACAAAGCTGCAGAGAGAACGACATGTCAACAACGACAGAGCACGGAAAATCAGCAACACATTTTTTTGGGGTTTTTTTTTTTAAATCCGAGCTGTGGAGAGAACGGCACAACAACAACGGGGAGACAAAGGTTGCCAACACTCAAGAGTCCAAAGATATATGTAAGCAACTTAAGTAGTGTATCATATAAATTGAAATTATTATTATTATTATTATCTGCTGACCACCTAATAGCCTTGCACGTTGGAAATGTCACAACACACGATGACCTTTGCCTGATCCACAAACCGCGCCGGCAAAGTGCAGGATTACCGACGGTGTGGGCACCACCTGGCGTTCTCCACTGGCACTGACAGTTCGGAAGTATTTGGAAATGCGTGACCAAGGGCCCGAACAAAGTCTGGGTGTTTCACCTTTTTCCTCTCGGTGTTTGACGCGGGCTTGCGTGGTTGTGGCGGTGAGTCAAACAAGAGGACCTCGTCCCCATCTTGGAGTCCGCTGCCAATGCGCGGAGTTCTGACGGAGGCCAAGGTGGGCAAGGAGGCGCTCGGTGGAGACGCCGTGCTGGCACATGGCTCGGGTCTCACTGGTCTTTCCGTTGCATCGGCGCCCAAAACCGGAGCCGCTGGATTTGCTTTGCGACGCAAAGCTGGAGAAGTTTCCGTGCTCTGAAGAAGCCTGCGCCCATACACAGAATTATGACGTTAATAATACGGAGTGTCAGGCAGTTGAATAAAGTTCATAATGGCCGTGTCACAGTGCCAAACCAGTACCATTGCAATCCTAGATCCGAATGCTGAGAATTTCTCTTTTTTAAGAGACTCACATGAGAGCTATAAGCCAGCAAGACATGTTGGGCTCAAGCTTTGATGCTGGGTATGTGTCTGGCACTTTCGCTGGACTTAGTGTTCATGCAGAAATAGTTTGCTTGATCTGAGAGTCCTGGCAAGTTTCCTAAGTTCTTAACAAGGGCGAGTTCTGCTGTCTAGCAAAGTGCCATTGGCCATGTGTGGTTAACTTCTGTTAAAAACCAATGATTTTTGACAATCGTGATTTAATTTTCAAAGCAGTGCTGTGAATCGAAAAGAGGTGGCTGTGTGGATTTGGGCGCACTTCGCTTCTCGGTCCTCGCTCCGCTTGCGACGAGCGTTCTGCAGTCCCCTCTTCTGCATCCTGATCAGCTCGGCCGCCGATATAGACTGCATCATGGCTCGTGGTTTCCCATCACTGCCTTGCTCCGCACATACGGACGCCACACATATGTGAACATACATCACTACAGATGCAAACGGCCTGACATTATGCACTCAAAATATACAACTACCACGTTCTGTGTCAAGCAATGCTATATTGCACGTGTGTAAAGTGTGCATGTATTAGGCAAGAGAAAACATCACAATATTATGAGAATTACATTAAACATAGAACGCACTTATATTTCAAGCAATCCTTGCATATATGCAGAACTTTATAAGCATGGTTAGGCACACTTAGAGGGCATGTACTGTTAAGAGATCACATATATGTTTATTTTTTGGTTTAAATATCACAGGATGGAATGCATTTTGTTCACCAGTGGTGGAAGTCTGTACAAGGTGCTTCTTAAGATTGAGTGCCCCAGGTGTGGGAGTCTTCAATAGACCCTGAAAATCTTCTGAACAACCAGTCACGTTGTTACTGGAAGGAACCAGACCTAGATGCCCAGGGTTGAAAACAGACGTCACAATATCGTATCATAAAATCATTCAAGCGTGGCACACAAAATAAAAAGCCATACAGGTCTCAATAATATCTAGAGGCACTTAAGTTTTCAAACAATAAACAATGTTATTTTAAGCAAATTACTTCCTTTCCTTGTCAACTGGTAATTGTTTTCTAAAGTTTGTCTTGTAAAGTGTATCTTCTTCTTTGCGATTCTTCGAAGCACGATGGTCAGCCTCTGGACATCGTTGTCTTTCAGCTCGGCCTCGAAGTGTTTGGTAGAATTCGCAGGCAATACCAAGTATTACCTGACAGGGATCGCGACGTGAACGCTTCTACCTTGACCCCCGTAAAGTGTATAATAAAGTGATTTGATGATCTGCAAGCCTAAACCACTGCTACACAATTAAAACCTAAATTTGAAACATGTCAGCAAATACTTTCTTATTTGGAAGAGTTCATTAATTTTAATTGCCTCTCACATGTTTAAACAAAAACAATAAAATCTATTTAGTTTATTACTTAGGAAACAATCTACCGTAATACTAATGAGGACAAGAGTGAACACAAGCCTCAATACATTTAAGAGGGCATGGGGTAAAAGAGAAAATATCATGATAATCATTTTTTCTCCGTAAGCAGAGATAAAACTGCTAAGTTAACTACAAATCTACACCATCAGCATGTATAACCACACAAAATTAAAGCTGAAAAAGCTTTGCAATTCATTATTTAAAACTTTACCAAATGTATTTTTTCAACCAAGTTATTTTCCACAATTACAGCACAATATATGCATAGCAATGGGAAAAGTTTGTCTTTGCATGCGCTATGGACATGAAATGTAAGCATAAATAACCAACAGAGGAAGCAGTTCTTTTCCATGCGTGACAGATACTGACCCAAGTTCTGCTTTGCCTGCAGCAGCACCGCATCTGCGCCTCGCACCACAAACGCAGACAGTGACATCTGCGAGCTCTTGCCGCTTTTGGAAGATGTGGAAGATGCACTGCTGAAAGTAAATACGTTTATGCAGCGTTCACAAGCACACCTTAAAATGTATTAAGTTTACTTAACCTAAACTTCCGCGACTAATTAGTGCAAATTAAATCTTTGTGAAGGTTATAATTCAATCACAAACCAAATTGCGTGTCCTTACACCTCTAGTCTCTCCCTGCTCTCGAATTATTTTCATAAAACACGCACATCTTGCATAAAATTTAGTACATACACCGTTCTCAATTGGATAGCACTGTGACAGTGGGTGTGTGGCTTAGTGAGAGAGCGAGCGGCTTGCTATCAGAAGCTTGTGAGCTCATATCCTAGTTGAGAGGTGATCCAACACTGGCTCACAGCTGTAAACAAAATGAGCACTCCATAGTGAAGCTCTGTTTATAAGTTTAGGTCACGTGAAAAGGTGTGTAAGTGTTGTGCACCCAGCGGTTGGAACTTCCAGCGAAACGTCGGTAACATCTTTGAAGGTAAGTGCTGTATGTGCTCGCTCGTTTTTCCAATATATCGACGGGTGCACAACCAATCGATAACATTGGTCATGAGAGCCTTCGAGATAAAATGAGCACTGCCTCAATGCTCGTTTGTTCACAAAAAGGCCGTAACGGTACACGTTCTGTACGCGTGTGCGATTAAGACGGTGGACGGGACGTGTGCGCGCGCTCCCGGCTACTCACAAGTTGGCTGCGTACGCGGGGGACGAGACCCCCCCGTAGTGGAACCCCTGCTGGCAGATCTTCTGCTTGAGCCCCAGGCCCACGCGTCCCCGGCCCCTCAGCATCGCGGGCTCTTGGCCCGTGAAGCCCGCTTGCAGCTCAGAGCGACGCGAGCTCAACTTGCGGTACTGCGCCTGTACGTGGAACTGGCAGTACTCGCCCTCCATCTGCGGGCAGGGGACGTGCCAGTTAACGTGCGTACGGTCGTGCCTCACTCTACGATATTAATCCGTTCCGGAACACGTATCGTAATGTGAAACCATCGTAAAGTCAGACCAATAATACTGTACATTGTTTTATGGTAATTCGTTCCAAGCCCTTGCAAGTCGAGATGTAAACACAAAAAAGTGCTGCTATTGGCTGAGAAGCAACCCAAACGGCATGCGTTTGCATCGCGGATTGGCTGCTGCGCCACCCACGCTCACGCGCAGCCACATTGTAACACGTATCGTAAAGTTAAATTTGATCATAACGTGATACTAATGTTCTTATAGAGCATATATCTTAAAGTGAGTTCATCGTATCGTGAGGACATCGTAAAGCAAGAGACAACCGTACATGAATGCACATGTAAACGTGGTGTGTATTAATAGGCAGCAGAGTTTAACAGCCGTAATTATTTAGCAAGCTGCTCTACAATGTAGTGAGCAGAGTTCGATTTCTGGTTGTGACGCACAGCCAGGAAATGAGTCGTACTGCTGGGACACGTGGCCGTATAAATAATAAATGATGAAAACGAAATTCAGCTCACATTTTTTTGAAGCTTTAAAATGGTTAAACCTGCAAGTCAATGCAGCTCAACCAAAGACCCAATGTGTATTAAATGCAAGGCAATGGGTGTACGGGGCCGCACCAGATTAATTAGTTGAGTGCAGGGGTCTCCGTTGCGTTTGGCCGCGTGGCATGTGCCCAGGTCCTTTGCCTCCCCCATCAGCATCACCTTCTGGGGATGGTCCACGGAGATGGACAGCTACCCACACACATAAACAAGGCACGTTCGTTTCAAGCAGGAAAGAAAACTCCAGATTCTCGACTATAGTTTGTAGAAAACTAATCGTTAGCCACGCACCTCATTGTATCCTTCCTTGGGCTTCATGAGGGTCGGGTTCAGGATCCCTACGACAGCACCCTGGTCCGTCTTCCAGTGCAGCTTGTGGACTTCTCCAAAAAGCAGCAGCGACACTGACACCTCCATGTTTTTCAGGTCCATCAGACGCCACACGCTGAACGTCTTTCCCTGCACATCATCAGTGAAGAGCCAAGTTCACTCCCTTCAACGCCCATCACTAGTGGCTGATGCCTGTTATATCCAAGCAAGTGAGAGCTCACCAAGACGCATACAGCCCTCATTGTGTGTGTAAGCTGAGATGCAGGAAGCCATTTGCATCCGTAAACTGGGTGCAACAATATACGGCATATTTACATGTAAGAATGATGCTGTGGTGTAATGTGGTTAGCACACAGGACTGTAAATCCAGCAGTCACTGGCTCGATTTAATCTCCTGGTGCAGCAGTTAAAACAATGCGCAAATGATTCCACCTCTGTGCACCCAGCAATATAAAATGGGTTCACATCCATCAGTCGATCGGCACATTTTGTGAGATGGCGTGTGGGTACTCCCACTTCTTCCAAAATGTCTGGCTAGTGTGGAAAACAATGTCAAACATCTTCAAGTAGGGCTCTATAGCGCTCTCACAAGAGGAGTTCCTGCTTACAGAAGTGGTGTGAGCAAGCAATTTCAGGGCTGCACTTTTGCATTTTATTTACAGATATGATAAAACGTTAGACGTCTAATTTCGTATTTATGGCTGCGAGAAATCACTCTTCAATAGCATGATTTTGAAATTGAGAGCTAGAAAGTACAAACAAATGCGGTGAGATGCAAGAAAGTATTATATATTTGGGAGCTGCTTAACAGACATGCATGCCTTGCCCTCGCTCACTCCGATTAACTTTCCACCCTTGCTTGCTAAAGGATCAGGGGCCCAAGCTTATTGCTGACATGCCATTCTCTCCGCAGCCCTTGTGCAGCGCTTTGTGACCATCGGGTGAAAGGCGCTCTATAAAATGCTATTATTATTATATTATTGTTATGGAGCCTCATGGATCAGACCACTCCCGGGCTGATGCAGCCTAATTTCCCAGTGATCTTGCGAGGCATCATCGGTGCTCTCACACGGGCATCATCATGAGCCCCATGCAAGCCACTCCCTGTGTAAATTCCATCGAGCAGTGTATGCGGTAGCATGGACTCACGCTGCTCACGCTCTGCGGAGTGTGCTTGTGCACGATCACGCCGATGGTGACCCAGTCGACATTGTCCAGGCTATCGCGCGTGATTTTGTCTGGCAGCTGAGAGAGCCGAATCATACGGCGGCCCTCCATCCGCCGATCCATGTCCACAGATGAGATCCGAGGTCTCCTGAAAAGCAGCAGTGATATTATTGTTACTTGAAACCGTTAGAATAATCGTAAGAAAGCTTCAGCTGGATGATTCAACTACCAGAACTGAAATCAGAACTCTGTATAAATCACAGTCAATCGGCCAATAGATCCAGACGCTGTGCCACCATCTGACTTTATGGCCATTGTACCAGCACTCCAGTATTGTTAACATTTTAAAAATAACAAGTCTTGTTAGCAACCAAGCATTACATCATTGGCATTCTCTCTCATCTGAAACTGGTTATTGTCACATGTCGGCAGGAAAAATATATGCTTGTTACACCGAATCGGTTTCCACGGTAAACACTCACCTAAGCCTGAATCCTGAGTACTTCTCCACATCCGTGTTTTCGGGCGTCCCATTGCTGCTGCTGCTGGCTGCGGCAGGTGTACTCAGGGTGGCCGCGGCCTTCCGTTTCCCTGTAGTTGCACCACCAACAGCACTGGTGCTGGGGAACACTGACGTTGGGCTCCGCGCAGAAGCACCTGCTTGACTCTGAGTTGATGTCTTCGTATGGTCCTTGGCAGCAGTAGTGCTAACTGGCCATCAAATCACAGGTGTTAGGCAACAGGGGCCCCATGTTAATGCAGTGCTAATACAGAACTTGTATTAAAACGATGTCCTAGTCAATATGAATGATGGTGCAGTAGAGCTGCACATACTAACCACTTATTTGTAAAAACAATATATATATAGACTGATGGGTGACCGCCTCTCTGCACTGTGTCGGTCATGGGGGTTATTTCATTGTGCTCGTCAGTACGGGATTGGTCAAGGTGGGAGGGCCAGAACCTGTCAGAATATCACTTGCCACTTACACAAGATACAAACATATTTGCAACCCACAACTTGAATAAGTGTTTGCTATGTATTTAGAGCTGTAATTGGCACCTTGGAACATATGTGAAATGCACATTACATGTGCAAATTACTGTTTGATGTTTCATAAATGTTTTTTTAGGTTCAAACATTTCAGAAAAGAAGAACAATCAAGCATAATTACAATATTTAACTTTGCAACAATGTCTTCTTGCAAAAGAAATCATGTGTCGCAGTTGGTGACCAACATGACAATTATAATGATAGTGTTTTAGATGTCAAATAAATGTCAATACTGGTGTGGTCATGTAGACCAGTGTCATCACTCATGCTGACCTCCGCTCTTAGGCAGATGTGCGAGCCGGGACTTGGTTTTGACATGAGCAGTCGTGGCAGCTTCTGGTTTTTTGACACTAACTTTCTGCTGCGATGAAATTCCACTTGATGTTGCTACAAAAAAACAAGAGTACATTTCAACACAGAAAACAATGCTATCTGTCGAGTAGGCAGCATTATCACCAGTTTAGCTTGTTAACACTGATTAGATGGTTATATTCCCCTTGTCACATCCGCAGACTAATGTCACGGAGTGCCAAAGTGTACCATCTAATGTAACGTGTATGTTAAATAATTGTATTACTTGCTATAGTATGAAATGTTGTATTTGTGTTAAATAGCACAAAGTTACTTATAATTAAATCACACTATCAAAATGAATAATAAGATACGTTTGGAAAGTTTCCATAATTGGTGCCACATATCTTTGCTTAACCTCAAATACATCTAATGGATTAAAGACATGAATACAATTAAAAAGGACCGATTCTGACAGGAACGTGCAGTCATAAATAAAGAGGTGTTTGGAAGCACCTTGTGGGGAAGTTTGTTGCAGCTGCTGCTGAAGTCTTAGAACTTTTTCCTGCATCAAACGTAGCTCCTCTACCGAAGCAAACACATGGGGAATAAAGGTGCAACTTACAGAACATCACTGCAACTCCATATACAAATATTCAAGCACAGAAATAAATGTATTTATACATCAAAGCAAAACTTTTTCAGAATAACTTCCATAACACTCCTTGGAAAAGATTTAGTATGCTTGGATTTGGTAGTTTGTAATTGACTGTTGTTGGTGATGATTTTGATGCTGATTATGGTAAGCACAATGATGCACATACCAGCCAACTCTTCCTTGCTTTTCTCCTCCAGACACACGTTCTCTTTGCCGTCGCCACGGCGCGGAGTTAAAGCCGCAGGCCGGCGTACAGCAGGAACATCACCACTGTCGTTACCGACGTCATCTCCACACCCCTCTGGTTCACCGATGTCAATGACCAAAGCATCGCTGTCCTCTGCATCATCATCGTCGTCAGCGTCGAACAGAGCGCTCAGTTCAGTCTCGGCGCCATTGACGTTACTGCACGGTGGGCTGGGCCCGCCGCCGTCCTCGGCGTCATCGCCATCATCGTGGGGATCGTCTCCGGTGCCCCCCGCGTCATCTCCGTCCTTGTCATCGCAAAGCGGAGACCCCTCTCCCAGCAATGATGTCAGGACATCTAGACCCACCTCCTCTGTGTGAGGACACCAACTGTCAGCAAGGCTGGGCCGTTCAGTGGATTCACATGACTACTAACTAGTGTTCTTATGTTTATAGCAAGGTAAAGGGTGAAGGTGCAGCACTGATGGCATTATTAGTGGCAGGACCTCCATTAAAGAGTCCCTCCTGAGCATGGGATTTCAACCTTTTGCACCTCTGGGCCCACTTGGATAAGGTCTCGACGGACCAATAGGTTGCGTTCGTGACCCACTGGTGAGTTGCAACCCACTGGTTGAGAGTGGCAGCTCTAGAGAATATTTGGCCTACTTTCACGAATGCACAGAGGGCAGATGATTTAAGATACTTGTCCATTGTTACACTATACTGTAGCAGCTTCGCTGTTATGTATTTATTAATGTTACATTGCTGAATATATTGCATTAACATGCACGCAACTCATTGAGAAAAAATGCTTTATTCATTGAAAGGGGTGTATTTAATTAAACGTCGTCTTTCACCACACACTGCTGCATTTCCCTTAATTTTAGGACCGTGTGGAAGTCATACAAACCACATTTCATTGACACTGCGTACCAAGTAGAAATTAATTTAGTAAGCTATATCTGACAAAACAGTTCTGTAACCTGTAAGCAGTAAACTGGGTACAATAAATATTCTGCAATTTAGAGTAAGACTTAAAAATTGATCACATTAATCATGAATACCGAATTGCAATATACAATATATATAGAGGGCTGACGCCTTGTGGAAACGACCCTTGTTCAGAAAAAGGGTAAAAAAAAATTGATTTTTGTTGGTCACACTTTCCACCATGGAGCCCTTAGGAAGTTGTTTTAAGGTTTATCAACGAACGACAGACGACCATGTATGCATTGAACCTATTGCAATGCAACTTTACCTTCCATGTTTATGGCAGAGTGAAGACTGCTTGTCCAGTGGACTCCACAATGCAGTAACAGCACTTAAACGACACTGCGTGTTGGAAAGAAATGAAGCATATATAAATTGACATTGCGTTATATATCAGCAAAATATGAAAAAACGCAATGCACATCAACAATAGTAATGTATAATTCCTTAACACAGTATTTTTCATAGACATTTGGGAGTAAACAATTCATGCCCTGCAGTAGGTGAAGGCCGATTATAAATTAACAAGCGCATGGATATCCAGCATATATTGTAACACTATATAGCACTGTACCGTCAAGGCGTAATTTGTACTGTATATCCGCAGCAGTGTACAGTACACGTAATAATTTAAAACACGCCTTTATACGAAGAATAGCACGTAAATTATAAACAGAACCAAACTAGATTTTGTGCACAGATTGTAAAATCAGCAGTACTGTCAATGACTATATCACTCTCTAAAATATTATGCGGTACTTTTAAGTGTGTTTTGTTTAACCAGGTTAGAACAAGAAACCAGAAAGAGTCTCGCTGGGAAGTGGCGCGGTTACCAACATTAACTTCATTACTCCTGCAGCAACATATACTGTGTTCCCCATACGCAATGTTACGTTATTTGCAAACATTATAAGGTAGAACAGTTTGTATATTGAGCAGTATGATTCGTTACTTAATTGTAGTGTAATTCAATTACTTGGTTAACACTTTAAGTTATTACAATCTTCTTCTTTGCGATTCTTCGAAGCACGATGGTCAGCCTCTGGACATCATCGTTGTCTTTCAGCTCGGCCTCGAAGTGTTTGGTAGAATTCGCAGGCAATACCAAGTATTACCTGACAGGGATCGCGACGTGAACGCTTCTACCTTGACCCCCAGTTATTACAATAACAGCTGTGCATTTACCACGACTACCACAGTACTGTGGTACTGTTGAGACCGCAGTGTAGCTCGTATTGCACCAAGGTATAACTCCCAAACCATAGTAAGAACACATTTAAGCACATTTATGTAAAATAACAACAGCCACTGCCTGCTTTGAAACAATATATCCTGACCATTATGCCCAGCAGCACCAGCATTTAAACGCGCACCATCAAAGTTCACAGCAAATACACACACGGATTAACTTAATCGGGCACTAGTAATTACCCTAACACTGGCACGTTAACTAATCTCGTACATTTGAAACGTTATACTTTTTCATCAAAGTTAAAGCGCAAATCATTAAAACCACCGCCACCAACCTTTCACGGGTCAAGTATATTTACCAGAACGCATAAGCGCGGCGTGACGCCTCGGGGCCTCCCATTGGCTAGCGCTTATCCTCCATCCAATAGCCAACAGGATGAGCGCTCCAGCGCGTACTCTTAGCCAATCGCGCGCAAGGAGAGGCTCGGGCCATGCAAATACGTGTTGGGAAATTAAATATCCTCGTCAATCGTATGTGGCGGGTTCGCGCCTAAATAGGACCCCGGGAAAGGGGCGCCTCGATGTACGCCTGATGTATCTTTTATTTTGGATTTTTGCTTATTAAACATCGAAAAACTACGTTTCTGTGTATTTTCTGTATATTGTAGTGCTTGATTTTATTATTTTAATCTATATCTTTATAC
>JAZEWU010000014.1:6878044-6894992 GCA_036362915.1 Geotria australis
TAAATATCATCCACAAACACTGGGAAAGCGGCTTATATAAATAGATATTATTATTATATCTTGTTTTTATGGGTTAGGGTCAGGTAAAAAAATAAGTGTCGTATACGTGCCTCCACCCGACACAGTCAATTAGTTAGGGTTGTCACGTGAATAAAACGTGCAATTATTTTTTACTAATTCAGCACCCCGGTATGTTGGAGAGCGAATCCAGAACATTTACACGTATTTTTTTACGTGACCTAACCCATAAAAAGAGATATAATATGGATAACACTGGGAGAACAGCTTCTATCTCTGAATTGTCCTATCCTTGAGACCAATAGCAGTCATAACGAAGGCTATAACCTAGGTAATAATAAGGTATTTCATTCGAAGAGAGAACGACTCAGATGCGCGAGGAAACCGCAGAGGCGGGCAGGAGGGACGGCTGCCACCCGGTTAGCCGGCGCCAACATTTGCCAGACGCTGCGTTATCGGCCAATACATTCAGGAGATTTTTCTTGTTGTGGGAGGAAACCGGAGAGCCCGGAGGAAACCTCTGCAGACCAGGGGGATAACACACAAACTCCACACAGAAAGGCGCCCGAGGCGGGAATCGAATCGACCTCGGGCAGCACCTTATTTCTGAGGTGCGGATGTTACCGCTGCACCACCCTGACACCCCTGCCACAGCATTTCTAAACGGAGATGAGCCTCCAATAGGTTTAATAACAACCACAACCACTGCGAGTGTTCTATGAGGCACTAATTAGCACACCGCAGTGTGTGAGGTATATAAATATACCGGCCCACATATCAAATTTTTCACGTACGGTGGAAAGCAGAACCGTGTCGGGGCTGCCGGTTTCATATCGTCGCTAAATATTTAAAGACGCGCGCCGCTATAATGTCGGCCCCGCCTTATGGGCACGGACACACCTCGGCACCACCACACGGCAAGGCACCACAGGTGAATGTGCATTGAAAGCATTTTCCTGAAGGACGATAGCAACCCCCCTCCCCGGATTGCCAGCCACGCCACTGATTATGGACTGGACGCTGGTGTATAATGTCACCCGCAAAATTGCCCCGACTCCCATCATGAAATATTAAGGGGGTTGCAGCAACATGGGTTAGTTTCAGGTAGGCGTACGTATGCTCGTGGGCAGCCGAGCTGTGATGTGTGCCAGTGTGTGTGTGTGGCTTGCTGGTGGTGGTGAGCAGAGAAGCTGTGTTTGTTTAGGTTGGAAAGGTTGTGGGGAGTGTGAACGCACGAAGATGTGAGGCAATCACCTGGGACAGGTGTGAAAACCGCACCGGCGAGAACAACGCTGTGCAGCAAAGGACAAGACGGCGTAAAGCAAGTAAGTGTGCTTAGTTAAATCAATGCCTTGCCCTGATCTATGCGAGTTTACGTATCAAATGCAATGCTTTATGAAAATGTCTAACAGGTAGCAGCTATGCTTCATGTATCACTGGCGAATGAGGCTCCGCTTCGAGTGGGGTTTAAGCTTTGAGCATTTCTAGAAGAACAAACTAATTCGGTTGCATTTTGGCCAATACGTATTGGCAATCTCCTTGCTTAACTGTGCTGTCCAGCATTGCTGGTATGAATTACTGTATTGTTTTCGAAATAGCGTGCCTTGTGTTGAATGTGGTTATGTCAGCAGCTGTGTAACTAGGATGTTTTGCAATTTAGCACTTCGAAGTCCGAAAAATATCCGATAAATAATTTTACTATTATTCTGCAGCCTATATTCTCGGTATTCAGAAAATTCGAGTTTTATTGCAAGAAGAACAGAGGTACAAACGGGGATTTTTTTGGAAAACACCTGAAAGCAAATACATTATTTGCCAAGTGGGACTGTCATAGAGAATTCAGTTATAGAGGCAATAATAATAATAAATTGTATTTATAACGCGCAAATATTCATTCAAATTCGAATGTATTTATTCGAAGAGAGAACGACTCAGAGGCGCGAGGAAACGCAGAGAGGCGGAGAAGGCAGCCAGGCGGTTTGTCGGCGCCAACATATTGCAACGCACTGTGTCCTATACATCTGACGGCAGTTATCCAGCTATGGTCATCATGCATACGTGGGAAATAACAGCAACGTGGGGATATCGACTAGAGGGGCTGTTTACAGCTCCCTCCAGCGGTGACCTTTCCTCCAGCAACTAATTGCAAGGCTGCAATGTTTGAGTGCTATATACACGCCTGTGGCTACGCCTGGTAAATGACACTTTTAAATGGCGTTTAATAAAAAAAACATTCTCAGATATAGACGCAGCGAGTTCAGCCGTCAGAGATGCATTAATCAAATTGAGTGCGCTATGCCGTGGGATTTGGGTTGGATTATACACAGTGCATGCCTGTGCGTTTGTGCCAATAGTCGCTTGCTGCATGCAGGGATTAATCAACAGGGAGCTTTTGACAGGAGAGATTATATATGCAGAGGTCACGTAAATTAATAAATACAAATAAAAACAACTCTCTCTTATTGAGTTCTACTCAATGGGTGAAAAGTTCATGTTCACGTCCAGTCCACCGTGTAAACATTCCACGGCATTACTACTTTACTGTATAAGCTTTGACAGTTGTGCGATTTGGCTCTCATCGCACGGAGCCAAACGTCGGACATGATGCCAAGCAACTCCTGCTATCACCCAAAAACACATCAGAGCTATTCTATCAGGGCAGGGAGAAATTAAATCCGATACAAGGTATATATATACAGCAGAATGCGGACATAACGCAGCTTAGGGCTGCCAACATGACCACAGTCTGGTTATTATTTGAGTACGGGTTAACCTTTCGATGTTGACTTTAGAATTCCAATCAGCAGGGCAAACAGACCTCTGACATGGTCAGTGTCCAGAAAACAGGACTTTTTTTTCCACATATTCATTACATTTCTAAGGTATTTATTCGAAGAGAGAACGAGTTAGAGGTGCCAGGAAACCTCAGAAGGGGGGGCGACACAAGCCACATGGTTAGCCGGCGCCAACCCACCAGACACTGCATCCTATATAATGTTATCCGCCAATTAATTAACGAGTGTTTTTTAGTTGAGGGAGGAAGCCGGAGAACCCGGAGGAAACCCAAGCAGAACAGGAGGATAACACACAAACTGCACACAGAAAGGTGCCCGAGGCGGGGATCGAACCGGCTTGGGCAGGAGTTTCTTTCTGTGAGGCGTAGATGTTGCCACTGTGCCACCCTGCTGCCCAATGCTTCTCAAATGTAAAATATTAATAAATACATAAATATATTAAAGTCCCAGAGCCACTTGTGACCACAAGATGTACTGACATCAAAATCAATATAAATGTAAATTCAATTTGCGTTTAAAATTATAATACAGCACGGTAATGCTCTTGGGTAGAGACCAGTCATCGGAAGGGGAGTGCAGGGTTACTTAGCCTTCAGTACTGGTCTTCCAAATGTTCCATCTAACCCTGTTTGCCAATCTTCAAACGTGACATTTTTTATGTCCATATTAATAATACCCTTTTTATCCATGGGTACAGCTTTGGAGTGGTGGTTAGCACACTCCACTGTGAACCCAGTGAACAAAGTACAAAGCCTGATCCAATTTTCGGCCTTCCTTCACCAAACCACAGCAACCATCAAGAAGTGTGGTCAAATGACCCCATGACTGAAAAACAAAAAATGACACAAGTCTGTAAATTCGTTTCATCATGTGTCAGTATCTGGATAAAAACAACACTGGCCTAAATTGCCAGATTTTTCACATTTACAAATTAACATATGTGCACGTCCTGTTGCCAAAACCACCTGCATGACAATTGAGAAGACTTGGAGTGGTGAGAAGTTGGGCCTCACGGCCCAGAGTAGAATCATGGGCTTGGCTTGACGCCAGACTCCCCTCGCGTTTTACCGAATGCATTTGTAATCGGGCGACTCGGATTAGGTTGATGGGAGGGGTGTTTTGGGATTGAGAGGTGCTCGCGTTCGCTCGTGGGATTAACTATGTTGTCTGTGTGTGCGCAGTCTTGCATGTGTGTGCACACTGAAACTAACCACTGCCATGAACATGCGCTGTAGCACCATACACGAGTGACCAACTCAGCGGTGGACAGGGACGCGAGGGGACACACAAGCGGACACAGCTCCAAGTGTCCACTCGACACGGCACGTAATCATGTGGAGAACAGGTGAGACAAAACAGTCGCATGTATGATTTTCCGTGCTCTGTCGTTGTTGACATGTCGTTCTCTCTGCAGCTTTGTGCAGCGCTTTGTGACCCTCGGGTGAAAGGCGCTATATAAAATGCTATTATTATTATTATTATATAAATGCTATTATTATTATGCTTTCGTTATTCGTTATTCTATGCAAAGTATATGTATAGATATACACGTGAATGTCCATTAGGTATGCATGTTGCTGCATATCAGTATGTCATGTGTGCATGCATGGATGCACAAGTGGCATTTATGTTTCTGCTCCAAAGGAAAATTGTGAAAAGGAACAGTTTACACTAACAAGGCAGCACTTTGTAAAATATTGCTTTTAGCTGTTAATGTAATACATTCCCTCTCATTGATTTGAAGGGCAATTACCCCAATTGCAAACATTTATTTTTAATTAGCATTTGTCAGTGGTGACAGTGATGTGGTATTTAAACAAAATTCACCGATTTCTCGCGTAAAAAAACCATCGACATACCCTCACCAATGTGTTAATAATAATACAATAATAATAATACAATTTATAACGCGCACAAATTCCCCGCCTAGCCAAAGCGAGACGCGGATACTGAGGCGCGGATTATTCATAAGTGAAACCTATCTTCCTGAACGGCTGCTGCTTTCGCTGTTGTCCTGTCGCACCACCAGACGTTCCCGCGACGATCATGGCCGTCATAGCCTTGTGCTCCAACGCGTCGCTGGCTTCAACGTGCCCCAAGGGCTGCACATGCCCAACCCCGGGCACCGTCGCCTGCGGCAGCCACGTGAACTCGAGCGCCCTGCCGCCGGGTACCCGGGCCCTGCTCCTGCGGGGCCACCACCCGGCAGGGCTCGCGCTCGGCGCCCTGCACCTGCCCTCCCTGCAGGTCCTGGACGCGTCCCACGCCAGCGTCGCCACCCTCCCGCCGGACGCCTTCTCCGGCTGCCCGGCGCTGCTCACGCTCAACCTGAGCCACAACGCGCTGCGCGGCGTGCTGGAGCGCGCGTTCCGCCGCGTGCCGTCTCTGCGCCACCTCGACCTGTCCCACAACCGAATCCGCGGGCCCGGCCTGCTCGCCCTCCTGCAGGGCCTGAGCTCCCTCTCGACGCTCAACGCGAGCCACAACGCCCTGCGCGAGCTGGACGGCTTCCACACCGGGTTGGCGCCCCCGCCGCACCTGCTGCCGCGCCTGCACCACCTGGACCTGTCCCACAACCGCATCGTGGAGGTGTCGCCCGTCGCGCTGTCGGCGTTACCGGGCCTGGTGACGCTGCGGGCGGCGCACAATCGCCTGGAGGAGCTCGGCGAGGAGCTGTTCCGTCGCTCGCGGGAGCTGCGCTTTCTCGACCTCTCCTGGAACCGCCTTTCGCGGCTGCCTGGCGGTCTGTTCGGAGGCGCCGCCGCCCTCGAGAGGCTCGACTTGCGGGCCAATCGTCTGGCGAGCATCCCCAGCGGATTGCTCGGGCCACTGGGACGGCTGGTGTCGCTGCGGCTTGAGTACAACCCATGGGAGTGCGACTGCTCCCTTTGGGGGTTGAAGCTATGGCTGGAATGGTTCACGTTTCGAGGTTTGCATCGCACGACCACATATGGGATGTTTTCAACACGCCATCATCTCACATCTACCGACGAGGTTACACTGCTGATGATATCCAGAAAGTCAAAACCGATCCAGAGTTCGACTTATTAAATACATGCTGCTGGAAAATATTGGGTCCATGATGGACGTGAAATACTTATTTCACCAGCAAAACATAGCTTCACTTATGGTGAAAGAAACCAGTATTTTTATTTATCATCATCCGCAATGTAAAGACATTTGTACAATTTAGCTGTACTGCACTGAACGGGCTCCAAATGGTTCATGGAAGCCTTCAGATAACCCAGCACATGCATTTGGATAACAGGCCACAAACGTGTTGATGTTTTAGACAGTCTACAGTATGCCCGACTAAACAAATGCTGCGGGGAAAATTTCGTGCAGAACAGCCATAGGCTATAGTGTTATTTTATGCTGGTGAAACAAGTCCTTAAACGTTTTATGGGACACGTGGGTGAGAGATATATTTGGCGTATATTTCTGTAGTGGAGAAAGAACATGGGCCAAATTACATTCTATCAAACACCATCACAAGTCACTCTAGTGATCCATGCCATACAAGACATTTCTCTCATTAAGGTGCCGTCATTTGGCTAATCATGCGCTGTATTGGGAAAATAAGTTAACATTACTTAACACTGCATGCTCTAAGCACACAAGTGAATAATTCACTATTGATCCCTTATCCATCACGACTGAGCTTTAGATGGTAACATTAACATATGTCATTACCTTTACTCAGGGCAGCTTTACACGTCTATGAACATAATCCATATATTTTCCACATTCAACAAAAGACCAACAAGCGATAATAACGTTTCTATTCATTTATCGATCGTAAACCCGCGTGCCTCAACAACACAATCAACTGTTAAACCACGTACGCGCTCATTCACCTTGCGTGCGTGGTTGTGCAGGTGGGGAGGTTGACAAGCTGTCGTGCGCTGCACCGAGGCAGCTCAGGAACAGGCCACTCCAGCACCTACCCTCCGACATGTTCTCCTGGTGCCAATCATCTGCGCGCGAAACCCACGGCAACAAATCCGACTGGGCGCACAGGCTCTCCGAGTCTTTGCGTGTGGAGGCACAGCTGATGCAGAACGATCGGGACGAAGGCCATCCTGCCGCGCCTTCCGAACACCAACCCGTACCGTCCGCAAAAGAGACCGCGCCGCCCTCAGAGCAGCAACGTTCGCCATCCTCGGCAAAGGAGCCGCCTCCGTTCCTGCCGGTAAAGTCGCCCCCGTCTCCCTCCGCCAAGGAACCCCTGGCCTTGTCGGCGCAGGGTCTGCCGCCTCCGGCTCCGCGCCGCGCTCCGGCCCAGCCGGCCTCCATGGTGGAGCAGCACGGCACGCTGCCTCCGCGCTTGCTCCAGCGCGGCTTCAACGACCCGTGCATGTTCCACCACCGCGGGCGGGCGCGCCAGCCCAGCGTGCGCTACGCCCTGGCCACGGTGGTGGTGGCGGGGGTGGTGTGCGGCCTCCTGTGCGTCATGATGGCGGCGGCGGCGGGCTACGGGTGCGTGTACGCGGCGATGGCCGCGCGCCGCGCCGTTCGCAGCGGCAGGTCGAGCGGCGCCGTCGGCACGGAGGCCGACGGGACCGTCCCGCTGGCGGCCACAGACGCCACGGCGGACAGCAGCGACGGCGGAGACGTTGGCGCGGCCGCTGGGAAAATACCGCTCGTGTCTTGCCCTGGGAACGGTGCCAAACTCAAGCCAGACAGCCGTGTGTGAAACAAACCCAACCCATCCGTTTTGGAAACCCGCTTGGCCTGGTGAGGGTCGCGGTGGAAGTAGTGCAAGGAGAGTGGACCAGACATCCCTCTCTGTTCTCGTGAAGTGTGGTCACGTAACCCCTGTCAACTAGCGGTGTGGACTGATAAAGAGCTGTACAGTTAGTACTTAGATATATAATTGGGTTCACAGTGGATAAGTAGAACAATTATCAACATCCCTTTCCTCAGCAACAGATTCCAGCTCTTCCTGGGGGATTCCCAGGCGTTCCCAGGTGTGAACCCACGCGTGGCAATTGCGATGGCCGGTCGGTCTTCCGCTCCCGCACGCTGTATCCTCACGCTGTATCCTCACCCGAGACGTTGCACTGCGTCAGGAGCACTTGGGCTGCAAAGGCTCGCGAGGATTAAGTACTGGAGGCTCTGGAGAGAAGATAATTCTGAGGTTATCATCATCAGATGTTATCAATCCACGGCCTACACATGTCGTCGCCATTGCTCCTGCACAAGGCCACCTTAAAAAAAATCTCATTATAAACAAACGTTAAACTGTGCTTTTCTGAGTGCTGATGTTAGGAAATTGACGATGAATATAATAATAATAATAATAATAGCATTTATATAGCGCCTTTCACCCGAGGGTCACAAAGCAATACTTGGCATGTAAAAAATAGCAAATTTTAATTGTCGCTTTGCATTGCGTTGTTCGAAATCCTACTTGTTGCCGTGACAGTGCTTACAATAGTAGGGAGCATATAACAGTGTTTTAAAAACCAAGGGCTCATAATAAGCCTTTGATATACATTTACTGATGTGGGACAACTGAAATGGTAGTTCCCATGCCAGAACTGTGCTCTTTGTGTGTATGTGTGTGTAAAGTTTGATATATTTCTATCGCCAAGTGTCCACTGCAAACGGTATCTTTAAATCCACTGCTGGATGAAGGCTTTACAATTCTATGTAGGTAATTGGGATGTTGTTTGATCGTAACTAAGATGGTTGGCAGTGGGGAATGGGGGTGTGGGTGAAAGCAGGGCTGGGTTAGATATTCAGATAGCACTCATCACTGATGAGTCGTGGCCAACTATTTTACATATAATCAAAGGCAGCAAGTATGGCTCAAATGCTGCAATTATGCAGCCATCAGAAATTCACAATTTGTTGAGATGCATGCCGAATAATCCACAGGCGTTTATATATACACTGTATAGCATATGGACTGTGTTTACACAGGCCAAGGACAGACTGTGACATGGTCTGTGAAACGTTAAACCCAGTGGGGATCAAATCTGACCCTGTACAGTTTTCCACGTATTAGCCCACGTTTTGTCAGTGACGCATCTGTAATACTAATCTCTAGATCAGCATCATACAACACAACACCACCAACCTCGAAGAGCTGCTGACCAAACGGAACCTGCATGTTTTTTTTACAACTTGCTGCTTTACATATCACCTGAGCCTCTTTACGTTAATGTGTGTCCTTGCTCCACCGATCTTGGGGCAGTCCACATCTGTGTTGGTATCACGTAGGGGTGGAGAGATTCACCACCACCTGGAGCTTTGATGACTTGTTACCATTTAGCGTTGTGATTTGATTCAATGGTCACGGAATAGCAGCATGTAGTGCTTTTAACGGACGCAGAACCAACGTCAATGCATTACAACCTACACAGTTGTTTGTATTTTGTCTGAGCCAGCAGATTTCATTGTTATTAGTCAAGGCCTATTCTGTCAATTAATTTTAGACAAACTATAATATGACACCATCCCATCTCACCTTGGCTGCTGATCGTTTTTATACCCCATCGACTATGATACCACACCATTGTAATATTGTGATCTGGTTAGTGGGTTCCTGTAAATGGGCTGTAAATAGCTTAGCTTCAGCATTCTTTAGAAGATATATTTTTATTTGTCTACATTTTACAGTCTGGTGGGAGAAAATGCTATTAATGAACAGTCGTTATAAGGCTACCACAGCAAGAGGTTCTCCCAGCCACCTTTGTGTCTCCAATGCTGATATCGACAAAATGTTAAAAAGCATATGTCATGCTTCGCAGAACTATAGGCGCACACGGCAATTTCGGAGTTCCGATGGTGCGGCCTAAATCAAACTCTCACAGGAAAACATGGTAAAGTAATCTAACAACAAGTTCATTATTCTCCTAGTATACAACATACAATACCATCACACCCTCTAGGTGTGTAGTAGTGCAGCCTGTGGGGCAAGAACAGCTGACGTGCATGTCTGGCATACGCTATGAACGCTTATAATAGAATATTAACTATAAACATTAACGTAAAATGCGTTTGTTTCAAGCAAATTATATCATGAAAATACTTTTGAGATTGCTTCAATGAACCCTGATTCACACTAGAGCCGCTATACTTCACCCTGCTCGAGAAAAATTACTATGCCATTGCAGAGTTCTACTTTGTAGGATTACATGAAAAAAACCCCCATTAAATGTGGTAGTTTGCTGTGCAGCCGTTTCTGACCGTGCCGAGGCCAATGTACTCACTTCAGCCTAGAACTGGGTAGTTGCCCAGTTTATAACTCTGACCCTTGAGCCATTTGGCCACAGTTTTTTGTACTATTTTAATATCATATAGCAAATACGTAAGATAAAATGAGTCACTTCCTTCAATATCAAGTTACAAAAAATGTATTATATTGAAATTGAATTATTCATTGCTATCAATAGGGTGGCTGTCAAGACCTACACTCGTCAACCAATCCCATAAGCCCCCAAAGCACCAAACCAGGCTGCTCTGTGCACCCCCATAGGTAATCGCTATATAATCACTACTCACCAAACTATTTTCACGCATATTTACATACAATGTCTTTATTTAGCGCAGGTGAGAGCCCAATGAGACAACATTTTTCTTGCAAGGGATACCTTGGTCCAATAGAGGGTGTGTTGAAAGGAAATGTGTGATTTTTTGTTTTAAACAGTTTAAAGAAATAAATGTTTGCTTCCTCACCCATTACTGAAAGTGGACAATTTAACGGAGGAGGTGATAACAGTACGCTGTAAATTCTGTGTGCACATGATGTAAGGTGCATTTTAATGCGCTGGCGCAGGATAGTCTCTTAGTTTGCGTTTTCAAGATGCCAGTGACAACAGACAAAAATGTTTGGTCTTATTCTACGTTTGTCATTTCGCACATCCAGATTTCCTGCCCTGTGGCCTATAGACTGGGATGTCATAAGTAACTGTTGCTCCCGCCGCAAATAAATAAAATATCGCAATAAAACAAACGGAATGCTAATTGAAAGTTATGAAGTAATCGTTGCTCCAATAGAAAAGGGTGAATGTGAAAGAAAAAACGTACAACTCTCCACATTTAACTGCTGTTGCAAAGGTCTCACTTGTAAAAGTGATGATGACTCTCAATGACGTCTCACTTATGACATCGTCAACACTCAAGCACTTGCTACGGTTAGAATGTATGGCCTGGTGCACAACTGGGACATACAACTGTCCCAGTGCACAGACCCAAAGAGGCCAAGGTGCCAAGTAACCAAGAGATGGGAACGGAAAAGCGCGCCCAATTTAATTTCTTGCACCCAAACCCCGAGGAGCGATGGGGGAAGAGAGGTGTGGTGGCTGGGAGTCAGCTCTGCTTTGTTTGGAAAAACGCGGAGAGGAAGCGCTGGCGTACGAACGAGATGAGTTCGCGTTCGGTCCGGGCAGCCACGAGGAGTACGGCTAGTAGGCACACGGCTCCCACGATGACGTGAAACAGGCGTGGAACCATGCCGAGGTCACAGCACAACACCGACTACAGCGGGGGAGAGACACAACACAGAGGTGGTAAGACAAGGATGTTGAGCACAAGCGTTCGTGCAATAATGAATCTATGTCATTTTCAAAGGTGTGTTCCTGCTCACACAAACACCCATCTACATTGGTGACTTTGAGCTAGACCATGGATAACATTGTTCACGAAAGCCTTCGCGTTAAACAACAGCATTGGTAAAACCCGTGCTACCTCTGAGTAGGCGGTGACGGCCCAGCTGACGAGGAACGCGAGCGCGAGGGCGCGGTTGGGACGCAGCGCAGTGAGCGGCCTGTGCGGCGTCCCGCGGAAGTAGTCGGCGATGAACCTCACGCTGGAGGCCAGGCGCAGGCCCATGTTGAGGCAGTTGGCGAGCACGAAACCCACGGAGCCGAGCGCCCGCGTCAGCACGTACGACAGCGCCAGGAACACCAGCGAGAAGACCAGCAGCTTCATGTTGTAGCTGCGCGCGCGAGTGTGCGTGAAAACATGCCGGGGCGGCGGTATCACAACGTTATTTGCTGCGGAGTAACCTTGCTGCGGAGTGGCCAGCAGAGTGTTCAAGCACCAGGGCCGAAAGGAGGAATCAATCGAATCATCGGCACTCCGGAAATGCACCGTCTATCAACATCACAAGAACACGCACGTACGCTGCATACATAAATAGAAAACAGGTCATTTTTCAGCTTCTTCTTCTTTGCGATTCTTCGAAGCGCGATGGTTAAATTAGTTTCCCATTTCTTTACACAGTTCTTTGCATTTGCATTGAACTCTGCAAGGTCCCTTGAGCTGTAGAACTACTCATTGCCTGAAGATGTCTCCAAAGCAGGACGGGTGTCTACTTTGTCACAGCTACGGGATTTAGCGGAATGACGGCAGCGATGGCGGGGTGTGTTGCCTGCCTCGCGACAGGCACTGGTCATAATAAGTACTTGACCTTGGCTCCGTACAAATGATTCCAGCAGGGCTTACCTGTCCACTTCGCTCTGCTTCATGGCAGCAAACACGAAGCACTCCGTGATGCCGTTCAGCGCCAAGAAGAGCACGTAAGACGAGTACCAGCGCAGCAGGATAGGCCCTGCTCGTGAAAATTAACAACCCACATCACATCGCACAAATTATACAATACCATTTTGGTGTTACATGGCTTTTCCACGTGCTCATTGCAGTTCATAGCTGGCTAATGAGTCTTATACGAATTAAATGCGATCACATCTCACATGTTGTGTTAACTCGTGATTTTTATTTATTTTTGTCATCTATCTACACGCTGCAGGCTGCCCATAATGTAGTCATTAAAGGACTCAATGTTTTGAGGTCGTGGTCCTTTAAATACTTTCTTGTGCTGATGTCATTTTTATATTTTCTGAATCTGAGTGGGTGACCTCTGAACTTTTTAAACCATCCCGTGCTTATGTATTATTGTTTTTATCATTTAATTGTATTACCAGAAGAGTATTGTATACTTTTGCAAGAGGGTCCTGCCAAGTTTTCACAGTAGGGGGTGTTAATTTCCAGAAAATTAAACAAATTGAGACCTTGATGCCAGCACACAATGGCCTACTCTTTGCGAACGACGAAATCTCTAACAAACACTGTGAAGCAGACAGCAAGTATTTTAACAATAAATACACCTGCAGGCGGATTCGAACTGTGGACCTCTGCAACAGGCGATAAACGCGCCACCTATAGCTGAGGAGGAGGATTACCCTGTGAACAAATTGGAGGTCTGGAAGTGCTGAACACTGTAGACGATGGTGCAACAGCCGAGCTTGGACAAGTACGCATGCGCTAGAAAGAACCAGGTGCAGGCTGTGGCCTAATTAAGTGACGCTCAATGACAGAGGGATAGGGAACGCCGGCATGACGCCGGGTGTCGCCGGGTGTCGCTAGGTACCGCCGCCGGAGCTGAGCAGCGTTCCTCCGTACAGGTCGAGCGCCAGGTGCGAGTACGAGAAGCCGAACGTAAGGATCGTGACGCCGATGAGCAGCACCAGCTTGAGCAGCGACTGCAACACCTTGGCCACTATGGCTATGTCCTCCTGCATGGGAGGGGGGGTGAGTGTTGTTAGCAAGCATCTATTAAGGGCAGCGCAGGCAGCGCGAAGGCTGTGGGGCCAGCACCACTACCAGCATCACTTGGCTGCCCAGTGCTGCAGTGCATACGGTAAAGCAAATTACTTTTTCTGTTCTGCTGAGCTGACCTAGAGGAGGTCCAGGCCAGGTTTCAGATTACAATTGCTAGTGGTGTTGAGTATGATGAAGGAATAGAGGAAAAAGGTGTTAATCACTACAAAAAGAAAACAGTTTCTCATTTATCTCCATTTGACTGTTGATGGAAGTGCTGTTAGCAAGTTCCTGTCAAGGCTTGTGTGTAGTTGAGCAACACACACGTGCTGTGCTAATGTTGATTGGGCCACTGCACCACATACTGTATTGAAGCCGATTCTACCTAGGAAATATACTGATAATAGTTACCATCGGTGTTGCGCATGTCCTACCTTCAACCATGTTTTACTGCAAGCACAATGTAATCACTACCCGAGCAGCCACACAACAATACACCATCCTACCCTCTATTACAATGAATTGTGACAATGCAGGATCCCAAGTCTCTACAAAGGAAGCTTGTGTGTCTCACGTTTGAGACGTGGTTTCGAACAGCGATTGTTCTCACTTCCTCTGCTCCACCGGAGCCTACAGACATCATTTGCAGATAATTTGCATTCACTGCGGGTGACTTATTCTTCTTTGTACGATTCAATGCATAAAGTCGTGAGCGGCTGACACCGGAAAATCCTCGCACCCCTACATCCCGCGAATAATCATACAGACTCATACAGACGCGAGCTCGGGAGGTGACGCGCACGGATCGGTCCGCACCTCGTTCTGCTGCGCGGCGATCTTCCCGCGGCTGAGCGAGCGCGCAAAGAAGACGTAGAAGCTGTCCTCAATGGGCAGGAAGACAAAGCGCGGCACCATGGAGCCCAGGTTGTTCACCACGTCGTACACACCTGCACAGACCGCCGCGTCACGTCAGTGCGAGCCGGAAGAGCTTGCAGCGTCGCTATGCTCTGAAGCACGCCCGCCACCCCGCAAGAAGTCACGTGTTGTTATAAAATACGACAAAGGTGCAGACCCGCAAATGCTCGTTCGCACCAGTTAGTCTAGTAGACGTGCCTCCGCTAGCAGAAGCGCATCTAGAAAGCACTGTTGTTTCATTTCATCGTAATAGACTCTTTTCTATCTCGTGGGAAAATAATAGTTTACTACTGCTACGGTGCTTCGTAACATCTAACGATGTGCCATGAGACCTCACAACAAGGTATAGCTTCTCTCAACATCAGTTTCCCAAAACGTCCCGCAGTGTACCGAAGCACACCGAGATATCACTACATGCGCCTAAAACTCGCAGCATGCTGCATATGAATAAAAAGGGCAATATCCAACCTTGATCCCCAAAGTTGAGGACATTGAAGAAAGTCATGATGTATTTTTCCCCTAGCAGAAAAAAAGGCATATACACGCACTTGTTAATGTGACTTGGTGGGTAATGAGATTAATGCGTATGTACCTACTAATGGCCGAGCAGTAACGAGACCCTCATGTTGAAACCAGAGAACCACCTGTGATTAAACAAGGTTATTTTGAGCAGTGAAGCTAAGCTTCTCAGTTTGCCCATAAATAGTTGAAAACGCCAAATTGTATTAATTCAGTTTCTAGCTTGATTTAGCCTTTTGGTTCTGGGGCATTAATGATTAGGCATCACAATCTTTCAGAGCAAGCAGTACACAAGAATCCTTCCAGAATAGATCACAGAACTGCATCTGAAGTTGCTTTTTTGGGCTCTATCATAAGACAATGGACGTTGCCTGTGTTATTACTAGGTGTGGTCGCACACGCCAGTAATCTTGCATGTTCGAAGCAATGGTTTGTGGAGACTACTGATTGGCTTGGTGAAGTATCGTCATATAGCTCCCATGAGCTGCAAGGTATAGGGAGGCCCTCATCCAGAAGTAGATTCACGAAAGGGCTGTATGTGTAATAATAATAATAGCATTTATATAGTGCCTTTCACCCGAGGGTCACAAAGCGCTGCACAAAGCTGCAAAGAGAACGACATGTCAACAACGACAGAGCACGGAATTTTAATTGTTTGACTCCACTTCACGTAATTAAAGGCTTCTCAGATCGCTTTAAATAAAATGAAATGAACACAAAATATAGCCACACTTTCAAAAGAGTAAATCCGACTATATTATTGAATACAGATGTATAAATAGTTGTGGGTGAGAAGATAAACACAGGGTGGGTACCTTCAGTAAGCAGTTGCTTTAAAAAGGACTGCAGCAGGAAGCTTCGAGTCAAAGTTACGAGCGCCCAGTCAAATGGCTGCATCACACACAGGGTTGGCAGGCCAATCACGAGTCATTTATACAGGCCAATCAACCATGTCATTCACACAGGCCATTCACGCAGGCCAGGCGAGCAAGGCATACAGACGCTCTTGGTCCACTGCTTCCAGGAAAAGTTTCTCTATTAACAACAATAAAGATAATGATGACACAGCATATGCCAACGTATGCTGCTAGTCAAACAGAATAACAGTCATCACGTTCGCCACTTTGGCGAGCTGGCGCAGATTCAACGCGTTGATTATCACAGACTCCCAGGAGCTTTTGCGCAGACTTAACAAAAAGAACGTGGCCTCACCTGAACGCCCCACGTAAAGAATATCTGGCGGGTGGTGGTGATGGGGAAGTGGCTATCCTTGGCGGCCACAGAGCCGATGTAGCGGGTGATGTAGGCGTAGTAGCAGACGGACAGGACTACTGCATACGCCAACTGCACACAGCACGGGCAACCACAAATGCGAGGCAATGCTGCAGGTAGCACAGACGGTCTGCCACAGGGTTGCTAAACTGGAAAAGTACTCATGTAGGTTTTCACAGCTCCATTCATGACAGTCGCTCTTCAGAGCTGTTCTTTTGGGATATAGAATGGTCAAATAAAAAAACAGTCACTGACTCATGATGGCTCCAACGTGGGAGGCAAATGTCGCAAAGCAGAGGGGAGAAACACTTTCCACCTTGCCATGGCTATCCCAAAAGAGCAGCTCTTAAGAGAAATTCTAAAAGATGTTGATAGCTTTCTCTTGTTTATTGAGCTCATACAGAAGCAGCATTTCTCCTTGCTGGTCCCCATCACCCGTGCACTCAAAAAACTTCGCAGGACCTTCCTATAAAAAAATAGTCGAGGTTCTCCAAGGTAATAAAAAATACTTTAAATAATAAATCATTCTTAGTGACTAATCCACAAGCATAAACTCTACGATCTCAATTCAAACTGAGAAGGCCAGTGGTGCTGGTTCATGCCTCTCACGCGGGCTGCTTGACATTATCGTCATGAGTCAGGCCAGCCACGCTCATTCCGACGCGTCGATAACACCTTTAAAGCGGCCTTATCGTACCGGGCTGACTTTGCCAGCGTTTTTAAGTGTCATGTATTGCGCCTGATGTGGGCACCTGCGCTAAAGCGAAAACCCAGAGGCCCCAGTGCGGCACGAGGAACACCAGCACCACGGTGAGGATGCTCCTGCTGCCCAACGCCAGGCTCTCCGCCAACACCTGGCTCACAAGAGGGGGGGGGGG
>JAZEWU010000014.1:6894998-6908862 GCA_036362915.1 Geotria australis
GGGGGGGGGGGGGGAAGAAGGTGTTTTTGTATCAAGGCCCATTTGCAGCTTGAAGGGATGCTGTACAATAAAAGGTTTGGAGGAATTTGCAAATAAGAAGATTTGTTAAATCTGTAACAAAAAAAGACCAATGGTTTCTCTCTATAAATGGCTTGGAGTACTCTGGATGTGAAAAGGTATTGGGACATTCTGCATGTGGGGCGTTCGATGCTTCTTAACACTGATAACTTGTCAGGTTCGTCAAACAAGAAGCTTGGCAGGTTTTTCCGTATGAATCTGACTGCTATATTGAGAATGGTGTTTCAGGGAATCTCAGGGAGCGCTGTAACCAACTACCAACCATACGAACTATTTCGCCAACGTGCCACCATCTCCAATAACGACTCCGCAACAGCACGGGCATCATTTTAATTTTAATTACTGTCAGCAACTCGCATGTTTGTTGTGTCGCAGGAGTCTCGTAATACTAATAATGTTACATTTATAACGCGTACGTATTCATTCAATGTCGAAGATATTCATTCGACCAGAGAAGGACTCAAGGGCGTAAAGACCTTGCAATCCCACAGGGTATTTTTCTGCTGTAATAACAAACATCTATCTATCTATCTATCCCAGGAACGACTCCCCCTCGAGACACCCTCCAGTTGTTGCCGCGCGACACGGACCCGCAGTCGCACGAGCATATGCGACTGGGCGAGCACCCAGAGCGGCTCCGACAGTAGCTCCACGACGGCCGAGGCCGCAAACGCCCACACGGCGAGCGGGTAGGCGGGCATCCGCTCCGCGTCCGGCACCTCCAGCAAGCCGGTCCACACGTAGCCCAGAGCCGCGGCGCACGCCACCCCCAGAGGCACCCTGAAACACACGTCCCGCACGGGCACCACCCCCCCCCACACGTCAGTCGGCTTCGCGGTGACGGTGCTCACGCATGTCGGCGCGTCTGCCGCCGATGTGAATTTATGAATAAAAGTACCAAAGCATCCAAAAAAAAAAACCCCAAAAAAAATTGGTGCTGGTTTTCCGTTCTCTGTTGTTGACATGTCGTTCTCTCCGCAGCCCTGTGCATAGCTTTGTGACCCTCGGGTGAAAAGCGCTCTATAAATGCTATTATTATTATAAAGTGGCCAGCAGTGAATGGAATTATGACGCCTTTAATGTATGAGGGTATAACAGTTTTTGTTTTTACTAGGCGAGGTTATACCACCTTGGTCAAAGGGAGAGAAGCATAAAAATAATAATTTCCATTTATAACGCGCACATATTCATTCAATGCCGAAGATATTCATTCGACGGGAGAACGAGGAAAACGCAGAGAGGCGGAGGAGGCAGCCAGGCGGTTTACCTGCTTCCTATATATTATAATTAATGAGTGTTTTTTTTAAGTTGTCGGAGGAAACTGGAGAACCCGGAGGAAACCCACGCAGAACAGGGGGAGAACACACAGAAAGGCGCCCAAGGCGGGAATCGAACCGCCTCGGGCAAGACCATTCTTTCTGTGAGGCGCGGATGTTACCACTGCGCCTCCCCGCCACATAAAAAGAAGTGTGACCTGCAGTGCGCTGGTTGCACACAATTGTTGCAACCTGCAGTGTGAACGGATGAGATGACACGGTCAGTTTGATGAGTGGGTGAGTTAATATGTAATAGGTGTGTGTGGGTGGGCAAGTATTTGGTTATGGTGCTTGGACACTGAGATGACACTGTCTGGCACAAAGAGGGCCTCAATATGCATGAAAGAATCAAAGAGTGGAGGTCACAGGAAGAAACCATCGTGATAAGCAGGCGATTGACTGGTGTATCACCGAATGGCCGGAGTAAATCACAAGTGCTATCGACGCGAAATGGGAGCCAAGCCGCCGAGAATAGGGAACTCACGCCATCCATAGGAGGTTGATGACAAGACGCCAGTCGGCGGTCGCTCCCCGGCTCAGGCAGGCACGCCGAAACGCCTCCCTCGCCAGGAACACGGTGGTGGAGTAGAGCAGGGTGAGCCTGCGTCGACAAGCACACGCGCAACGCAAGCGGGTGCAGACCCATCAATACACTTCTCACTGAACCGGGGGCGAAAGCCCTCTGAGATTCACTATGGGTGGAAAGACAGTATGATCAACGAACCTGACCCACCGCTGTACGATGCGGGTGAGGTCATCATCAAAGATGTGCGCGTCACTGTGTACTTGGTCATGTGCCAGCCAGGAATCCAGGCAGATATTCAGCCAGCAAACTTTATTTATAATAT
This sequence comes from Geotria australis, assembly GCA_036362915.1. Classification (NCBI taxonomy): domain Eukaryota; kingdom Metazoa; phylum Chordata; class Hyperoartia; order Petromyzontiformes; family Geotriidae; genus Geotria; species Geotria australis. The sequence continues at coordinate 6,897,241 of JAZEWU010000014.1, forward strand.
AGTACGATTTCAGCTGAATTACGCTGTGTAAGCACAAGGACTGAAGTTCTGTATGCAACACAGCACGCGGACACAGCACGTATCCTAGTGTTGCTCAAAATGTGTTTACAGCAGGCATTGAACAAAACCATCTGTGCCGTAAAACGATTGATTATTCTCAGTGCACGGGTTCTAAGAAAAGACAGACACGTGCCTTTTAAAAGCCTGTGCTTGTTGACTGTTACAAGGAATGTTAAAGCAAGTGTTGAAAACAATGGTACTCCAGTTTCAGTTTCAGCCAGGGTTTGCTCAGACACACATCAGCCAAACACAATAACCGCTGATCACCTGCCAAGTCTGCCCAATTCGGTCGCAGGCGGCCGCCCCTTCAGGGCACACACGCTCGCACTCTGAACAAGCAGCAGTCACGTGCAAAGCCAGTTTGGGCAAAGCCAGTTTTGGTCGCAGTCACAACACAACGAGCAAGTGAGGCAAGGTCACCTGACATTGACGACCCCCAGCACCTCCTTGGAGAGGAAGCGCAGGATGAAGGCGTTAAGCAGGAATGTGATGAGACGGAAGGACACCTGCAAAAGACAAAAAGATACCCCACATAGAGCCTTTAACGGACTGTTGGGGCAAGCGCTGTTAGCTAGTGCCTCTGCGATGATAAAGACGTGTGCACAAGCCGAAAATGTTACAGCCATCTGAGGTTATTGTGCAGGTGTTATAATTACGACAAGACCCCGAAACGGATCGCCCTCAAACATACGCCACAGCTTACCAGTTTTAAACGGTGTTGGGGCCGAACTGGCAACAACATACTTTCCTGATGCGATTTTTATTCGTAACCTGTAGGCAGAACTGCTCGTAACCAGTATTTAACATTAGCAGGAATAAAACAGCCACCGCCAACGTTGCGCCTCGACTTGTTCGCCTTGACATTCAAGACGGGTAGGAAAAATAATGATGCTCCAAAGCTCGAGACGAACGGTACAATTGCGAGGCACAGCCGGTGACAATCGCAAAAACACCCATAGATAACCGCAGCCGTGGCGTCGCACCTGTAGGAGGACAGTGTAAGAGGCAAGGGCCGATGCCCCCTGCAGAGCTTTCGTGGTCTCTGAAGCCATGGCTGTTGCTCCGTATCCATGTGCTCACCAACTCCGACAGCCCGGGCAGCTCGCTGTTGCATGTGGTGCCTCCTCCCTGCACTGGGGTTGGACACAGGAGAGAAAGCGAAGAGCTCATCATTGATGGTAGCATCCAACGTGGGAGGCGAAACGTCGCGAAGGAGAGCGCTCGACACGACTATCCCGAAAGAACGGCTCTCAATCCTGTACAGTGTTTCGGTGAACCGGAGCCTATTCCGGCAGACACAGGGCGCAAGGCAGTGCTATACCTAGGATGGGACGCCAATCCGTCACAGGGCACCGCGGGCAATTTAGTCAGCAGGCCAATTAACCTATGCAGCAGCATGTCCTTGGACTGTGGGAGGAAACCGGAGTGCCCGGCGAAAATCCACGAAGCTGTGAGACCGGCAGTACTACTCACCGCGCCACCAAAACAATGCAGCTGAAAGTGGCGTGCAATAGAAAATAATGACGATTTAGGCCTTAACAAGGATACGTCGTTTATGTCAGGGGTTACTGTCCATGTGGTTGCGGAAAGTAGGCAATACCCGTCTCCGTAATCCGCCTTCGTTCTCCACCCTTCATCTGAACCGACGTTCACCCGACGTTAGGCGCCCGCAGCTTAGTCTGGTCCACGGAGGCATAAAGTACAGTAACGTGGCGATGCTTGCAGGCGCGTCGCAGCCGCGGGTGTTGCAGGAAAAAGTGGGGGGGATGGAATCATGTTTCTGTGAAAGTGCGGGTGTCGCAACATATGACATGAGACTACCTCAGGAAAAAGTAGGGGGGAGGATGGAATCATGTTTCTGTGGAAGTGCGGGTGTCACAACACCCGCGGCTGCGACGCGCCTGCTTGTAAGAGGGCATCAACGCGGCCTAACGTCGGCTGAACCATCGCGGTCACAGATACGAGTCACACAGCACCGGCGACTCCACGTTCATACGGCGGGGCAGAGTTTGGGAAAACCACAACTACAGTTAACATGTGGCGCGACTACGTTAAATAGAAAACACAACCGACGACTGTAGCGAGAGAGCGCACTGTACTCACGACGGAGGAAGTGAGGGGGGGTGAGCAGCGAAGCCACCAACACCGCTGGGACGGTTCACCGCCGCCGCTGAGGAATCTGAGTCTAAGTTCGATTCACGGCTGTGGTGGACTTATATAAATGGTTACCGAACACGGAGAGATATAGTGGCGGAACCGCCCGCGAGCAAGCGCTCGCCGCTTCTTTTTCTTTGCGATTCTTCGAAGCACGATGGTCAGCCTCTGGACATCGTTGTCTTTCAGCCGCTACCGGTGTGTTAAGACACAGAGGGTAATTCGCCCCGGGGGCTTACTCGCTACGGCGGGCTGTGGCTGACGGCAACTGCATAAGTTGTTATTGTTTCAGCTACGTTTTTCCCCCGCGTGTCGGTGTGACTGCCTCAATCGCGTGGGGTTGAGGCGAGGAAACAATACCTTTTGAGACCGCAAGCTCTTCGGCGCGAATACGCTTCCGCGCACGTCGGCTGTGGGTGGATGTTGCGTCAATTTTAACCGGCGTCATCGACAGCGTGCCGAATCCGTGAAGCTGCCCTGTTTAAAAACATGACAGAGTTGCGTCGTGTTGCGGGGCCGTGCGGTACGACGGAATTAATATTTTTGCGGCGAAATGAGAGGGAAGGACGTGCTTGCGTCACGGACAACGTGCCTGCGTCATGGTTCTACGTGCTTACCGAGCCGCGCGGCGTTTTTAAAGTGTGTTAACATTTAAAAGCCGCTCATGGAATAGCCTCCCACATCTATTACGCCTAACACAGTCCCCCCAACAACCTTCAAAAAACGTTTAAAAAGGTCACCTCTTCACCGACTCACAACAAACCGACTGAGCCAGGCTCCGCGCTTGCGAATCAACGAGTGCAACGCGCCCGGACAATATGCGCGCGTTACAAAAATATATCCATACAAAAATATATTATTATTAAATTAGTATGTGACCCCCCCTGTAAATATTTCAAGCTAGTCCCCCCCAAATTAAAATGCTGCCATCCTCTAATGGGATACCGGATGCTCCCCTCTCTCTCTCTATGATGTATTTTCTGGTTGTAGTTGTATTGTGTTTGCGCTGGGAGATTCGTCAGGAACTGAAATTCAGATCAACGCACTTCCCCCGGCACTCCGGTTTCCTCCCACAGTCCAAAGACATGCTGCTGCATAGGTTAATTGGCCTGTGGACTAAATTGCCCTGGTGCCCTGTGATGGACTGGCGTCCCGTCCTGGGTATAGCCCTGCCTTGCGCCATGTGTCTGTCGGGATAGCCTCCGGATCACCGCGAGCATGTACATGATTAAGCGGTTTCTGATAAAGGATGGAAATACAATCCTTCACTATCTGCTTGTTTCCCCCTTATCACCATGGGGAGAGAGTTGTATTAGTACGTGTTGCCTTGCGAGGCCAAGAACCATTTAAGGATATATATTTTTTATTGGATACTTGACAATTTATTTTTAACTGCTGAAACACATTTTGAAACTAAATCAGCTTGAGTCAATTTTACGTTGAACTTTTATAGGACATTCCTCGCTTAAACTGCCGTGTATACATAGTTTAGCTCGTCTCCAATCGTTGCGTGCCAACTCCTGTGGAAACAAATCATACTTGTTTACAGTACTGTATAAGTATACGCCGTCCCACGGTCACAGAGACGAGGACTTTGCTGCTGAAGCAAACGTCCCAAGGTTTGTGACAACACCCGCTCAATAATCTGTCGCTCTTTCAACATTTATTGACGCTAATCTACTCCACTTACAAAAAAAATAATGTCAACTCTATGTCACGGATGGAGGTTTTCACGGCTCACTGATTATACCTTAAGTTTGAAGTGATTTTAAGAGATGCGTTAAATTCGTTGCATAACCTTCTGATTTTATATATGTTGCTTATTTCGCACGTTTGTTGTATCGCAGGAAGACCGCTTCCAGAGCTTGCAAGCTCGCGTGGTATTTTTCTGCTTTAATAATACACATGTATCTAATTGACTTGAGTCGTCGGTCTGCTAGTAATTGAGCCATTTGTGGGCACAGTAATATTTTAATTTGGTAAATGTGGCAGGTGATGCTGGTGCATAATGGCCTTGTGGATGACGTGAGGTGATCTTTAACGTCCACAGTGAGTGAAGCAACCAGCACGTATTATTATGGTAATTGTACGCAGAGTAATAATCAGAGCGGCCGCTAGATTAGAACCTGTACAATAAGTGGCGAATGCGCTACTGCCAGGCTCAATCATGCGAAGTCCTAAGGAATACTGTGCCCCACTGATAAACAGCGGTGCTTCTCCCGTTATCTGCTCGCGTTCGGACCCGCGTTTTGTGCCGATTTAATCTATACGAATGTCCAGTGCAAATGCCAAATGTCAGAAATTCGGCCAGTGACATTGCCTGGGGTCCTTTTGCTTGGATGGGTGGCCACCGTGCCCATGAGGTGTTACAGGCTGTGAAGCCGCGTAATGGGCAGCAGAGGGCAGTGCAGAAAAACTCACCGTTGTCGGCGCAACACTTGTTTGTTTTCCTCCATCTTTCAACAACGCGTATACTCACCAGCGTGGAGAAGTATGGTCCAACAGCTCACCATGATCCGCACAGCATTTGGAGGCTGTTCATCCAGCAGTGGATTTTCAGGACGGTTGAACGTGCAACTGCAGTGCCCGATGTGGTTGGAACGGTCTGCTTTACCAGATGGCTGGTTTAATTCCTCGGTTTATAGTGGACAGTCTCCAAAATCAACAGCAATTTACGTCGTGTCAGTTGAACGCTGCGAAATGCATTACATTCCAAAAATAAGTTTACAAGGTCAAATGCTGTGTTAGAAATACGTCCGCGGAAAGCTTTTAAAGAGAGCCACATGCAGCAAGCCAGCATCACTGCCTTTCCTGCGCAGGCTTCGCCTAGGTTGTGGAGGCCGGCTCACTTGCCGCATGAAAGTGTCTACTCACCGCACGGTGGCGCGGTGAGTAGCGCTGCCGCCTCACAGCAAGAAGGGCCCAGGGTTTAATCCCGGTTCCGGTGCCTTTCCGTGTGGCATTTGCATGTTCTCCCCGTGTCCACGCGGGTTTTCGCCGGACACTGCGGTTTCCTCCCACAATCCAAAGGGATGCTGCTGCACAGGTTAATTGGCCTGCGGACTAATTTGCCCCCCGGTGCCCTGTGGTGGACTGGCGTCCCAACCTGGGTTAAGTCCTGCCTTCCGCCCTGTGTGTGTCGGGATAGGCTCCGGCTGACCGCAGAAGGTTGTCTCTGTTGTGAGCCAATCACTTTCAAGGACAATGCGTAAATTATCAAGCAATATTATTTGCATGTTTTGCCACAAGCATGCGGTTTCTTTTTTGCAAACTTAACAGCTTGTTAAAGGTGTCTACTTGGTGTTTGAAGATCTGAACACTCGTATCATTGCCAGGAACGGTAAAACCTTTTCTCTTTTTTATTTACTGAATATTGTCTGGGTCACTGGAGGCCGAGGATGGGAACACGGTTGTATGTGGTGTGTTGGGTGCAGAAACATGTTCTGGGTCGCTGACCCAGACAGACCCGGCCGAAATTAAGCCCTGGATTTAGTAAATTTGTTGGCATGAGTATTCAGATTCCCAGCAGTCTCAATTGCGACCACAGTCGGAGTTGATGGTTTTAAAACATGTGTGATTTATCAGGAAGAGGGAAGGGTTGATGAGATGTTGGTGGCATCACCGTCACTAGTCATCACGACCTCTCAATCACAGCGAAACTGTTTTCACCACATTCATTCAATTTACCGATAATCACGTTTGCCAATGAGTGTAAATCCCTTCCTATTAACCGAGCAAACAACACCTGTCCCACTTGGGTCTGGCTCCACGCACCACCTTGTGTCGCTCACGACCCACCGGTTGAGAATAGCAGCTGTAATCCGTGTTTACGTCAACATCCACAATGATCAATTCGCGACTGCTGTATACAGCGCCAGTAACATCATCCACAACCCTCGTGCCTCTAAACAGCTGGCGCCAAGCGATTGTACAAATGTGCGTGTATTGCACCATAAAGTGACAGACATGAAGTCTGCACGCCTCCGTGCGTGTGACTGTGACGCATCCGTAGGCTTTTATAGTTTCAAATAACAAGGTCGCAAAGACTCCTGCCAGAGCTGGCATGTACACAACAGTCACGTTCCACTGATAACAGGTTAGCTCTGACAGTCTTTGGACCCCGTGATAGGGCGACCGGAGCCCACATGCCCAAAAACAGTGAAGTCAAGGTAGACTTCATCTAAAACGTTTTTCCAACATTTTTATTTTGGTAACAATTTACAGCGTACTTTAGAAATGTACATATCCCGTACAGAAGAAAACAAACAAACAAACCCCCTGGACAGAACAGATGAGGAGTCATACTTGTGTCTATCTCCCTGACAACGAGCAACGATCATAAACGGCGCGTCACATGCCTGCGTGCAGTCACTGCTAAGCTAGAGAAGCTTGTTGAATCACGCTGCTGATAAAAAAACAAGTCATAAAACATGCGTGTAACTTATGGCGGCTGCCAATGTGACATTTGAATTGTTTTCAGAAATTCATTGAAATCGTAATCAGCTTGTTCGGTCTGGCTTCCCATCACCCCGTTTCTGTGTCTGAAACTGAACAGCAAGCAGGTCGGCATTCTTGCGCATAGCCGGCGTTCAACAAGAGCCAACTGGACACTTCGTCATAAACGCGAGGATGAAAAATCATATATATCCAAGGTTTAACAAATCGGAGCGGATGGGGAGGATTACATCTGAAAGTGGATACGTGGTGGTTGGAATTTCTGGGTTATATTTTCCTCTCTCCGTTTTTTAGCGGTTCGCCCAGTCACCTCGATATACGGTGCCTCTCAACAAGCCCATCTCATTTGAAGGGTTCCTTTAAAAAAATAAACATTACCATACAACCGTGACATCAGTCCTCTCAGTCACCAAACTCGTCTCCAAAACATTTTTTTTTTACAATTGGACACTTTGAAATAACGTCACGGAAACACTGCAAAAGGCCAGCCTAAAGTAGATGCACATTTTTGGAAAGCAGTGTTTGGTATATTCTGAGAATGTTTAACATTCACGAAAATAAAATAAACCGCTGGATATTTGGACTGTGGTTTGGAATGGTTGTAAAGCTTCGCCTTCGACATTCACTTCCAAAAGTAACCCTAGAACCTTGACGAATATGACGTCAGCTTGTGTTTCTTGGCAACATAAACTGAAACTTAAATGGAGACCTGAAGCAGTGTTTCCGTTTACATTTTTTGTCCTCATCACTTTCCCAAAACCTTCATTAACAGCCATCACTACCAATATCCGATACAGCGTACACATATATATGCTCGGTGGTCTCAGTATTTTTTTTTTAAGTAAAATCTCTTGTATTTAAAAGGTTACCGCTACCTACTGGTAGGCAGCTATTACATTCATAAGAACGTTAACTTCAGCAGTTTTTGATGCTTAATTTTTCATTGAATATTTTACGGAGCCTGCCGAAATACTCCCAACCCCACAGTGGCGCCCGGGTAATTTCTGCAGCTCAGCCCCAGACAGTTCTGGCTGAAACTAAGCCCTGCGAGTTATGACTGCAGTTGTAATATGTGATTTGGACTTGAGACCACCCGCTATATAAAATGTACAGTGCATTCCTTCAGAGCAACGGTGCCTAAAGCACCCATAATATTACCTCCGCAGACCATCTTAACACATCCTCTTACCGTGCAGTCACTTTCCAAGTCTTTCTCCACAATTGCATTTCAAGCCAATGCACTTTTCAAGCAAACTTCATGGCAACCCAGCCACCGTCTTAATTAACGCCTTCTGTAATCCTATTATAGATTCCACCACCACAACAACAAAACTTGCTGAACCGCTTGCGTCAAGAGTTTTAAACCCTAGGTCACACGAACACAGCACACTGCGTACAAAAGTGCTGTTTACAGGTGGAAAGAAATTAAAACATTACACATCAGACCACCTCATATCCGCTCATACAGATTAACCGCCCATGCCCAGTGTAGTATATGCGCACGTTTCATGTATCCCCCTGTGCTGTACCTCAGTCCGCAGCGAGCGAGCTATGTTATAATGTATATAATGACATGTCAAAAACATTGAAAGCCCTTCAGACATTATAAACAATCAACAGATAGACTTGTTCTTGTCAGTTTCCATCAGTCCTACAATTCTCTATCAATTCTTTATGAATGTAACCTTAAGCACAGTTGAAAAGTGTCACCAAAAAAACCCCCTCTCCCACGTACTCATTTCTAATATATATAGTACTTTTACTATATAAAGTGAAAATAACTTACGAGCTAATTTAAAACCTGCAGGCATCTGCATGCTTGATTAAATATACCATCAGAAATCACTTAAAAAAAATAAATATGCATTTAAGAGCTAACAACCTAATTATCTCTGTAGTACTGTATATTAAGAGAATTATATAAAAACAATTATGGAATTAAAAAGAACTCTACCAACGATCAGACAAATGAGCCAGACGCGATGTTTAGTTTGTGCTAACGCCAAGTTGTTCAACTTCTATACAAAATATAATTATCTTGTTCAATTAACGTCAAAACATGAACCACAATCCAATATGGCATGTCGGACAGTATTTCAATGCGGTTATGCAATTGTCAGCCGAGATCATGACATTAACAAAATGTCATCGGAATTTTTCACTGAAGACAAAAGTCTTCAGGAGGAGACAGCAAAGGGTAGAGAATGGAATTTCACTTTAATAATTCTTACCTTGACTCTTAAGTCATGCAGCTAAAAACCTGGCATCGAATACACCTCATACCAAAACACCCCCTTTCTCGGAGTCTCATTCTATTTTACGGAAATTCCAAATTGGCAAGGATGGTGCCGCGGTGTGTAAGGGGCAGCACGCTGGACTTCGCCGGTTCCATTTGATTTCCCGGCGCGGCATTTGAAGTCATGATCGGACATTTATTAGCCCCCCCCCCGTGCCTCTGCCTATCCATCAGTAGATATAGATACACGAGAGATAGTCTATCGATAAGTTGCACATGGGGTAAAGTGTGGGTACTCCCACCTTGTGGAAGAGTAGGCCAATACACCCTCTAGAGCTCTCTCTCGTGGAGGACTTCCGGCAGCAGTGGTGAGACCAAGATGTTGCAGGGCTGAGTTTTTAGCTTTTCAATTTGGCACATTTTTCAAATTACAGGACAGAGTTCTTATAAAACGTTTAATGCTACAAAACCCCTACGCAAACAACCCCGAGATGCCAAATGATACTATATACACTTGTAGCTCAAATTCTACTTTAAGATTCAAATCCTGGCTAGGTTAACATATTTCAAGGCAAGATTTCAGAAAAAATCTCTGCTACAGTAGATGTTGTCTATCGCCGGTACACAACACTATGATTACCGGAGTGCAATACTGTAATGTGGCTATTTAATGACCTCTCGTCCTTAAGAACCAACCTTTTCCAGGTTGCTGCTTCAACCAATGTTTTCTTATTGTATGCAAATACTGCGTCGATATGCGAGGATTCAGATTTAAAACGGCGTAACAATTCAATCACCTTGTAAATAAGGATGCCATACGATTGTAACGTAGTGACGATGCGCTAACGTAATTGTAAACGTGGAAAGTTGATCGGTGGTGGTCTTAACGGTGTTGAGTTCCCAGTAATGGGCCACATCTAGTTCTGATGGTCATACCCAGTAACACGTCTGCACATTGTTCAGATCACTTAAATTGGATTAATGAGCAGTGAAATCATTTACGGTACTAAAACATACGCCCAACTGCATTATCTTCATAGGATTGCGTAGTCATATACAGGCCAGTTTGCACATAATTAATCACTGAATACCTCTGTCAACCAACATTAATCCTTTGGCTCAATTTCCTTTCCCAGAAAGTGGAATCTGAATAAGCACAAACAAGTTTAAGAAAAACAAACACACATATGCACCCAATGCCCTGCATATACATTTAAACCTTGATTCTCAATGCCACAGTTGAATGTCTACAACTATTCAGGACGCCACCATGCTGCAAAGACGTCGCTTACTCGGACGACTTGTTGCTCGCTCAGTGTTCACTCCATCACCTCCCACTCAGCGGCCCATGTGGGAAACAGACTTTAGACTTTACTGACCCAACTTTTTTTTTCTCTCGTTGACCATCGAGTGAAGCAATCGAACTGGTAATCAATTACTTGGATAATCGGATTTGCCAGCTGCACACTGCAGGGAACTCCTTGGGCCAGAACTTTTATCGTTGCTCCGTTTAGCACGGATTTCTCATGAGAAGCGCGAATGTTCTGCAGAGACAGCATTCACTTTCTCACTGTTGCGGTTTCCAAATTCCTTAAGAAATCCCTGAAATGTTCTCTTTTCTAATTTCACTCGATGCAATATATTTAGTTATTGTGCTGTTGTGCTTCCACCCAGCGCTGTGTGGCCTGTAGGGCAATTTGGAAAACTCACATAGAGTCCGGCAACATTAAACTGCCGCTATAAAAAAACGATAACAGACCAAAGCCAATGCTGACAATGCCACTCTAGAGACAAACCCCAATGTTGATATTCCACACCATGTATGGAGAGAGTAGGGTGTCACTCAATACGCATATGGAAAAGTGAGGTTTACGTTTTCTTGGATCACACGCTCCTCTCACGTCGTTACTTTCGGTGTAAAGGTCAACAGCTGGAAATATCATTTTAATCCGTTAATATTTACAGGTCATGAAAGCCTTCGAACTAAATTTACAGGTTGCTCAGTTTCCACTCCTCGTCTTCTCTGCAGCTATGCCTATATGATGACTATGTACCGACTGTAAACCATATTGAGGGATTGTCTTTAAACTTGCGGAGCAGGCAAATTAATAAGACGAGGAGGTGTGATCTTGAGTGGCACCCTAATGAACAGCCACTGGCATTGGAAGTCACATGACTGAACGTCGCCCAACAACACAATTGTTTGTTTACAAAAATAAAACCAACCGTGCTGTGCAGCAATTGTCAACAATGCGCCAATACATTTTTTAAAACTAACAAACACACTTACACACTTCACATTCAAGTGAGCACCGATGCGAGCAGTTTGGCTTCAAGCATAGCGTGAAATAAAGGTCGTTCCGATTGTCTGCAGATATCCGCTAAGATTAAACCCCATCGCCCGTCGTGGCCTCGTCTGCTGGCACAGGATATGCGCTCGCTCGGTATGTTCATCCTGGAACCAGATCGTCTGGGCCGCATCGTTTGAAGTCTGATTGGCTCGTTTGCATGTATTTAGGTTCCTGGTCTTGGCACAACATGTGTGACACTATTACACTTAACATCCATCCATCCATTTTCAGAAACCGCTTAATCCCGTACAGGGTCGCGGTGAGCCAGAGCCTATCCCGGCAGACACAGGACGGGAGGCAGGGGAACACCGAGGATGGGACGCCAGTCCATCGCAGGGCGCCTGGGGAAATTTAGTCAGTACGCCA
>JAZEWU010000014.1:6922112-6943702 GCA_036362915.1 Geotria australis
CCCACCCCGCCATTTGCCTGGGCCCCCCCTTTGGATCGTACACTCCCAGCGCAGTTGCACCGCCTGCACACACTTGATAGCCATGTCCCTCTGTGGTTAGGTGGTAAGGTAGTGAGCCCTCTTTGAGAGAAAATGTGCGATTTTTAGGACATGACCAAATTAGGATTTTGTTGTTGGTGTTGTTTAAATGACTGTGGACTCCAGCCTCTGGCCTGCCTGAGCCGAGAGCCTTCCTAAGGGCAACTCTACCTGAAATGAGCACCCGGTGAACTCCGCTCACAAGTTCACTCGGCTCAACATGACACACGTGAAAAACTTTCTGCCGCAACCCAGGTTGAATAGTGACCCATAGTTGTTTGTATACAGTCCTCTTGAAAACAACTGCTAGTAATCCATCAGCATTTGCTTAACAAAACTGACTGCTTACACAAATACTGTTTGACAATGTCGGTGTGGGAAGTGAAAAGGCTCATGGACTAACAAATGTTTGTATTTCTATGCGGAGACAGAGAATTGAGTTCTGCTTGTGTCGCTCATTGGGAGGGCGTGTCTAGTCGTCTGTTGCTCCAGCTGTCTGCAACTCATTCTCTCCGGCTGTCTGCACAGCGACCTCCCACCGCCCCCAGTTCCAATCCCGGTTAAAGTCCTTCCCCTTATCCTCAATGCATGAATGACCACCTCTGTCCATCATACCATAATATCATCCCTCCCACTACTGTGAATCACCTCTGTTCCCAGCGTGAGAATCAAAACACCGCTTCGTTGGTTTAGGAACAATCACCCACTTTTATGAATGAGATCACAGATTATATATTTTTTAAGCATTAGCTTTACAGCCGATCACACTCATTGGCAAATCCAATCGAAAATCATCAGGATTCAAATCATGGATAACGTCATACTATATAGGACGCAGTGTCTGGCGGGGAGGCGCCAGCTAACTGCGTGGCCGACTCCCCCCTCTCTGCGGATTCCTTGTGGCTCTGAGTCGTTCTATTTTCAAATAAATACCTTCGAAATTGAATAAAAATGTGCCACGTGTTATAGATTTTGATTCATATTATTATGCCCTCTCAACCCTCTCGACTGCCATCCATGTACTCTGTGCTTCAGCGACTCTCAAGGCCGCCTGACAACCTTCGGCCAGTGGCAGGTCGCTTTTCTGTTGGCCCCATTGCCAATAATTTGAATGCCATCTCGTCCAATTTTACAATATTTTTTATACGTTCACCTATTTAATATTTTCATCGTTATGTTTATCAAGTTGTTCTTTTACTTCTGGTGTATTGTTCTCTGTTGTAGCTCGCTTACCCCTCCCCGCTGGACAACTGTGAAAAAAGCTCCATATCTCAACGGTTCCTTCCAGCTTAAATAAAGATTGATTGACTGATTGCCTGAAACTCCCCTCCCCCAGCAATCCATGCTGCCGACTCTCTGCCCCCTGTTCAATTCCAGTCCCAAGACCTTTTCACCTCTGCCTATGACTGACGCCTGTCTCTATAAAATAATAAAGCCCACGGTGCGCTGAGATGCTGTATAAATCCACAATACAACGTGTCTACGCAGGGCCTCGGACAAAGCTGCATACCAAGACACCGTTTGGCCAGCAGTGGATATACAGGCCGTGGAAGTGGAGCGTACAAATGCAAAGGAGGGTTTTGTATCCATGCTCCGAGTGGGGTGGGAGGCTGAATGTTTGTACTGCGTATTTGCACTCAAGGGCTTAGCAGCATACACAGGGGCTTCACACATTCGAGTGACTCGGCAGAATTCTGCCTTGCGGCCGTTTCCTGACTCGATTGTGCGGCTGTGTGTTTAGTCTGACCGCTGGAGATCAAAGGCAGCTCACATGAGGCCCAGCGGGATTCCTGAATCGGGGGGGAAAGGAGTCCCGAACAAATCGGCTGGACATGCACCGTTGGCGTATAAACGACGCTCTTTCAGAACCCGCTCCCTGTTTAATGCACAGGCGCAGAGGTCAGCGGAGGTCACGCGACTTTACGCGCCGCTCTCACGGAACTCCTGTTTGCAGTCCTTCGGGCCCACTGAAGCAGAACTATACACACATTACAACCGATGCACACACACGCTACACCCAAACCACACACGCGCTACATCTAAACGATGAACAAACGCCAGGCACGAACATGGGACGACGACGAGAGTCAGGAATACTGACTGGCAGCCACGGAACCGCACACGTTCACCGAGGAGATGGAGCGAAGAATTGGTCGGTAGTATATCCCTTTTTATGGGTTAGGTCAGGTAAAAAATAAGTGTCATAAACCCGACTCCACCCGACACAGTCAATTAGTAAGGGTTATCACGTGAACAAAACGTGCCAATTCTTTACTTCAGCACACCGGTATGTTGGAGAGTGAACCTACGATATTTACAATGAAGGTAGGACGTCTCGCTGATAGTTGTGAAAAGCTTAATCAGGAACAAGGGTTCGTGTGCAGGTCTAGGTGGACGATTCCACTGCAGGATCGTGAAAGGTGGTGGCGGTTTGGTAAGAATTTCATCCAGTAATGGATTGACCGTGGCTGATGATCACGGTGATTAAACAAACGCTCTGATGTAGGTTTCCACCGCGGGAGACGAAACGTCGCGAGGGAGATCGCTCGACACGGCCATCCCGAGACAACGGCTCTGAAGAAACAAATGCTGTTCCTAAGGCGGGAGCCTGGCCATGTTTTTGTTTTTGTTTTGACTGCGATGTGTTTTTGCGAATGTTTCTATGTTTTCGATCGTCGCCTGTCTGAACAATGATTGAGAACAATGACAGGAAGTTCACGAGGTTCTGGCCAGGGTGCTGTGATGTGCGAGTGTTGGCCATGCATAGATGCTTGTGTGTGCGTCTTTGTGCAAGTGTGTCAACAAATAGGGCCTCAAGAGACCAGTGTTAATTTAGTCAGCATTTCTGATCCAGGTAGAAAGTCGTCTTGGTCGTTATTTTTGGCCAGGATTGTTCGTTTGGCCGCTTGTCTGTCTGCGTTTATTGGGAAGTATGTTAAAAACGTAAAATGTCATTAATATAGGTTTTTTTGGAAATGGCACGAAAGAAAAAAATATGAAGTTTCAAATCCATCCCTGTGATGGACTGGCGTCCAATCTTGGGTAGAGCCCTGCATTGCACCCTGTGTCTGCCGGCATAGGCTCTGGCTCACTGCAACCCTGTATAGGATTAAGCGGTTTACGACAATGGATGAATGAATGAATTTGGATCGGTCTAGGATGATGTTAATAGTATCTTACAAATGAAATTAAGCAAAATCCGTGCCTGGCAAATTACTGATCCAGGTAGAAAGTTGTCTCTCGTCTCATCTTGTCTCATCTACCTGGATCACAGTCAACAGACAGTCTTGTTTTATGTTACTTTCGTCATAGTCTTTGTCTGTGAATTCCATTTAGTAATCATCTTGGCCCAGTCAACTGAGGCAATCAAGCATGTCGCCCACTCAGTTATGATTAAGGGGATCAAGCGTAGAAGCGTTCACGTCGCGATCCCTGTCAAGTAATACTCGGTATTACCTGCAAATTCTACCGAACACTTTGAAGCCGAGGAGCTGAAAGACAACGATGTCCAGAAGCTCAACAGATGCCAGAAGCCCCTCAGTCTGGAGCAAGAAGAGAGGCCAATGCCCACCGCCTTTAAGGCCAGCACTGATTATTATATCTCTAAATGTTGAAGGGCTGTCTGCAACAAAAGAAGAACTTTGTTGCAATGGGAAACTGTCATATAACCATCACGCTTCGAAGAATCGAATTCGAACGCAATTCTCATAC
Source organism: Geotria australis (assembly GCA_036362915.1). NCBI lineage: Eukaryota > Metazoa > Chordata > Hyperoartia > Petromyzontiformes > Geotriidae > Geotria > Geotria australis. The sequence continues at coordinate 6,925,902 of JAZEWU010000014.1, forward strand.
ATCGAGCCATAAAAACCTACATCTATGAAAATTGAACGCAGCGGTGGAATATGAAAAGCACAGTTATCGCCGGTCTGTATCCTTGATCCCTTCCAGCTTCCCACGTCCTCTCCCAGACCCGCCAGTGTCTGGTCTCCCCCCGCTCCTCTGATCCGCTAACCACAGGCACACCTGCTAACATACTTTGGCTCGAAATTTCAAAAGGAAAGAGAGGCAGAGATATATTTTAAAAAATGTGCTGTCTGACTTTGGGGTTTCTTCAAAATTCTCAGCATTCTTCTGGTTAAGTTGGATTTTTCAAAACTGGCTGAAACAACCATGCCTCAATATCACTACGCTCAACAATAACTTAGGACACATTTGTGAATTGTCGCCTGAAAAAAATTCAACTTAAAGCAGATAAATGCACACTGCTCAATGAAGAAAGTTTAACAGAAAAATGTAACTTGAAATGTGTGCACATTCGTCAAATTTTTTTGTCATTTTTTTACTTGAATTCAAGAAAATTCCCATTTTTGATCGAGTGTACTGTTAGTTTGTGTGGCTCACAACTGGACGGTTGATAGTTTCAACCCTAGTCAGGGGGTGACGCAAGCTCCCTTTCAAACCTCCAGAGGCCACCGAAGTAAGAACCGCTTTATAGGAAGTCAGCTGTAATTGTTCATAAGATTACGCTGCGGTGGTGCACATGACAAAACTTGTTGGAATTTCCACCAACGGCTTCCGGCTGTAGGCAGGAAATGAGCTCAGCTCACGAGCTACCAGATCGTGAAGTGAAACGTCGGACATCGCGCCGAAAACGGTGACACAACCCGACAACAAATCGCAGAGCCGTACAGTGCACCCACGAACAACCTACGCCGGACACAAGCGCTTCTTGACGCTCGCTTGAGCGGGGAACTCAATTTTGCGACGACGAGCGGACGTGTTTGATGGGGTACGCAGACAGGAGACGGAGCAAATTAACTCGCGCGCCACGGGTTAAACACGTGCGCCATGTCACGCGTGATGCGGGCCATGTTTCAGATGTCGCAAACAGCCACCAAGACTTCCCCTCAGCCGTCATATGGCCACATATCAGGAAGTTTTAAATTACAATACTTTTTTTTTTAACGACCACAACATCACCAGCGCCAGCCCTATGAATAATAATACTTCCCCCCCCCCTCCATTGATAACGGTATTTAATTCAATTCCAACTTTATTGTCAATTCTGCCATACGTACAGGACATATAGAGGATCGAAATTCTGTTTCTCTCAGACCCCGGTGTTGGCAAGGACATGGACTGGAACACAACAACAAGGGTTAAAAATATTAGGATAAAAAAAAATACTAACAACAATCGTGCACTTAAAATGGCGGTGCGTATCAGGGCCCTCTTACGTGTAATGCGAAGAAATCTAATAGCAAACAAATCCCCCTGCTCACCAATCCACTTATATTTCCTGGCCTGGAGAAATATCCATGACCTTTGCTTTGGGGAACCTTGAGCTCTTTGTGTGAGATGGCCGCCACTATCATTAAGGCCCAGCCCACAGACGGAATTCAGCATTCCACCGTTACAAAATGTGCAATTATCCCACCTACACACACCACAATTATGCCACCTTTTACCTGCGATTATTTATTTATTACGAACGCATGCGAGCGGGCAGGCTTGTCTAGACTTTAGACCGAGCGTCCTCCTCAACTTGACGTCCTAATCTACGAGTACACAGAACCGGTGGTACCAGAAGACCATGCTTCAAGCTTGACACGGGATTAGCGTGACAGAAGGCTAGAAACTTCATCTCGGATAATCAGAGGACAAGGAAGTTTGTTTATGATGTTTGAAAACGAGAGGACTGTTCGAAAATGAGTGGATGAAGTGGGGCAACTTCAAACGGAGGATTGAAAAGTCAATTGGAACATGTTATCTTAACACAATTGAGCTATTGAGTAAACTAAATGTATAGAGCTCTGCGGTATATTTCCACCTCCTGCCAAACCGGAGTTATGTCGGTGAATATTTTACAAAAAACCTAAGTAAAGACGAATGGCCGATATCGCTGCGTGGATTTCTTATTCACCAGACAACCGAGCGATTCCACAGGGTGCCGATATGCGCACGTCTTTACAGAGACATCATACAAAAAGCCACCCCACTGAGGAGGGCATTCCTTCACCTCTGCTGTAAAAGTACTCCACAAATAAACACTACACGTGTAAAAAAAAAAAAACCTCACAAGTGTGGCCATGTCTTCTTCACAACAACTCATAAAAGAGTTTAAATCCATCCATCAGTTGGAGTGGACAGCTGGGGGCCCGATGCCGAGGCCTACGATGATCTCTGTGTGTGGCCTCATCCCAAGTCTCACTGACAGTGGCAGGTGAGTCGGTGGCCATTTGACACCATCAGGGGATGGCGAGAAACCCTGTTAACGATGCCCGACAAGAGCCATCATCCGGCACGGTCAATCTGTTGCTGGATGAAGGTCTCCGCAACATCATCAAGCGTTCGGAATGCCTGATGATGCATCCAATGTGGGACGCAAAACCTCGCGAGGGGCAGTAGGAGAGCGCTCGACACAGCTATTATTGTTATCGTCATATTATTATTGCTGGGAACTGGGCACAATAATTTAGATTTAGGTGTGTTAATGATCGGATCGGTGGCGGGGTGGACATAGGGGTTTTGCCTATACTTAATAATAATATATATTTGTACCGTGCGCATAGTCCCCGGGCGCGTTGCACCCGTTGATTCGAAGGCGTGGAGCCTACCTCAGTCGGTTTGTTGTGAGTCGGTAAAGGTGTGACTTTTTACAAGTTTTTTTGGCCGAGTACTCGGCACGACGAATCGCGGAGGCGAGAGCGAAGACCCTGTGTGCCGCGCCGTTTGCCTCACCTGTAGGGATCGGCCAAAGTGTTTGGCAGCCGCGGTCTTCACAGGGAAGATGAGGTTCACGAGCGAAGACTTTGAGCGCACTCTCTTGTGGCTCGGCTCCTGGACAACAACACACACACACACGAACGCGCGCACTGTCAGCGGGCTGCACGCGATAGCACGTTACATTGCGAATGACGGCAAAAGTCTACGTTAATTCTGCTCAAACGGGCTTTGGGGCCGAGGCACTTCCCAGAACAACCACCATTGATTTCCCTACAACGTTCTACGCATTTTATCGACCTTCATAGTGATGATGGGTGGGTAGGGTTAGGGTTAGGGGCAAACCCCCGACGAGGATTTAAACCCGTGACCTTCTGAATTCGAGCCGCTCACTCTACCGCTGGAGCCACCTGGCTGCATACCGACGACCATATTCGGTTAAATTTGATCGGTTTAAGAAGCAATTAAAGTGCCACACATTATAAATCTTCTGTAATACGACTGAATGCCGCAGCCTCTGGGTAACAAGACACACTTATTTCCCCTGTAATTTAACGCAAGCGTTCGGAGTGAACCCAAAGATCCGGTCGGTTTGCGCGTGTGCACGCGTAACCAGATTTTATTTTAAGTTTCCTGACACGGGGCACAAGTTGGGGTGCGTGTTACTTTCCAAAGCATCGTATAATCTGGAGAACACGGCAATCGGCAATACCAAGCCATTCGACTGAGCAGTAAGAAATAGTAATAAATCTGTCTCCGTCCACTTGTTTTGGTTTGGGTACATGGGGAGGTGAGTCGAACGTTTGGGGTTTGGGGAAAAACTTAATTTGCAAACATTCACAGGCATCTTCGAGCACCATATGTTACGTGCAAAAGCGCACGTAAATAACGTTCCTGCGTATTTGTGTTTGTTAGCCTTAACGAAAGGTTACGACTGCAAATAGAACTCCAATGTGCGCAATACTACGGTGACTGATGCGGTGAACGGCGCAATATAAATAGGTCCAATTTGGACATAAACAGGAAGAGGCAGTTAGCCGTGGAGACAGTACAACGAGCTGGCTCTCTCAGATTAAACGGCCGACAGGGAAGACGGACTGACTCTCCCATTACGCAGAGATTAGCGGGACGCCGAAAGAAGAGGCAGCAAACTTAGAGGGTGATAACGGTGACGGCGTCACGAGGGATTAGGAGCACTGGGAGAAGACAGGGCAGCAATTCGATTTAATGCATCTCGGCGGAGGGGCGACACGGTGGCGCGGTGAGTAGCGCTGCCGCCTCACAGCAAAGAAGGTTCATGGGTTCGAATCCCGGCTCGGGTGCCTTTCTGCGTGGAGTTTGCACGTTCTCCCCGTGACCCGCGTGGGTTTTTGCCAAGCACTCCGGTTTCCTCCCGCAGCACAATGCCCTTCCTAATCCCAGTGCCTAGGAAGGGCATTGAGCAGTTGGACAAAGGCTAGCTCGCAGCCAACTCGCTCGTAGAGAGACGTCAAACAGCTGACGGCTGCTCCGTTTTCAAGCCGCGGTGTGTGTTACCCTGGTAGCCGGTGTGCAATTACAGGCGGGACAGAAACAAATATCACTCGTACCTGCACACAGATCACACGGCACTCAAAACAAAAGGCTGCACTTTACCTCACCCGAAAAGAAGGTAAAATTATAACGATAACAATTTACGGAGCTTTGACAATCCACTGCTGGATGACGGGCATCGTTTGACGAGACCTCTGCACACTGGTCAGCACAGGTTGATAAAGGGGTGGAGAAGGACCGGTTTAGGTATCACGGCAAGAACTCATTCGTCTCCATCTCCACGGTGGACACCTTCTAGGATACACCCCATCTCTTGGCCCAGGCCAACTTTCCTTCCTCAACAGTTTGACTCTGAATTTAACACGAAGGCTTTCATGACCAATGTTATCCATAGTCTTTTTATGAGTTTGGTCACGTATGATAGTTGCAATCAGCTTCATCAGGAACAAGGATCTCAGCGAAACCTCGTAGCTTCATTATAGGTGTTGTGGGCTGCCTAAAAGCGGGTTTAGGGCACTTCTATACTTTTATACGTGACCTAACTCTAAACAGAGTTTGACTCTTCCTCTATATGTATGTCATATGCCGTGGTCCCATGCGCACTAGGCGGAAAGTGAGAAAAAAAACCCCTTGTGATAATTCTTAGTATTTGAAGAAAACCCCCCGCACCGGTGGAACGATGAAAACACGTAATTTTTAGATTTGTATTTATTGATGTAATCGCTGACTTTGGTTGTTGATGCTACGGTTGAGTTGACCGCATTCTAGACTAAACATCTAGTCTTGCTCCACACTTGACTTTCAGGGCAATACCCTTAAGAGCTGCTCTTTCGGGATTACCACACATCGAGCTGTGAGAACCGAGTCGCTGAACTGGCATAAAGTGAAGCGGTCCAGTGTTTGAACGTCTACAGAAACTGACGGTTACACCGTGAACAGATACTGGCGCTGGGTGATTGTCTGCTCAGGGCGGACACTTGACATTAAAAATTGCAATGCTGGACATCTGCAAAACTGAAAAAAACCAAAATAATCCAGGCACAGGTGTCGCAGTGCAGGTGTGCACACACCCTAGTGTGAGCGCATGTGTGTGTGGGCAGGGGGAGAGATGTGGGCGACAGAGAGATGGGGAAATGCTACGCAACTTCTTGGAAATGTATTGCACGTGTGACAGTTGTTTTAAAAATAAAAAAACGACACCCGCAAGCGATCCACTGTTCCCCATGTACTGGATACGATGGCAGTTCAGACCGGTCCAGTAGAGCCACACACACGGCCACCCATGTGTCCACGAGGGTTCAAATGAGTTCAGTCCACGGTGACCTATGTGCAAAAAAAAGGACGTTGGACTGTAACTAGCGATCCACTGGTTTGACGGCGGAAATGTGGCGTCTGGTGTCGGAGGGTGTGGATTCAAAGCGCTCTCGCGCGACAGAGATATAATAGCACTGACTATTATATCTCTAAATGTTGAAGGGCTGTCTGCAACTAAAGACTTGTTGCAATGGGAAACTGTCATATAACCATCACGCTTCGAAGAATCGAATCGAGCAGCACAGGTTAAACGCCAGCGGTTGCTTCGGTGTTACAAACCCGACTGACGATCTGTGTTCATCGTCCCCACGCTTTAACCCCTTGTGTCTATTATTGGGATTACTCATCTCGCTCCCCTTCCTGCCCGGCTCTAATTTCCCAATGTCTGACTACGGCACCATGTCACATAGCCAACCTATCGACAACCGCCCCCGCCACTTAACCGCCCACACCCAGTGCGGTGTTTGTGCACTGTAATTTTTATAGCTGATCACAAGCCCGACCTTTTCACAGACGTGCGTTTTTTAGCCTTACGTAGATTCGCTCGCTTCTGACGCAAAGTGGAGCGTCGCCCAACGTGTGGAGCACTTTGCTCTTCATTTAATAATAATAATTTTACATCTACAACGCGCACATATTCATTCAATGTCGAAGATATTCGATGGACGAGAGAAGGATTCAGAGGCGCGAGGAAAGTGCTGAGAGGTGGAGGAGGCAGCCAGGCGGTTTGCCAGCGCCATATTGCTACTAGACACTGCTTCCTATATATTATTTGTGTCCGGTAATCCCCCCCCCCACCATGCTCAATCGGTGGGTCGCGACCCATCAGTGGGCCGCGAGCGCCACCTAACGGTGTGTGGAGACCAAACCCAAGTGAGCCACGAGGTGACAAAAGTCTGAGAACGCCCTGCAGTAATCTACCTGCGCGCAGTGGTGTAAGAGTACATTTTCTATAGATGTTCACACATCTGACCTTTTCACATACCTGCCTACGGCTCGGCCCCCCGCGAGTCAGATGAGCGACGTTGCGTAATGACGATTGCGTAATCGGGGTGGGATCGGCGCCTGGTTACTTTGTTGCCTTCGCTACAGCACAAACCCTCCGCACGCTCGGAGCTGGTGGCGAGGCAGAGGCTGCTGCGCTTCAAACACCAAGAGAGGGCACGCCGATGGCTTGTGTACAACGCCCATGGACGCAACGTGGACGTGAGCACGTCCCAGAGCCGCCTACGAGTAGGCCACCGCGTGCCAGCGTCATGGTCACAAATTTGAGCACACACACACCTACACTCAGCACTAACCACTTTGTCCATAACACGACAAAAAAACTGCTGCTAACTGCTCGTCCAGTCGATGGCATATTATTTTCATCTGTATCTGGACTATATTAGTTCTATTTGCACTGCATTTGTTGTAATTATAATTTTTGTTCTAGATCTGTGCCTTGTTATTGTCCCCCCCTCCCCGACCCCCAGCTTAGCTTAACTTGTATATAGTAAAAAAAAAATAGTATTTGTTTTTTATCCTAATATTTTTAACCCTTGTTGTGTATATGGCAACACCAGGGTTCTGAGAGGAACAGCATTTCGATCCTCTATATGTCCTGTACATATGGCAGAATTGACAATAAAGTTGGAATTGAATTGAAAAAGAGCTTCGTTTGAATTAATAATAATAGAGATGGCAGTGGCAATCACGGCCCCCCCACTGGCAGACGAATGCCCCAGGTCACTTGCATTTTGAGACTCATCCCGGTCTCTTGAGTTCTCCCCTGGCCAAACAAACGACACTTCGAGCCGTCTCTCCAGTGTTGCAGGGCGTTCTGTTCCTGGAGCGTTTCACTCGACCACCAGAACGCCGATTACTCTATCTAGAGTACATACTCTGATCATTCATCTTTTATCACAAACACGTCACACCCTTTGTAGGCGAACCTATATGGCCAAGGTCAGGATGTCACCCTGGCGCCACCTCAACCCGCCAAGGCTTACTTATGCTGCCGTAGTCTCTGGGTTATAAGTCCAAAAACATGCTGCCCGGCTTACTTGGCCTGACTAAATTGTCCCCGGTGCCATGTGATGAACTGGCGTCCCATCCCTGAAACAACCCAAGTTATCCACTAACTTGCTTACCCCTCCCTATTGGACACCTGTTAAAATGGTGCTAGATAGCTCAACGTTTTTTGACAGTTTACATAAAACCCGACCTACTGACCGATACGCTTTTCACCCTGTATTTTTTTTCAAACAAAAGTTGGGGAATGCATCGTATAACCATTATGTGCATCTGTGTGTGGGGGAGACAAGATTCCCATAACCGTATTGACACTGGGCACGAGTCTGGGGTATTTCTTGTTTTTTCGGATCCTCTTTTAACACAGGGAATACGGAAATAGTTGTTGCAAAGTCGACACAATCTGACTTCATGTTTCCCCCTCTTGGCGCCTGAACTCAGTGTCCCAATGCTGCGCTATTCGTATGGTATACAGAACAGTGCTGTATACCATACGATATACAGCACAGCGCTGTATACCAGCAAGAGTGAAACGGTTCTTGCCATAGCAATATGGAATTTTAACGACCGCCTGAGCTGCCAAGGTAGTCTGAGCATTGCCAGATTCTTATTTGAAAACGGTGATGCACCCTGACAATGTGTTTTTCTTATACCGTACAGAGCTCCTCTTATCCGTAACGCTGTCACCCACAACCCCCATTATCCATAGCTCCATTCTTCCTATTATCCGCGAGAATTCCCACGGAGAAGTGAAATAGACATCACGAATGATCACCAACATCGGACCCCCCGCATCGCCACGGACAGAGAGAAGTTCTTCAGTAAAAATATACAACGGCGTCAGTATGATCCCGTCTTGGACGGAATCAAATTATTGTTCCGTCGCGTTTACATTGTGAAGATGTAGAAGGTCCTCGCCACACACGAGGCTCAATATCCGAGAACCACCCCCGAGACCTCATCACAACCGATGATAGGGAACCCACAACAGAGCAGCACGTTACTTCACAAAAGCCAATCGCACGGTATGACATATTGTACTTTAACCCAGATTGCGTAGGCAACATCTGTCGCAACCACTGGCCGTACAGTGTGTGTGTGTCTGTATAGATGTGTTGGATCAAAAGGCACTGGGTTTGAAAAGCAACAAAACCTAATGCCCTCCCCTGAAAAAAGTTGACGAAAATGTGGGTTGTTACCGGCACCTGCACAGCCCCTGAGGCACACCTATTGATGCACACGCTTGTCTCTAATTTGTAGTGGAATGTGCCACAGCTTTTGGGAAGGGGGCCTTTTAGTTTGTACAAACACATCGGTTAGTCGATCCGCGGGTCCAGGTGTGGTGGGGTACAAAGTGGGCGCTCCCAACTCTTTAGTCCATAACGTCTGGGCGGCGTGGAAAAGTTGCTCTATGCCTCGAGAGGGCCTCTCTAGAGCTCCCTCTAGTGGAGGCTCTTCCGCCAAAAGTGGCAAGAGCCAGAGATTTAATTAATTCATCCATTAATTCATTGTCAAAATCCCCTTAATCCTGTACAGGGTTAAGCGGTCAGCCGGAGCCTATCCCGACAGACACAGGGCACAAGGCAGGGCTATACCCAGGGTGGGACGCCAGTCCGTCACAGGGCACCGGGGGCAATTTAGTCAGCAGGTCAATTAACATATGTAGCAGCATGTGGGGGAGAACATGCCAGAGATTTCAAACCTGCACCGGTCTTTAATCGTCCTTAAAGGTGAAACTACTTTCAGCAGCACAATGACGAAGAGTACATAGTATTCGTTTGAGTATATAACATATATATTGCGGTAAAAGTCACTCCTATCCCAATGTCATGTATTGGTCGCCACTTTTCCCAATGTATTATTGGTCATCACTTGTTGACACTGAGTAAGCCGGGACAATGACGAGACTTATCTCAATGAGTTCTTACCTGGTTAAGTAAACTCAATCAAAACAATAATTCACTGCAATGTGTTTCAGCAACTGCTGGAGTTAACATTCATTTATAACGTACAGTTAGACCTGTTCTTCTGGGGTCTCTGGACGTTAAGGCCTGAGTGTGCTGGACGAGAACACAAGGACAGTAATGATGAACTACACAGTCGGGCGTGCGTTTCAAGATGACAAAATCTAAGTCAGTGGAAAACGCTGATGAAACCACAAAAATCACGCAGCTATAAATGTTTTTTTATTAACTTAATAAATGTGCAGCCCTTTGTCAATCCGCTCGCTGGATGAAGGTCCCCATAACGCACTCAGGATGGAAAAGCCCTCATCCAGCAGCGGATTGATAGAAATGCGGTGGCTCAGTGGTTAGCGCGCTGGGCTACAATCCTGGCTATGACCCGAGTTCGATTCCCGCTCACGGCCAGCACTAGTGACGATTTTCTGAATCGGTTCTGAGCCTCCCCTAGGTCGACTCAGCCTGAAATGAGTACCTAGCGCGGTGTGTAAACATTGCCACTAGGGAGGCAAGCGCGGCCGGGCGTGGTGCTGGCCAGCCACCCCCTCGGCCTTCAATAAGTGCTCGCTAATGGGCACTTGCCCCTACAGTCTGTTAAGGCCATACGGAGGGGGATCTTTGATATTTGTCCTTTATGTAACCAGGTGAGAAGGAAAGGTGGTTTACCTTGCGCAAAGGCTTTCTATTTCGGAAGGGCTTCCCCCGCATCTCGTGTGACTTCTCGTGACCAAACAGCCCGCATGAGGGGCGCTCTTACCCGCCACGCCACCCACGGGCTCCCTCCCCATCGTCAGCCTCGGCCGCCTCTTATCGCTCCATCAAACCCGCACTGGCCATCAACCCGCACCGGTATCCAGTGACTCGCCCTCCCTGGCAGAGTTAAAACACCTGGCTCCTACGCTTCCTTGCCTGAGCCGAAGAGGACCCGCACAAAGCCCGCCTTTGTTTGGGTGGAGGAAGGTGGCCGGCATTGTGCGCCAAGAGGGGTGGGTGAGTGGCTGGGTGAGTGGCTGGGTGAGCGGTGAGCCGGGCGGATGAGAGGCGTGTGAGATAGGTGGCCAAGTGGTTAGAGCGCTGGGCTACAAACCCGGTGCGTCCCGAGATCGAATCCCGCTCACGGCCAACACCGGTGACGATGTTTCTGAACCGGTCCTGGGCCTCCCCTAGGTCGATTCAGTCTCAAATGCGTACCTGGTGCGGTGTGTAAACATTGCCACTAGGGAGACAAAGGCGGCCGGGCGTGGTGCTGGTCACCCACACCCCTTGTGTGCCGTGTTGACCATCATAGGTGCTCGCTAACGGCACTTGCCCGTACAGTCTGTTAAGGCTATACGGGGGGATCTTTGTCTTTGGGTGAGACGGGCGGATGAGAGGAGTGTGAGATGGGGTGGTGGGTGAGTGGTGAGACGGGCGGATGACAAGCGTGTGAGAATGGCTGGAGTCGCGAGATGGGCGGGTGGTATAGGTAGGTGGGTGGGTGAGCGCTGAGCTGGGAGGTGTGCGAGGTGGGTGGGTGGCTGGGAATGGGGTGAGGCACGTCTAGCCCTGCCAAAAAAAGCAGAACAGATCCCTTGGCCACAAATTCTCTTTTGTGTCGCTGTCCCCAGAATCCTTGCCGCAGACGAGACGCGGATATGAGCCGCGGTACCTGCCCAAAGCACGCCGGCCTCTCGGTCTGAGTGGCACGTTTGTCTGATTTCAGGAAAGTGACACCACAGTGACTCACTGCTGTTACCATTGTGATACTACTGTACGTATATATTAACACGCATAGTGCGGTTGTCAATCCACAGCTGGATGACGGCCTTCTGTTAAACACAATGAACAACTTAGCAATTTCGAGGGGGGCCTGGGGGGCAGTTGCCCCCCAGATCCACTGCTGGTACTGGCTAACAGGGGATCAAGGTAGGAGCGTTCACGTCGCGATCCCTGTCAAGTAATACTTGGTATTACCGGAAAATTCTACCAAACACTTCGAAGCTGAGCTGAAAGACAACGATGTCCAGAAGCTCAACAGATGCCAGAAGCCCCTCAGTCTGGAGCAAGAAGAGAGGCCAATGCCCGCCGCCTTTAAGGCCAGCACTGACTATTATATCTCTAAATGTTGAAGGGCTGTCTGCAACTAAAGGAAAACTTGTTGCAATGGGAAACTGTCATATAACGATCACGCTTCGAAGAATCGAATCGAATTCGAACTGGCTAACAGCATTTACATCTCAACAGTCCACAAAGACTACGCGGGGTATCTTTGTAACACTGCAGGCTGCAGGAGCAGGTTCTGTTAGCGAGGCAGCTTATGAGACCTTCAATTCATCTGTAAACGAGTACACCTAGTACAAGCGATGTTTATTCGCCGGGCAGACAAAAGCAGCTGGATGGGTGTGGAGCTGGGTCACACACCACCCCTTGTGTGCCCATGTGGCAGCCCTGGTGGGTACTCGCCAACTGCATATCCTCTGCAGTCTATGGGGATACACAGGGAGTCTTTGTCTCTGTGCATACAGTATGTACACACACACATAAACCCTCGGGAAGAGGGCAGGACCTCTGCCTTCAATAACGGACGTTCATAAACCCAGACTTTAACGCCCGGCCGCTCGCACGCAAGGGTCTGGCCAAAAATCGCCTTTCACCACCGGTTTTACGCCGACGGGGTAGATCGTAACCACGCCAGCAGCACACGGCTGTCTCGACGTGGTCGGAGGGTTTGCTCAGCGCGTCATCCCTCCGGTTGTCTATTGAAACGAGTACAACCTTATAACAACGTATCTTTATTTACTAGTCAACGGCGGTTGTCTATTGGACAGGCTGCGCGCCCACCAGAGGAATGTGGAATTGTATCGACGCAGGTTTTCACGGCTCGACTCATGACGTTTGCTCTTCAGAGCTGTTCTTTCACGATAGCCGCGTCGCTGAGCGATCTCCATCTCTCCCTCGCGACGTTTCGCCCGATGATGCCTCCAACGTGGGAGGCGAAACGTCGCGACGGAGAGAATCATATCGCTCAGTGACACGGCTATTGAGAAAGAACAGCTCTGAAAGCACAGTGGAAGACATTCAACCGCCTGAGAACTAGAACGGGACGATCAAAAGCTGCTTTGGCCAGATGGGGCTACGAGACCGGCCCAACCACCTGTGAATAATAATAATAGCATTTTATAGAGCGCCTCTCACCCGAGGGTGAAGAAGCAGACCATACCATACTATGGAGCACTGCCTTGTCTGCGCTCTACTACCCATCTCTGCAGCTCAAAAGACCTTGCAGAGTTCAATTAAAAAAAGCAAAGAACTGTGTAAAGAATTGTGAAACTGTCATATAACCGTTACGCTTCGAAGAATCGAAAAGAAAGAAAGCTCTGAAAGAGCAACCATCAACGTGGAATTTCCACCGCCGGCCGGCACAGGGCCATAAAGCAGAGATGTTCGTTTTCGGCGAGAAATCTATTGGGCCTTTTCAAAGATGCAGCACTTGGGTGTGAAAGAGGAAGAGAAGCGGGGTGGGTGGGGGGTGGGTGGGGGACCAGCAGAGCGACACGGGTTTGACTGACGCAGGCACACCTGAAGGAATGGCAGCATGACTTGTGCCCGTGCAGACAAGTTATATAAGTGTTGCACGCGATGGCTTCGCGTGAACCTCTCGCGTGACACCGGCCCAGCCAGTCGTGCGCGGGTTCAAAAAAATATTTCGGAATTACGTGGAAACGTTCCACCTCACGCACGCGGGTTGTGTGTGCGAGCGCGCGTACTACTAATAATAATAATAGCGTTTTATAAGAGCCTTTCACCCGAGGGTCACAAAGTGCTGCACAAGGGCCGCGAAGAAAACGGCATGTCAACAACGACAGAAAAAAAGCAACAAAACCAAAGGAACAAAAATTTAATGATTAAGGCTGCTTCGAATATACTTAAAGGTCGTGAAACTGGCAATCTTAAGAGCGGCAAAAATCTGCCAGCGTCCCCCCTACCCACCCAGCTACTGTTTCCTGCAGCGCCTTGGGACCTCTGAAAGGCGCTATAAAAATGTAATAATTTATTATGTATCTTTGTCCAGTTATATTTAATCAAAAACTTGGCATTTGATACTCCCAATTGCATCCAATTTTTACACACTGGCTACTCATTTAAATTGCCGAGTTGGTCACGTTGGTAGTGTTGCCCAAACTTCTGCTGTAATAATAAACATCTATCTATCTACCCCCCACATACTGGCCATTGCATGGTTAGCGAACGGGGAACCGAGCCGCACCGTTTCGAATGTCACTCGCCGCTCAATGTATAATAATAATAATTTTACATATATAACGCGCACATATTCATTCAATGTTAAAGCTATTCATTCGACGAGAGAACGATTCAGAGGGGCGAGGAAAGCAAAAAGGCAGAGGAGGCAGCCAGGCGGTTTGCCGGCGCCATATTGCCACACACTGCTTCCATCGAAGCCACGGGAGTCGAACTCAATTTGCCGGTGTTTGTAGAGCGGCGGCGGGTAAACGGACAAGCACTGCTCGCACAATTCACAGGCACACGGGAAAAAAAGTCCTCCAATCACCAGTTTCAGTCTTTGCACAGGTATTTTCTCAAGTTGTGCAAACAAAGCGCTGGCCGTTTCGAGTTTGTTTTTAAGCAAACGGCACTTTGGCAGCGGCCCCACGAACAGGTCTTGCCTAGAAACAAGTACACACTGTTATGCGTGTGTGTGTCTTGGGCACTTGCCCCAACAATCTGTTAAGGCTACATTGGAGAGCTTTGCATTTGTCTTGGAGAGCGGTAGGTAGTGTTGTATCGGTTAGCGCGTGCTGCACAACGAACTCCGTGACCCGAGTTCGTTTTCTGCTCACAGCCAACACCGGTGACGATTATGTGAACCGGTTCTGGGTAGGTTGACTCAGCCTCAAATTAGTACCATGGATTCAGTGGAAGACACTCAACCGCCTGAGAACTTGAACGGGACGATCGAAAGCTGTTTTGGTCAGATGGGGCTACAAGACCGGCCCAACCACCTGTGAATGTGGAGAAGCAGACCATACTATGGAGCACTGCCTTGTCTGCGCTCTACTACCCAACCTCTGCAGCTCTAAAGACCTCGCGGAGTTCATTGAAAATGCAAAGAACTGTGTAAAGAAATGGGAAACTGTCAAATAACCATCACGCTTCGAAGAATCGAAAATAAGTATCAGGTGTAATGTGTAAAACATCGGCACTAGGGAAACAAAGGCGGCTGAGCCAAACCGGTCTTCATTAGGTGCTCGCTCGCAGCGCTTGCCCTATCAGTCTGTTAAGGCTATAAGGGGGACCTTTGTCTTTGTCTCGTGAAGGGGTGTGCACACATCTGGAATGTGTGCGCATGATTGTGCCAGCCAAACACTGATACCATAAGCAGCCACCATGACACGGCACGGCCGTCATACGTGGGTCTATCAAGCTAGCATGTTACGTAATCATCATCAGCCATTATCTATACACTGCTGGATGAACGCCTTCCCAAGCCATCGCAATGCAACGATCTCCTATATATGCTATTATCTCTTCACTGCATCTCCTTGCTGGATGCCTTTCTTTGGCTGCTGCCCTGTTAGACGTCTAATTTTTTTTCTATGGACAACCAAATCAAACTGAAACTACAGGTACATATTTCTACGTCTTCGTACAACATTAATACGTTAGTGTTTTTTTTTATGGAGGCAAACATTGATTCAAATGTGATTACAAGTTTAAACTAGCCGTGCAAATGCCACGTTCTTACGAAATGGTATTTATATAATTGACCCCCTGACTATGGACGGCGGTTTGAACTCACAACCTTCCAATTTTCCGGCCACGAGTTTCTTACAGCAGCGAGGCGCGGCTGAACCGACTTATAATTTCTGTTTATGGCCGGGGCTGCAACAGCATTAACGAGATTTCTCACCCATCTGTGAGCAGTCGCTGAAGATTTAAGGCACTTCGCAGTTTATCCCCCGTCTCCCTTGCCCAAATAACAATCTGCGATTTTCTTGGCAGCCAACGTTGGGTACCACTTGCTGGCGAGTCCTTTATGAGGGCGAAAGTCATCTGTTTCCCATGCTGTAGACAGCCAATTGCCTTTCTGCTACGGTACGCTCCTGTCGGAAGACTTGGCACCAAGTAGGAATACGGCTAAAGGAACGACGTGCTATCGATTGTGCTGTTTAATTCGCACGTTTGTTGTATCGCAGAAACCCCACTTCCAGAGCTTGCGAGCTCACAGGTTATTTTCTGTTGTAATAATGAACAGCTATTTATCTGGCGGAAGGTAAAATAGGCAGAGGGTGACTACTAGGTAAGTGCTGTGTGTGCTCGCTCGTTTTCTCCAACATATCGACGGGTGCACTACACTTACACACTTTTTCACATGACCTAATCTCATAAACAGAGCTTCACTATGGAGGGTGACTACGTTAAAAAGATGGAGTGGAGCGGAAGGAGGCACTCTAGACAGGAGAGGAATAACATGGGAGCTTTAGCAACACATGGGATATGATGATGGTAGTGGAGGTAGACTGCTGCTGTTGCTAGACATTTATGGACCCATGGCCTCGGTAAAAGGGCTGCGGAGGAAAAGCAAAGAAAACCCTGTATGTGTGGCACGTGTGTGCAAGTCTTAAAGTAATTCCCTATAAACCAGTGAGATTTAAGAGGCACTATCCTGGGCGATTAGTGACACTAATACCAACGGGTTCTTTTCGAGACTTCTCGGCAACTGTTAAGAATTAACTAGACTTCAGAAAAAAAAAACAAATCCGTGTAAAAATATCATTGCTCCGATACAGGGAGAGCTATAAAACAAAACTCTAATGAATACAAAAAACCGTGTTTTGCGGCGTATCCACAGAAACCGAATTTGTGGCGCCACAAACTGCTCGTGCCCTTGCACAGAGCGCACAGGTATTTGACTTGAAGGGCCCCTCTGTTTATAGCACCGCTGCTGCCCGCCAAAGCTCTGTGTTGTTCTTGATAGCGAGCGTAATATAACGGATTCTTGCCCGAAATCCAGCCCGCTTGTTTTCGTCTCGTGAATATGGACTGTACGCGTTGTTTCGCACAAATGATCAACGAGGTGAGGATGCTGCCACGGGGGTTATAGGTCATCCGGAGGTCAATTCAAACTCCTGGCGCTCGGCAGCAGGTGAAATCCCCGTCGGTGTTGCAATCCCCGTCGGTGTAATCAATATAATCGGCTCGTGTTGGGGGCCAAGGTAGAAGCGTTCACGTCGCGATCCCTGTCAGGTAGTACTTGGTATTGCCTGCGAATTCTACCAAACACTTCAAGGCCGAGCTGAAAGACAACGATGTCCAGAGGCTGACCATCGTGTTTCGAAGAATCGCAAAGAAGAAGAAGGCTCGTGTTTAGGAGCTGGATGGATTATTGCACCACGGGTAGATTCTTGCATCATGCATCAGTGGATAGCGCAAGATGCCATTTACAATCACAGAGGGGACAGACGCTTGCTTGGAATTACACCGAAGGACGACGCATCGATCAGCTAGCAAACACACAGCCCCTAGTTGTGATTGCTAATCTTGATTCGTGTTCTAAAGGTTCTTATTATTGCACTCTTCCCTCTTAAACTTGATTATGTTACCCTTAATATGCTTTCGTTTTTTTCACTATCGCATTACACAGCCTTAATCTTACATGGCTGCTTGAAAAAATGTGCAGTGCTAAGTATTTTGGACAATTTAATAAAAAAAATGTGTGCAATGCTACGTGCAAATGGTTTTTTGTTTTTTGATTTAAATTTGGTTATTTATGAATCTTGTATATTTTTTATTATTGTCAGCAATTCGCAGGTTTGTTGTGTCGCAGGAGTCCCGCAAAGAGCTTGCGGGCTCACCGGGTATTTTTCTCCTGTAATAATAATAATAAACATCTATCTATCTATCTAACGACAACTGCATTTATTTTCATCCAGCGGCGGACAGAGCATGGCTGATAAGAATGACGGGGACTGACCCACACGCTGGCTCGCCCTCAAGTAATGTTGATCTCTACCCATAGGTGAGTGCTGAAAGCTGAGGGATTGTGTCCAGGACAAACACAGCCGTGTGCAGACAAGTTTCCTGCTGGGCCGCCCAAGTCTCCAGGCCCAA
>JAZEWU010000014.1:6961864-6980242 GCA_036362915.1 Geotria australis
CGGGACCTTCTTGCTGTGAGGCGGAAGCGCTACCCACTACGCCACCGTGCCGCCCGGCATATAATATTGATTATTATAATAATAATTTACATTGTGGGTCAAGTTAGAAGTGTTCACGTCGCGATGCCTGTCAGGTAATACTTGGTATTGCCCGCGAATTCTACCAAACACTTCGAGGCCGAGCTCCTTCTTCTTCTTCTTTGTGATTCTTCGAAGCACGATGGTCAGCCTCTGGACATCGTTGTCTTTCAGCTCGGCCTCGAAGTGTTTGGTAGAATTCGCAGGCAATACCAAGTATTACCTGACAGGGATCGCGACGTGAACGCTTCTACCTTGACCCCCAGAGGCCGAGCTGAAAGACAACGATGTCCAGAAGCTGACCATCGTGCTTCGAAAAATGGCAAAGAAGAAGAAGATTTACATTTATACCGCGCACATATTCATTCACTGTCGAAAGTACTTGTTCGATGAGAGAATGACTCAGAGGCGCGAAAGCTTTGTGGTTAATTTATTATCCGCCTGTGGTTGCAGGGGTTCTCCATCCATCCATTTTCTAAATCCTCCTGTGGTTGCAGGGGTTCTGTTAATCAATTACATACTTTACAACATTTCATGAGAAAGTTATTGATTTACCATGCTTGATTTGATATGTATCCATTCTCATAAATCATTTGCTGCATGCCTAATCCATCCATCCATTTTCAGAAACCGCTTAATCCTATACAGGGTCGCGGTGAGCCGGAGCCTATCCCGGCAGACACAGGGCGCAATGCAGGGGAACACCAAGGATGGGACGCCAGTCCATCGCAGCATGCCTAATCTATATATACAAAACGATGTAATTTTTGGTCTTTTCCGTTTGAAAAAGTAGAAAAGGCACCGAGGTGGGGGGTATAGGTCAGAGAGGGATTGGGCTACAGATGCTAAAATGACGGGGCCAATTAACTAGGTTACGTCAAGAGAACCAGCACCTCCGAATATAGCTACGTACCTGTATTTTGTGTTGGGCTGCCTTGTTACAAGTTTGAAACTTTGTTAGTGGGAATAAACCTTCAAGTTGCAGTTAAACCTCCACAGCGTGTTTCAGTGATATCTTGATATTGACCATTGAGAAACGCGTCTCGGCGACACTACTGACTTCACTAGATTGCCGTACGCATGTTCTTGATCGTAGCTTTAGTCCGTTTTCATCGCTGGTCAAGCCTTAAGCGTGAGACCAGAACAACCTAATTATTTATCTTCAAGACAAAAGAAGGGCACCATCTTCCTTTAAACTGGGAAGAGCATTCCGCCATCCGATGTATGCATTTTGCTTCTTACATCATATTAAGCAAGAACTCAGAAATCTAGCTATGTAGGGCTGCTCCAATGTGTTTTCAAAATGTCTGGTCCACTCTACTGCTGCCACTGCGACCCTCACCAGGACAAGCGGTTTAGAAAATGTATGGATGGATGGAATATCTTCCACCTCCCACAAGGATTGAAATTAAGCCAGAATGCAATTTACTTTGAATCTCATTTGCTTTGGCTTGCATCCTTTTTGGAACGTTTATTTGATTAAATTAGCCCATGCCCTCTTAAAAACCTCCACTCACTTATTTTGTTCTTGATTGAAAATCAAATAAGTCATCGCATTTTCTGTCACCTATGCTTATGTCATTGTGTTATTTTTATGGTTCACAGCTGTCTCTTGTCCTGCCATAGTTCCTACTAGCAATTTGGAGTTTGACCCACATGACACTGTGGCGTACGAGGAACGCGTCGAGTACAGTTGTACAAATGGCCTCGCGCTTGTAGGAGATTCATATCAGATCTGCATGGAGGATGGCAGCTGGTCTGGATCCCAGCCCATCTGTAAAGGTAATGTGGGGACACTTGGTCTCTTTCAAGTCAACGTCCATTCCAATCCGTGTATCCTACCAACAGCACACATAATCATGGCATTAGAAAGCCACGTTGAGATCCCTTTTTTCGTACTGTGCATTGGCAAACATTTCGTGACCAATGGAGGTCTAGCTGTTGAGACTAGTGCTTCAGTGTTCTTTGCATTACACCCATATAGGGTATTCCGATAAATGTTTCTGTGGTGCCTTTGTGTGTTCATATGAGTGATGGCATAGTGGCCAATACACACTGCAACAATCCTTACCACTCTAAGTGTGCACGATCTTGACCGCACCAATCCCTAGCATGCCATATTGGCACTAAGAGGTGCTAATGAGTTAGGTCACGTGAAAAGTGTATAAGTGTTGTAAACCGGTCTGTATGTTGGAGAGCGAGCGAGCCTACAACACTTACAAAGAAGGTACGACGTTTCGCTGATAGCTCTGGTTCCACTAGTTACGGGGAGAGGCGAGAGTTAAGAATCAGTTGTCCATCTGGAGATAGAAACCACGTGCCTATGTACAGCCACAGAAACCAGTGGGAAATGTCCCTTCTCACTCATTATTTAGTGACTCCTGGAAGGACAGTTAATAATAATAATATATTTTTGTAACGCTCGCTCTCCAACCGACGGGTATACGACACTTATACACATTTCACGTGACCTAACTCATAAAAAGAACTAGACTATGGATAACATTGGTCACGAAAGCCTTCGAGTTTAAGGTGCTAATTACTCTATTCCCTCTTGGTCGTATGTGTGGCTAAAAGGATCATTGGTTTTGTGTGCTTATGTATTTGTATGTGTGCGTGCATACTTTCTTATAAGATGTTAAATGCAAGAAACCTGAATGGAACATCATTAATGGCCAAGCAATGGGTTCGCCTAAGGAACAGTATAAATATAAAGAAAGTGTGCAGTACGCATGTATTGATAAATATGTGCCTCAACCAAAAGAGATCTCCTGCACAGACAAGAATGAGTGGTCTGCTACTGTCACCTGCATCTGTAAGTACTTGTGCTCTTTTTATTTTCAGTAAGTTTTCTCCTTTTATTACACCACAATACAACAATTGTCACGGTACACACAGTATTGCACACTTGTATGATTGTTTGATTAATTTTGTGCAGTAGCAATAAACAGTTTGTAGTATGCAAATTCTACGCATTGTTGATTTAAGGCGCTGGGCCAGAGCTCAAAGTTCCTCGTATGCCAGCCTGATCAGTTGTCAGCTTTAAGCTGCTGTTTAGAGGTTGATGGTGTTGGCATGCTGCGTATGTGTAGTGGGAGAGAGTTCCATGTGGCTGGTGCATATGCAGGAAGGTGCCGCTCAGCCAGAACAGTCTGGGTTTTGGTTATGATTCCATTTTCGAAGCGTCATGGTGATATGACAGTTTCCCATTGCAACAAGTTCTTCTTTAGTTGCAGACAGCCCTTCAACATTTAGAGATATAATAGTCGGTGCTGGCCTTAAAGGCGGGCATTGGCCTCTCTTCTTGCTCCAGACTGAGGGGCTTCTGGCATCTGTTGAGCTTCTGGACATCGTTGTCTTTCAGCTCGGCTTCAAAGTGTTTGGTAGATTTTGCAGGTAATACCAAGTATTACTTGACAGGGATCGCGACGTGAACGCTTCCACCTTGATCCCCTTATGACGACAAATTATCAGACGGCTGACTAGAGCAACCATGGCACCAGAGTTGAGTTGATAAACGCCAGGATGTTGTCGGTGATCTTGACAAGTGCAATTCTGGTGGAGTGGACTGGGCTGTTGGCAGACTGAAAGAGACACAAATCTGCGGATGAAGTGATGTGGTTCTTGTTTCTGACAACGGCAAGGCCCTACAGTCTGGAGATCGTTAATAAGTTGGTAATAAGGCATTAGTCTACAGGGTCCTTGATATTAGATAGACGTTTCTTATAGATTTGTATTGTTACAGAAGTGAGCTTGCAAGCTCTGGATTCCTTTCATATGACTAAAGTTCCAACTAATCAACGCAAACTATTTAAAACCACAAGGTAAAGCAACTAAATGAATGAGATAAGTTACTTTAGGTGTCGGAGCCCCAGTGTGAATGGCTGTTTACCGAGTACCTGTGTTGACATGCTGTGCACATGGATGGATAAAATCAGCTTGTCGTTGTTTCCATGGCACAAACTCCAGAAATTAATGCAGCACGTGATAGAATGTGTACTCATTCGTTAGAAACGTTCATTTTTCTCGACACATTGCTTGAACAAAACTAGTGAGACAGAACAACGGGGAAACAAAAGGAGATCGAGCGTGAACAAGGAGGATTTGGCGGCAGGGTGGCGCAGTGGTAACATCTGCGCCTCACAGAAAGAATGGTCTTACACGAGCAGATTCGATCTCCACCTTGGGCGCCTTTCTGTGTGGAGTTTGTGTTCTCCCCGTGTACTGCGTGGGTTTCCTCCGGGTTCTCCGGTTTCCTCCCCCAACTTAAAAAAAAAACTCATTAATTACTTGGGCCGATAACATAATATATAGGAAGCAGTATGTGGCAATATGGTGCCGGGAAAACCGCCTGGCTGCCTCCTCCACCTCTCTGTGCTTTCCTCACGCCTCTGAGTCGTTCTGTTGTCGAATGAGTACCTTCGACAGTGAATGAATATGTGCGCGTTAAAAATGTTAAATTATTATTATTAAAGAATGACAGTGAGGAGTGTCATTTCCCACTGGTTTCTGTGGCTTTACATAGGCACGTGGTTTCTGTCTCCAGATGGACAACTGATTCTTAACTCTCTCCTCTCCCCGTAACTGGTGGAACCAGAGAGTAGTATCGGTTGGACTGGGAGCCGTGGTTTGTGTAACAGACACGAGGCTATATTGACCATACTTCACCATGCCCTTTACTGTTGGTTCGGGAAGATACCTACCCAAAAGGAAACACACCACTCATGCAAGGCGAAATCCATCACAGTTTATTCCAATGTTACCGTTTACAATACCCACTGGCATAGCCACAATATTATTGTGCTTACAGTGCAGCATAGGAATAGCATAGACGTATGAAGTCTTAAATTCAGTAGTGACCACAATATGGCTTGAGGATGATATAGGGATTGCCGCATGTGTACGATTGTCACGCAGCAACACTGGTTGCTAGTTAAATGCGATTACGGGAACCATTGAATTTCAAATTACATCACTGCGTATGATAGTCTCAACCTTCTTTGGAAAAAAACTAGAACGCCTCCCTGTGTATTGGGGCAATTACTTAGATTGACCAATCACAAGAATGTGATTGGTCAATCTAATCGATTCGATTCTTCGAAGCGTGATGGTTATATGACAGTTTCCCATTGCAACAAGTTCTTCTTTAGTTGCAGACAGCCCTTCAACATTTAGAGATATAAAATAGTCAGTGCTGGCCTTAAAGGCGGCGGGCATTGGCAGGTGAAGTTGTCTTTGCCGACATAAATGTTAAGAGTAGCGAGAGCCGGCAGTGCAGCACAGACCTGCAATGTAATATGAATTTTTTTTCTGTGCCGCAGTTACTGGCTGCCGCACCCCTCCGTCTATCGATAAGGGTCACGTGGTTAAGCCACACAAGTCGGAGTATGCCATTGGTGACTTTGTGTCCTACAAGTGTCACCAGGGTAATCGACTTAATGGCAGCGAGAGAGTTTATTGTAATCAAGAAAATCAGTGGTCACGGCCCCCGACATGTGAGAGTAAGTAAACAAACAGCAATCTTTGAACTATACTGGATGAGTTTTAGGTAAAAAAAAAAGGTTTTAAGGACAATTGCAGATAAACTGATGTTGGATTTCACGGCCCTGCATGGGAATTGTTTTCCAAATCAGTTCTTTCGGGATAGCCCTGTTGAGCGCTCCCCCTCTCCTCAAAGCATTTCTAATTGCAGATCTTCAATTCAGTGCGTTATATATTGAGTTAATGTATTTTCTTGCTAACGACAGTGCCACATAACAAACATGTGCTATCTTCATGTCACTTGATACCACTTTTGGTAGGGAACGCACAAATATGATTACATTTCCTGAAAAATCATACTTTTGGATTGATCCAAAACAAAAAATCTGATCATCGTAAATGTATCTTGGCCCAATTTTTTTACATTAATAGGTAAATGGGAAAGGCATCCTTATTAGCAATAAACTTCCATGTCAATTGATCAGGTAATCGAATTGCAATGTATTTTCCATTTTTTGATAAAGATTTGTTACTCTAATGCCCTTGCAGTGATCTTGCTAACAAACAAAAATTATGAGCTATAAGGTGTATGCACCCATACCTGTTTTGTGAAGATAGCGCGTTTGATTTAACAGATGCAGAGCTCATTCTGAGACAATGAGTTGAATTGCATCGGACCCCAACGTGCCTCAGTATATCAAGATCACAAAGCTCTAGTCCATCTTTCTAAATTCAAACATTGGCCTCTTAAATTGGAATCTCAGTGCTCACCTAAAGATTTCTAGTGTCACAAGGGGCCGTACACGAAACACAAGATTTCAACAAAATAACTAATAACTGTGACACGTCTCAAGGAGGATTACGGTTTTGGAATTCATTGATTCTGTATTAGTTTCATATGGATTCTCCCAAACCTTTCGCATTATTACGGTTTTTCATTTTCCATGCAGCCGTCGAATGTGGTGGCCCTCCAACCGTGATCGTCAATGGGAGAATACAGCCAACAGTCGAGGCTCGTTATCACCCCGGAAACAAAGTATTGTACAGCTGCGATCATGGTTACCATATGCAGGGAAACCGTGAAATCACTTGCCAAATTAATGGGGAGTGGTCAGCTTTGCCTAGCTGTTTGTGTAAGTATTTATGATGGCCAGAAACATGTGATGTATGGGTGGCTAGGTGTAGCACATTTCTGCCTCGTTCATAAGCCTTTCTTGATCTGTCTTCCTGCTACACTGCTCTCTATCAAATAGTGTGCCGCAGCAGCTTTAATCAAAGTAAGAATCGGCTCTGCCGTGCGGTGTCTCATGCTCTGTGCTTTCCACAGATGCTCAACAACCCAGTCATGTTATTTGCACGAGTGTTACAGTTCTGGATGAGCATTATTTACTGCTTGCCCTGAATGACCTTGGCAGTTAGGAGGCACAAGGGTAATTTGTACATAGAGTAAAGATGCACAGGCTGCAATTACGGTCATTTTGAATCTAGCTAAATAACAAGGATCTGGTTGATATGTGTGTACATTTCAATAGAGAGCGTATTAAGCGTTGGAGGGTTTTTAAGCGCTTTTAAAAATATTTTCCCACTCAATGTGCACAGTAGTCTCGGGTCTTTGGGAATTTAATAGGACCTTGTTGTAATGACACTGGTTAATGAAAAAACAACTTTCACCATTTACACACTTTGGGGAATTTCTAGCGTGTTTTAATTAGTTATTTTTGCAAGGTTTTGTAAAAGAATCCAGCAGTCATTACAGAATGTTGTTTGTATTTTAGTGATACCTCCTGCTCCAACGGGTGCACCTACGACAAAGCCGCGTAAATGTAAGTGATGAAAAATGTCCTGGTTTTCAAATCACCGTTGCTGCAATCTTTTCATGATACAGTATCAGATATCAGGACGTTTCCCACAACTTTGTAAGTGTATTTGACTGAAAACGTTGTGGGTGGAGGAGGGGGCGGTGGGCGGCAAGACGACGAAAACGCATTATTTTTGTTACAACAAACCCAAAGATCCCTGTATAGCCTTGTGAGTGGAATGCGAGTATCTTGGACTGGGTTTGTAGCGCAGCCCGGTGCACTAACTGCTGCGCCTCTGCCCACCCCCCACATACATTCTGTTAGATCAGTATACTAATATTACATTACATTCAATTTAATTAGTTTCATACATTTATATATCGGCTTCTGTTTGAGAAAATCTCTGCCTATCCTAACATTTACAGTCCCACAATTGGGCAGTATATGTAACAGCAGGTTAAAATAACACAACGAATTTCAAGCAGGATGGATTACCTGGAGTAAAACGGTTCATAATTAATTTCTTACACACTTTCAACAACATTTCAGTTATTACTGTTTATGTTTCATCTGTTTATATTTTCAGGTGAATGTGGCCACCCCCCTAATATTGATCACGGGAGTTTCCAACCACACAAGACTGTGTACACCTGTGGAGAGAAAGTAATCTACAGCTGTAAAGGCATCTCCCAAGTGGATGGAAACAAGGAAAATACTTGCGAAATAAATGGTCGATGGTCTGTTCTGCTTGCGCCTACATGTAAGTATATCAGGGTGGCCCAGAAATATGTGAGTGTACCATATTTCAACCTTGTCCCCACGCCTGCCTGGATGTCTCCCCACTGCACCACTCTCTTGATCATTTTGCACGACAAAAGCATCAAAGTGAGCGTTGTGGGCTGGTCCGTGCGTACTCCACGAGTTTGCACCTTGTGAAAACTACTGGCGAAATGTGTGCATGTTGTAAATTGTATTATTGCTTTCAACGCTGATCTTGTTAAACTGTTATAACTCTGAAACCATGAGGACTGCCTTAATCTCTCATACTGTGGTAATCATTTTAGACTTTCATCCAATGGTCATGGTTGATTTTGATTTACAGTCGTGCGTCTCTTAACGTCCACGATACGTTCTGTGAACTAGGACGTGATGTGATTTGGACGTTGTGCGAGCAACGTATTATATCCATGGGTCTTCACACTCGTCTGCCACACTATGAAATCCTGTTTGAAAGGCTTGCTATTTAACGACGCTTCTCAGGATTAACAATATTGTTATGATGGTGTGTTGCCGTGTACATGTTGGTGCACCACCACCCTACGGAAGAAACCCAGGTTTTCTCCCTGCCAATAATTGTCTATTTGGTCAGGGTAATGGGACCGCTAGTCACCAGTCCATATTACTCCCACCTGTTCCCTACATTCAAAAATGGGATAAAGGGGGGGAGGTTGTTATGCATTGGCTGAGGACATTTCAAAAGCAAGTCTTCTATGGCTGGACAAACAAGTTGCCTGACCAATGCACAAAGTGCAATGAAGCTAATGTAGGTTATGTGGGATAAGGTTATACGATATAAAATGTGTCACGATAATTGTGGCTTTTATAGGGGAAGATGACAACTTTGTGATGATCCGAGAGTAATGATGGAAATAGTCTGATTTAATAAAAATTAGTTTCTCTTGTATAGAGTTGCCATCAAGTAAGGACCTGTATTTGTCCTTTGTTGTATCAGGTTTTTAAAGGTTATACAATCTGCATTTAGATGTACGTGTTTCTTTAAGTAGGCTCTGGTGGGTGCCAAATAGGTTTTGAGAATATATATCTGCCGCAAGTATAAGTGGGGAGGAGTGCTATATAACGCGAATAATCATCCATTTATTTCTGCTGTGTTTTTTCAGGCAGAACTTCCAGTTGGCCTATAGTTGGTAAGTAGTTGAGTAAATTACATTACATCCCGCTAAGTATAGTCAGCGTATATCAGTGGATTAAAGGAATTGCAGTATAGTATAATCAAGAAGCGATATATTTTGAATATGCTAATGCTGTATGTCCAAAAATGTAATAACCTCTTTAGAGCCACAGGCAGCGATAATGTAATCAACATCTGAGCGAGAAGCGCCTGCAAACCATTTTATACACGGGGAGTTCCATTTAGGATTAACCACTGTTGTTCTGTAGTCTAGGAAAACATAATGCAAGATAATGTTCACATATGTTTTACATATACTGTACTGAGTTGTAATCCTGTAATAATAAGAAATAATAATCTATAACCATCACTGGTTACAATTTGCAGGTAAAGTCGTATTTAAACACGTTTTCACTTGGATGTAGTGTGCTATAGTTCTGTGCTGCCACGTCTATCTATACTCTCCACCTTCAACGTGCACTAACCCATCCATTTTCTAAACTGCTTGTGGAGTTTGCATGTTCTCCCCGTGTCCACGTGGATTTTCGCCAGGCATTCCAGTTTCCTCCCACAGTCCAAAGACATGCTGCTGCATAGGTTAATTGGCCTGCGGACTAAATTGCCCCCATGCCCTGTGATGGACTGGCGTTCAATCGTTGGTATAGCCCTGTCTTGTGCCCTGTATCTGCCGGGATGGGCTCCGGCTCACTGTAGCCCTGTACAGGATTTCTTACAATGAATGATGAATTAATAAATAATGTATTGTTTAAAAAAATGTACATACAGCCGCACCGCTACATACATGAATACAGTAATACCCCGCTTTACGTAATTTCGCCTTTACGCCACTTTTCTAGAGTAAATTTCAGTTCAGCGAACGTCATTATGTCCGACGGTACGTCACTCAGCATCGTCACCTACGTCATAATAAAAGGACGTGAAATAAATTATATTTTCCTTAAAAATATATTTAAAATAAATAAAATACATAAACATTAACAACGAAATATAAATAACCTAAAAACAACTTAAAATACAATAAAAACACATCTTCTTCTTTGCGATTCTTCGAAGCACGATGGTCAGCTTCTGGACATCGTTGTCTTTCAGCTCGGCCTCGAAGTGTTTGGTAGAATTCGCAGGCAATACCAAGTATTACCTGACAGGGATCGCGACGTGAACGCTTCTACCTTGACCCCCATTAAAAATTGTATATACAGTACAATAAAATATTTACATCGAAAAATTGTAAACAAATGTACGCTATTCCACGTGTTGTTTACGCTAATTGTAAGGTGTTTGTCGTCATACTTAAGGCATTTTTAAGGGCAAATCACAAGGTAAATAACATCATTTTATTAATTGTGTTCATCCTGGGTATACCCAGTACCTTGCGCCCTTTGTCTCCGGGATGAGCTCCGGCTCACCGCGACCCTGTACAGGATTAAGCGGTTTCGGAAAATGGTAATGGTGTTCATTATTCTTTAAAAAATATGGCTAAAATGTGTTTTTAGTGTTCTTTAAGGTTTAGAGATAGCTATATTATTTCGCGAGTTATTTACGATAGTTTTATGGTGTTTGTCCTCATTTTAAGGCATTAACCGGGTTACGTCACGGCTTTTGGAACCAATTAATGACGTAGGGCGGGGTATGACTGTACATTGTTGGTGCACATACACAGACAGCTGTTTACATGGCCAGAAACATTACAAGTCAAGTAGGTGTATATTTCAATAATGTCTGGAATTTTGGTTTTCAGGTAAAAACTATTACAGTTACAAAATGTTTAACATTTAATATATTGTGTTTGTTTTTCAGTTATTGTACTTTCGATCATTCTTATCATTGCAATACTCGTTTTGTTTTTCTACAAGAAGAAGAAATTCTGTTTTGCAACAGGTGCAAGAAAAATTATGTAAGTACAAAACTATAACATTCAATCTTTGTTTTACGTACTTCCCAATTGAAAATATATTCTTTAAAATTACCTTACCACTCTATGCAAGTCGATGTGTAAAGCTATGACTGACTTCCCAGTGTTGTGGCCCATCCATGTCAAATGAGTGTAAAATGTCCACCATCGTCTCAGAACCGCTCATGGAAATGAGCAATTCCTTGCTCTCATTTGAGCACAGCGTTCCTTTTATTTTTAAAACCGAGGAGAGAGAGAATGGAAATGTATAATTGGGGCTGAGTTACAAAGTGTTATTTTTGTCTCTCACATGGATACATCCCGCTGAGCTTAAATGTTAATTTGTGTGACTCAGAAGTGAACCTGGGAGGACTGAACACGATGTCCCCCTCAACGATAAGACTGTCCAAGCCTAACTATGCGTGAGAAGTTCACTCGGAGCAAGCAGGTAACAGAGTGCTTGATGTTGCCTTTGACTTCATACCAAATGTCTCACGGCCATTTGAAGTCTACAACTTAAAAACAGCCCACAAACAATATCCGTCACTGCGTGCGTCTGAGCAAAATATATATTAAAACTGGCTTAAGTGGTGTATATAATTTTTGCGTCCTGAAGTCACTTTTCATTTCAAAGGAGCTCTCGCAATGGTAAAACTGACTGAGGTACACTTTAGTGTGCATCGAAAAAGGTCAAAAGTCCTTGAAGTCCAATTTGGATCGCTATCAGGAAAATATTTTCCACCCCATGCTTTTCATTACCCACCAGCATTTGGTCGTGTTAATTTGTCCCTGTCGTTGTGCACTTTGAACTGAGAATACAATGTCAGTTATATGAATGATTACATTGTGTCAATACAAATATTAATTTGCCTGTAACGTTTTGTATTTGTTCTTACTTAAGCTGGCAGTGTAACATATAATTTACAATTAGCTACTGTATACAAATCTTATTAAGGTTGCTATTGTTATAGTTATTAATGCAAAATAAATGTGGCAGTGTGTGCTCTTCTTAAGCAGTCACTAGTTAATGTGTGTTCCCAAATTCTACTGAGTACTACTTATTATAATTAGGAAGGCATTCATAGATTTCATTTTTACCTTTTTCGATTGAAGGGGTAGTTTTAAAGATCATTTTATTTGCTTAAGAAATCTTAATTTTGTGATCAAGGTGTTTGCGTGTATAATTCTATTGTAAGGGAACATCTCTGTGTATGCATGCAAGTAACAAGATTGGTGTATATATTATAGATTAAAGTTAATTGAAATGTTTTAAGAGTTATGATAAAACATGTGTACAGATATAAATATAAAAATGTGTAAATAAGAAATGGGTCTCTTATGCTAATAGAAAACGCTCACAACCAAGCATAGCCCAGCGGTCACTGCATGCCAAACACACTCCCTGCTATAAAGTAGGCATAAGAGTTATCCACTGTGTACTTGTCATAGCCTAGTTTTCAAAAGTTACATTTGTCCGGAACTTAATTGTAAAAAGAACACTCTCCCTACAAAAATACAATGAAAACTACTTTTCCTTGCAAAGAGGATGCTTGGCCTCGATTTGCTTTCATCTGACGGACATTAATACTGTTGCTTGTTTTCAAAATACAGTTTTTCTGGGGTTTTTTTTGTAATCGTGAATGGATAAGTGAGAACATAAATGTGTGCGTAATACATACCTTCAATGCATCGTGATGTGTTTCGCCTCTTATCAATCCAACAGGTGAATGGTGTGTTTTGAAAAAAATCTTCTACACACGGAATGAAGACCTCCATACAGTAAAGAAAATGAATATTAAATTAAGGACTGTTAATAGGAGGTCCTGCTTTTCACATTAGTCTTATTTAATACTACTTGTTCAGCAGAACTTCTGAATTCAAATATTGCCTTCTAAACGATTATTAACCCTAAAAGCCTTATTTAAGTAGTATTGTTTGTAAAACACTTTATTTAGTAAAGGTAATTTAATTATACATTTGTCCAAACAAGGGCAATCTTTTTGACACTAGTCAAGCTGATGGTGATTGGCCTGTTTCTTTACAAGTTCGAATGGAGTGTCAAAAACGTAGTTAATTAGATACAATTAACATTGTTATCAGCACCATATAGTATTAGATTTAAGCACCTTTTTATAATTGCTGGGAATAACTTTTGTATTGATTTGGAGCTTTAAGGCCCCCCCTGCCCCACATTCCCTGCTTTGGCATATTCATGATCCACAACCTGGCATTGCTTGTCCTGTTAGATCCAGCCATAAGCTATGTATTGCCTTGTTTGCCAGCATTATGCGTGGGACATCCCACACCTTTAAACAAGTGCGCCAGTTTTAATGCAGATTCTGGCACCAGCTCACAATTGTTTAGGCATTGGTGCAAACACGTCAGAAAGATGTCCATGTCTCCTCTGCAGTCAGAGTGCAGTGGGGGTTTTGAAGCTAGGGAACTGTTGGAATTTTAATTGCCAGATCCCTATAGGGTCCGATGCTGCTGCTAGGCTACTTTAACCCTATGCCACCTGCAGACAAGAGCCCCTCTAGAGAAAGCATTGGCTGAGTTTGGAGAGACAAGTCCCATGTTGGATTTGACCCCAACAGTTACTAATTATAGGGGGGCGGTTTTGATGATGACTATCACTGCAATGGGCATGGCACTCGTTTCTGATTGTAACTTGCAAGACCAAAGGCATAATTTGACAAGGAAGGTGAATTAGATTCAGTAAAGGGCAATATATGTGTGAAATGTAAATTCAACTGTTCTGAGCATGAATCAATGCCCATGTGAAAAATTGGCCCTGATGTGTTTTTTATATCCATAGTTCGTACAATGTTAACTTAATCCTTACATATGCACAGTTACCTGCAGTGGACTGGCGTCCCATCCTAGGTATAACCCTGCATTGTGTCTTGTATCTGCCAGGATAGGCTCCTGCCCCTCCCGCTTGACCCTCTACACTCTACAGGGTCAAGCAGGTGGTGATGATGATGATATACACATTTATATTGAATCTTAACCACCACAAATCACCCTAATTTCTTTGGAGTGAAGTTTCCAAAACATGCAACAATTATGCACTCTGTTTATACTTAGGGAGAGAATTATCACCACTCATTCATATGTCCGTCCATCCATCCATCCATTTTCTAAACCGCTTGTCCTGGTGAGGGTCGCGGTGACAGCAGTCATTCATATGTCGTACATGTTAATGCTTTAGTGTACAACCTGCTTGGAGTCACAACTGTGGTATTTTCTGACGAGACTGAACATTTCGAAGTACTGCTGTTCCTGTGTTGCGTCATCATTTTTTACTTTTTAAAATCCTGTTTTTCAATGCAGTTGGCTTTAGAGTATTTCCTTTTTTTCTCCATCCCTGATGTTGATTCAGAGCAAAACACCCCAAATCTGCTGTTGGTGTGATGTCAATTTGCCTGGGTGCATTGGCTGTTTGCTTCTCCAGCAATACCTTTGCCCAGTGCTGGTGAGATGAACAATCCGTTGCTGATAATGCCAGTGACTATGGTCACTCATCTAAGCACATTTTAATAGCAAATGCGTCATTATTTTTGGATCATTGTGACTTTACCTTATCCAACTGGTCAGACCTTTCACCGTTGAGTCAATCCAAGTGAGGGTTTCTGTATTACGCTGCTTGTTGAGCATTTCTTATCAAGCCTTTGCCACGCATTAGTGTGAGTATCTTCAGTCGTTGAAGGATGTAATCATCCCTCTTAGTCGCACTTGTGACTGTTGAACAAAATATGATGGATCAGATACCACTAAATGTGTGGAAGAGAATGACGACTAAAATGTGGTCACTGTCCTCAAAACGCCGATTCTGTTCGTTTGATCCCCTAGGTGGCCGATTAATTTTATACGAAATGTTCTATTACAAGTGGCTGCCAAATCTTGTCTTTGAAGTTGTCCATTCCATTGAGCCAGTTCACAAAATTTGCAATGATTATTTTTCCATACAGTAAATAATCGTAGTGAATTACCATATCATTTTATCTCCGACAAGACATTAAAACAACTTCCTTTATAAATACCACAGCAAGCATGTTGTACGGTGTTAATTTTAAGATGGGGTTTTTGTAAAATAACATTTCCAAGTTTGGAAATGTTCTTGCAAATTACTTAAGCTACTCAATTTGGAAACATGGCAATCGTCACGCCACTAAAACGTACATTGAACAGGACCCTCTGGAAAGCGTCTTAATTGAATTCAACAAGGAACCTGCTGCCTCTCTTAAACACGTTTTCTACAGCTGCGCAAACACCTACGCCATTAGCAACTAAGACTGGGAATTAAACAACAACATTGCCTTGGGATGTTTTGTGTAATTGTACTATTGCATTACAATTGCAGTGCATGTGATTAAACATGAACGGTTCATGATCATGGGATTAGTGTATGTAATATTGTAGCTATAGCGAGGTTGTGTAGGTGGTCATGTAGCTGATTGCATGAGGTCTCTTAGTGTTGAAGCACTAGTGTAATGTGGTAACTGGAAATGGGAGTTTGCCCGCAGAGCAAATTCAATCTGCAGGGCACAAGCCAGGGGTGGAATGGAGACATTGAAACCTCTTAATTGCTTTGTAGAGGATATAGAATTGGTAAAATTGGAATCTAGGAGAATGATGGTTGCTCTTCAGAGCTGTTCTTTCGGGATAGCCGTGTCGAGCGCTCTCCCTCGCGACGTTTCGCCTCCCACGTTGGAATCATCATCAGGCCTCTGATGATGCTTTGGTGGCGAAACGCCGCGAGAGGGAGATCGCTCGACACGGCTATCCTGAAAGAACAACTCTGAAGAGCAACCATCATGAATTAAGCTGGGAAAACCTACATCAGTACCTCGCTTAGAATATTTATTTAATAGGTCCCCTTGAATTGAGCACAGTAGTTTTAGTGCCTATTCATATTAAAAAGGGGTCTAATCACTAGAGCCAGATTATTGATTCATATTCACATGTTGCAAGATGGTTTTGTTTATATATGTATTTGGCTGCTGTTTTACTTGCGAAAACAAGCCAGTTTCTCAATGTTAGCTTTAATTGTATCGACACTGAAAATTAACGTGAATATTTGGACTAGTATGCCTTAATTCAAACTTAAAGGTCATATAGTAATAATATTAATTTATATAGCGCCTTTCACCCAAAGGTCACAAAGCGCTGCAAATATACTCTATGCCTGTTAATTTTGCTCAGACCTGTGCAGTCAGGTTATTAACACTCGTTGATAAGACACATTCCTGATCACATAGCACTGATGGATGCTCCTTAAAGTTGTCACAAGGAGTGTCAACCTGCCTGCAGGGGCCGTATGAAGGGTATAATCTACAAAGCTGGTTTCAATAGACACGAGAGAAAATGCCTTTGATAATCATTAGGAAATCACATACGTTAAAACAAATAACTGCGTGTAAATATGACAACTTTAAACACATTGCGTGGATTTGCAGAGAAACTCGTGATTGGAATTTTGAAAGCACGCCGCTTAAATGTTGTTTGGCGCGCTTTGCAGTCAGTGTGTGCTTCTTCGTTATGATTCTTCGAAGCACGATGGTCAGCTTCTGGACAGTGTGCGCTGAATCGGTTCATTTGCGCTGCTGGTTATTGTAATGTACAGTGTAAGAAACTGGCAACCTGTTGGCTGGCAGTTGCTGCTGGTTTTTTTATGACCTAAAGCCAGAAAATGTGGTACTAAATCCAATTTGATTGCCATGTGGTAACAGCAGCACTGCAGTATGGATAACACTGATGTAGGTTTTCTTGCCTATCCTTTGCACTGAACAGCTTTAAACATACCCGTATTAACGTTTGTCATTTGAATGTTGCCTTGCTCTCTGCTTGTGTTAAGCTTTTATTAAAGTGACATTTACAATTGGATCTCGTGAAGTGTGCAGTGTCAGTTGTGTGTAACTGTTCGCTCGCCACCAGTAACCAAATCACCCTGAATGAAGTTTTAGGTTTTGTTCACCAGGTGAGAACTTAAGAGACTAGGATGAGTCTCGGTTGCTATAATGACTGTCCTGGGTCATCAACAATACAATTATTAAACAAAGTACTGTACAGCAATACAGCAAATATAAATATAAGTCAACACTATTTACACCAATATTTAGCAATGTCTGTACAGGCTCATCATTTACCTAGTTTTGCACTGCCTGCATCATTTGTAGCCTAGTATTGTTTACGGTATGGTCTCTTGAGGCGGCAGCGTTATTTACTGCTCCACCCTGCCGCCCGTGACTCAATGGGTGGTATCAGCCCGTAACTTTTCGGATATGATTCACATCATCCCCCAATATCCTCCCTCTAGCCTTTTCCTGTGGAACATATACCAACAATGCTTACATTGGATTTTTAAAAAAATAACGTTGCCCAAACGTGGACTGATATGAACTTCCCATAGTGGTAAACTGGGACGTCAATTTGCAGAAACGTCCGCAGTTTGTGTACTTTTTATTGATTCATTTATTAGTAAAAAGCAATGACATAATAATAATGCTCTACTTTTGTAACGCGCGCATTTTCTCCGGGCGCGTTGCATCCGTTGATTCGGATGCGCGGAGCCCTGCTCAGTCGGTTTGTTGTGAGTCGGTGAAGAGGTGACTTTTTTAAAGAGTTGTTTTAAGGCTGTGTGTGGGGGGGACTGTGTTTGACGCAATAGGTGTGGCTGCAGGCTGTTCCAGGATGTGGGTGCCGCGACCGATTCTCGGTTGCGGCACTGGTTGCGAAAAACTCCATGTTCTAACAATGTTCGTCAATAAAGTTTTTAACAAATTCTGTTGACATTTGCCAGAACGCCGCCCTACCTCTGACTGCCTCTCGCGCCTCTGAGTCGTTCTCTCCTCGAATTAATACCTTCGACATTGAATGAATATGTGCGCGTTATAAATTTAAATAAAAACAATCATCATCATAAGCGGATTGCAGCAGCGTCGGCAGTGATGCGGGCACTGTACCGGTCCGTGGTAGTGAAGCGGGAGCTTGGTCCTAGGACAAAGCTCTCGGTTTACAGGTCAATCTACGTCCCTATTCTCACCTATGGTCATGAACATTGGGTAATGACCGAAAGAACGAGATCGCGGATACAAGCGGCAGAAATGAGGCTTCTCCGCAGGGTTGCTGGGCTCACTCTCCGTGATAAAGTGTGGAGCACAGAAATCTGGGACAACTTCGGAGTAGAGTCGCTGCTT
>JAZEWU010000014.1:6980516-6998176 GCA_036362915.1 Geotria australis
ACAATTCCAGCTTGAGAATTGCTTTCCACCGCGACTGAAGGCAATTCCCATACATCGAGCCGTGAAAAATCGGTACACTTTTTCAGATTTTATTTCACACCATAGCACCACTAGTCGTGTCAACCGTCTTGAGCAGTCTTCCCGCCTCTTATCACGTCAGAAGAACGTGCTACACGCTTGGAACAAGATCGCCCACAAGGCAGGGAAATCACCAGTGGATATTTGTATTGGGCCGCACGGTGGCGTAGTGGGTGGCGCTGCCGCCTCACAGCAACAAGGTCCCAGGTTCGAATCTCGGCTCGGGGGCCTTGCTGTGTGGAGTTTGCATGTTCTCCCCCTGTCCGCGTGGGTTTTCGCCGGGCACTCCGGTTTCCTCCCACAGTCCAAAGACATGCTGCCAGGTTAATTGGCGTACTGACTACATATTATTATTTCCCCAGGCGCCCTGCGATGGACTGGCGTCCCATCCTCGGTGTTCCCCTGCCTTGCGCCCTGTGTCTGCCGGGATGGGCTCCGGCTCGCCGCGACCCTGTACGAGATTAAGCCGTTTCTGAAAATGGATGGATATTTGTATTCGTGTGACCTGTCAATGCCCTTGGTGAGAGCACGGGGGGCGCGGCTGCCCTGTGTGTCCTCTGTGTACGCCGCGAGAAATCAACGAAGCGTGCGCATTCCTGGCTCGAAATGGGGGCTTGAGTGCCGATGCGTGTAGCAATTGTGGGGGCGGCTTGCGCATACAGTCTTATTTCTTCTTTGCGAACTTGCCACAATTTCCCGTTTAACTCCCGTGCGAAGGTTGGGGAGAAACACGCGGTCGGGCGGCGTGTTTTCTGCTTCCGTCATTCATCCGTGGCTGACTTTCTGAGTCGTAGGAAGCTGGTCATGTTTCTGTAAACACACGATGGAGTTGCGACATGAGACGAAGGTCACTTGAAGTGAGTTAATTGGAGGGCTCTGCGTAGGGTGGACACCCTGTCCTGGTTTTCCCGGGATCGTCCTCGTTTTTTTGGGGAGGCAGCCGTCCTGGGAAATCTAAGTTTTCACGGACCGAGTTATTAAAAATGCTGTTATTATTATTAAAAGTCTCTGTGGTACAGTAAGTATGTGGTCCGCGAGCCATTGCAAGTGGAGAACCGATGTCACGGTGTGAGTTGTGTTGTACGACGCACTGGCCCCGACGCTAGTGACACAAGACGCGTCTCAGACCATGGCTTTAAGTGAGTAGCGCTGCCGCTTCACAGCAAGAAGGGTCCCGGGTTCGACTCTGGGCTCGGGGGCCTTTCTGTGTGGAGTTTGCATGTTCTCCCCGTGTCCGCGTGGGTTTTCGCCGGCCGCTCCGATTTCCTCCCACAGTCCAAAGACATGCTGCTGCATAGGTTAATTGGTGACTGATTGATTGACTGTCTCTATGAGTCTATATGAGTCTCTATGTATC
This sequence comes from Geotria australis, assembly GCA_036362915.1. Classification (NCBI taxonomy): domain Eukaryota; kingdom Metazoa; phylum Chordata; class Hyperoartia; order Petromyzontiformes; family Geotriidae; genus Geotria; species Geotria australis. Next base: position 6,981,952 of record JAZEWU010000014.1, read on the forward strand.
TCTATGAGTCTCTATAGCCTTAACAGACTGCAGGGTCAAGCGCCGCCAGCGAGCAGCACCCATGACGGTCGACACCTATGCACGGACACCCCTATACACAACAACCGTCGTTCGCCACCGAGTGGCGGTGACGTCACCGCGGCGCCTGTGCCAGGCCGGGTGCACCTACCGCACTCACCTGCACACGACCTCCCGGAGTGGCGGCTGGCGGTGATCCCGGGGGTTGGTGGATCGTGCCGGGATGGGAGTCTCATACTCGCCCCGGGACACCAGAGACCCACAGACTCACCACGAGGTGGAGGAGGAGGACACGAGAGACACACGATGGACGCCCGCAGAGATGGCGGCCATCACTAGCAATAGCTGGGAATCGATCCACGCGGCAGTCGATTATCACCACCGATTAGAATCGAGCGTTGAATCGAACGTACTGATGTTTACGTGTAAAAATGTAGTTTTTAAATGTTGTGTTTGGTCACTTAAGTGCAATGCCGGTGTAAATGGTGATGTTTTGATTCAGTTTGTTATTTAGTTTTTTTCGTCAATTCGCGTGTTTGTATCGATCCCCAACATCGATTACCTCACCCTTCCGGGTCTGTACGGGAATCAGATGCCGCCCTGCTAGAAATCGATCCACGTGTCATTCGATTCCATCACCGAATCGAATCGAGCGTTGAATCGGATGTACTGACTTTTATGTGTAAAAATATAGTTTTTTAATTTTGTCCTCGGTCACCTACGTGCAATGCGGTGTAAATGGTGGTGTTTTGATTTAGTTTGCATAGTTTTTTAGTTTGTATTTTTGTCAATTCGCGTGTTTGTTGTGTCGCAGGAATCCCGTCGAGAGTTTAAAAACTCAATGGGTATTTTTCCTTTATTAAAAATACGCATCTATCTGGCAGCAAAAGCTCCATTATTACATGATTCTCTATGCGAGCGATTCCAAAGTAGCGATTTCCAAAATCGATTCCCAGCATCGACCCCTCACCCTTCATCCGGGTCTTGACCGGAACCGGATCCCACCACGCAGCAGCAGCGGAACCGGATCCCACCACGCAGAGATCCGGGTCCGCGTGTGTATTATTTATTATTGTCGCGTCGCTTATTATTATATTTATTATTACAGCATACAAATACCCAGTGAACTTGCAAGCTCTTTACGGGATTCCTGCACTGACACAACAAACATGCGAATTGATGATAATAAAAACGGCCGCGGCGGTGCTTTACAGCAGTGACGTAAAACAACTTTGCTTTACGGCAACCTTCGACCACTTTACGTGAGTCACTGAGTCTATGTATTTCTATGAGTCTCCTATGTGTCTCTGTATCTCTTTGAGTCTCTATGTACTTCTATGAAAACTGGATTCCTGCTTCAGTACTCGCGTAATAGCAACAGCGTCGACAGAATTGATATCAATGAGGTAGTTTATTTTGTAAACCATCACATTCGTCTTCTGTTAAGCATATGTATCAACAACATCATCATAATGCCAAGTACACTGCTGTGACAGTTTAGCCCAAATATACTGAATGTACACTTATAAATGACTTGCGTTTATAACAAATGGAAATACACCCACCAACATTTATTTACCGTGTAGTCAAGGCCAGGAACTATCCACGACACGTGTATAAAACAGCACCTAAAGCGCATCAGATATATTTAAAACACGATTCATGCTATCGGTATGAGCACACATTGTAACTATGACATAGGGCACGCCTACGCGTGTGTTATGTACATGAGGGTACCGGGTTCGACTCTCGGCTCGGGGGCCTTTCTGTGTGGAGTTTGCATGTTCTCCCCGTGTCCGCGTGGGTTTTCGCCGGGCACTCCGGTTTCCTCCCACCGTCCAAAGACACGCTGCCAGGTTAATTGGCGTACTGATTACATTTCAACCAGGCGCCCTGCGATGGACTGGCGTCCCATCCCTCGGTGCTCCCCTGCCTTGCGCCCTGTGTCTGCCGGGATAGGCTCCGGCTCACCGCGACCCTGTACGCGGGATTAAGCGGTTTCTTAAAATGGATGGCAACAGACACGGGGCCAGGCGCGTGCCTCACACCTGCCGCACCTGTTCACCCACCAGGTGACGTCACCCAGGTGTGCGGGAGGGGGAGACAAGAGGTGGGGGCCACGGGGTTGTAACGGGGCTTCTATGAGCAAGTAATTTGCTGCGAGCTCGCGTCGCTGTTGTTTATATTCGTACACAGAACCATATTTCCCCCCTCCGCGTGTCACACCACACATGTATCAAACGCAGCGGCACTTACACTGGACTGGTGCCGGGGTAAGGCTTTTAAAATGGCCAGGGCATTACAACAAGACAAAGACCATGTCGGGTCATGTGCCGTTAGCGAGTAGCACCTATGAAGGTCGACACGGTACACGAGGGGGTGGGTGATCAGCACCACGCCCGGCCGCCTTTGTCTCCCTAGTGGCGATGTTTAAACACCGCACTAGGTACTCATTTGAGGCTGAGTCGACCTAGGGGAGGCCCAGGACCGGTTCGGGAAGATCGTCTCTGAGTGGGATTCGAACTCGGGTCATAGCCAGGTTTGTAGCCCAGCGCGCTAACCACTGAGCGACCGCTCCCCGATTACAACGCGCACAAGAGTGAGTGACATAGATAGATAGACATCCATACATCAATTCATTTTCAGAAACCGCTTAATCCTGTACAGGGTCGCGGTGAGCCGGAGCCTATCCCGGCAGTGAAATGACGCAAGGCACCGGGGGCAATTTAGTCAGCAGGGCCGATTAACCTATGCAGCAGCATGTTTTTGTACTGTGGGAGGAGACCGGAGTGCCTGGCGAAAACCCACACGGACACGGGGAGAACATGCAAACTCCACACAGAAAGGCACCCGAGCCGAGATTCGAACCCGGGACCTTCTTGCTGTGTGTGAGGCGGCAGCGCTACTCACCGCTACGCCACCGTGCCGCCCGATAGATAGATAGATAGATGTTTATTATTACGGCAGAAAAATACCCAGTGAGCTTGCAAGCTCTCAATAGTGACGTGGCGGCGTGTGCGGTCAGAGACTGGAGACGGCGTTGTTCTCCCTCCCGTTCCTCCCGTGCGCGGTCCTCTCTGGGTCTGTTCCCATGTTGGGGTTGTGGGACGTTCGTGAGCCGCACAGCGTGCAGCGGATGTGCTCGCGGAACTGCGGGGGGGCACAAGACCGGCGCACCGTCGACAGCATTCGCGTTACGCACTCACGAGCGCTGCCTCTCGTTACTCCGGCCAGTGCTCGTGGTGCTGCCTAGGCACGCAGGAGTCCCGTGAAGAGCTTGCAAGCTCACTGGGTATCTTTTCTGCTGTAATAATAAACATCTATCTATTTATCTATGTGGGGGCAGCGAGGGCTGGTGGGCACGACATTCATTCTGTTGCCCTTCTTCGTCTCTTATTTCATTGCATTCATCGTCAGCCAACCGCTTAAACCTTGTACAGGGTCGCGGTGAGCCGGAGCCTATCCCTGCAGACACAGGGCGCAAGGCAGGGCTATGCCCAGGATTTAATCAGCGGGACATTTAACCTACAGTTTTTGGACTGTGGGAGGAAACCAGAGCACCCACATGATACAACATTCACGTCTGTGTCTGCCGGGATAGGCTCCGGCTCACCGTGACCCTATTGACGCTGGCAGATTTTTGCCGCTCTCAAGATTACCGGTTTCACGACCTTTCGGTGTATTCGAAGCAGCCTTAATCATTTAATTTTCGTTGCTTTGTTTTTTGATTAGCTGTTTTTTTTTCCTGTCGTTGTTGACGTGTCGTTCTCTCCGCGGCCCTTGTGCAGCGCTTTGTGACCCTCGGGTGAAAGGCGCTATATAAAATGCTATTATTATTTTACAGGATTAAGCGGTTTCTCACAACGGATTGGATGGACTTTCCGTGGCGCTGCGGTTGTTATACGCTGGCTTGCCGGGAGAGGGCAGTACGGATACAATCCGGATTCCACCTGTTCCGTCTGTAACTGTGAGTCCGCTTCGCATGTTTGGTTTATCTCCGCGTGCTCCGATTTCCTTTCACACGTAAAAAAAAAACCCAATTAATCGGTTGGCAACACCTTTATATATACATGACCGCAGAGCTTGGGGCAACTGTGGGTGTCGGCTCGCCGCGTGGTTGGCTTCCCTCGCCTGTCTGCGGTTCCTCGTTGTGGGAGCCTGGCCGTGAATACTGTGCGGCGTGTCAAGAGACGAAATCATCCAGACACCGCTTAATACTGCACAGGGTCGCGATGAGCCGGAGCCTATCCCGGCAGACACAGGGCGCAAGGCAGGGGAACACCGAGGATCAGACGCCAGTCCTTCGCAAGACGCCTGGGGAAATGTAGTCAGTACGCGAATTAACCTGGCAGCATGTCTTTGGACGGTGGGAGGAAACCGGCGTGCCCGGCGAAAACCCACGCGGGAGGAAGCCGCAGAACACGGAGGAAAGCCACTCGGACACGGGGAGAACATGCAAACTCCACACAGAAAGGCCCCCAAGCCGGGGATTCGAACCCGGGACCTTCTTGCTGTGAGGCGGCAGCACTACTCACCGCGCACCGTGACTGTGCGGCGTGTCAAGAGACGAAATTATTATTTTGTCCTTTACAACCGAGTCACGCCCAGACTCCCACAGGAAGCACCTGGGTTCCATCCCCTTCCTATCTCCTCCTGGAATCGGCTCCGCTAACTGTGGGCAGCCCACGTCACCGTATCATTAATCTGCCTCGATGCAGTCTCGCCCTGGATTTACTCTTAACGATCTCCAAATGTACGTGAAACAGAAATGCTCATTACCGTTGCTCTTCAGAGCAATGTTTCGCCTCCCACCTTGGGAGGCGAAACGTCGCCAGGGAGAGAGGGAGATCGCTCAGCGACACGGCTATCCCGAAAGAGCATCTCTGAAGATCAACCATCATGAATCGAGCCGTGAAAACCTACATCAGTACAGAAATCCGCATTGGCAAAACCTAACGAATTCACCTGTGCTACGCTTATCCTGTACAGTGGCAGTCAAGCTGCTGTAACCTGGGCTTAATTCTTGACTTGGAATTCTCTATTCTTAAATTTCCCATCTCTGCAACAAGACCTCATGCCACCTTTGAGGTACAACATAACTAGGACATACCCTAGGAATGTGAAGTAGATGCCACAATAACAGAAGAGGGCACGACTACATATAGACGCATCGTATTAAGTAGTGCGTTACTGTGAGGAAAAAGTATCTTAAAATTCTTACCGGTAGAGTCGTATCGCAGACCCCTTGCCGCCTGTTACAGCGCTGGATGATTCGGCCACTTATCAGTCTCACGTACCGGGGCCGCACGGCATTACTTTCACCTCTGGCTATTACTCAATTGACCCAAACCTGGGAACACTTCGGGGTTTCTCACACCGACCGATCGTGGGAAGACCGGGACAGGTGTTGGCATGCCGACCTGTCGCCTTGTCGCACCGCGGGCAACAAGTGAGAGAGGGATCGGTGTGCGGCAGTCACCTGGCGGTTGAGAAGGATGTAGATGATGGGGTTGTAGGCCGTACTCGACTTGGCTGCGTAGAGTGGGACGGACGCAGCCAGGGGGCTGAGCTGTAACGAGGAGAGGCACACCGGCTCCATTGACCGAGGCGCTTGGCAACGCGGCTCTTTCCAGCTTGACACAATCCGTGTGTGGAAAATAACTTTAAAAAAAAAAAAATACCGGTACAATTTTATAATAGGCTCTGGCTCACCGCAACCCTGTACAGGATTATGCGGTTTATGACAATGAATGAATGAATTGTATAGTAATGATAAGAATTTTAAATTTAGAACGCGCGCATATTCATGCAATGTTCGAAGGTATGCATTCGAAGAGAGAACGTCTGGGACGGGAGGAAACCGCAGAGAGGCAGAGGAGGCAGCCAGGCGGTTTTGCCGGCGCCAACAAATTACCACACACTGCTTCCTATATATTATAATGTTATCGGCCAACTAATGATTGAGTGTTTTTTTTTTAAGTTGTGGGAACCGGAGAACACGGAGGAAACCCACGCAAAAGAGGGGGAAAACACACAAACGCCACACAGAAAGGCGCCCAAGGCGGGAATCGAACCGTCTCGGGCAACACCGTTCTTTCTGTGAGGCGCAGATGTTACCACTGCGCCACCCTGACGCCCATATCGCAACCCCCCTTCCTACCCGGACTCGATTCGATTCTTTGAAGCGTGATGGTTATACGACAGTTTCCCATTGCAACAAGTTCTTCTTTAGTTGCAGACAGCCCTTCGACATTTAGAGATATAATAGCCAGTGCTGGCCTTAAATGCGGCGGGCATTGGCCTCTCTTCTTGCTCCACACCGAGGGGCTTCTGGCATCTGTTGAGCTTCTGGACTTAGTTGTCTTTCAGCTCCTCGGGGGTCAAGGTAGAAGCGTTCACGTCGCGATCCCTGTCAGGTAGTACTTGGTATTGCCTGCGAATTCTACCAAACACTTCGAGGCTGAGCTTCTTCTTCTTTGCGATTCTTCGAAGCACGATGGCCAGCTTCTGGACATGGTCGTCTTTCAGCTTGGCTTCGAACGATGACCAGAGGCTGACCATCGTGCTTCGAAGAATCGCAAAGAAGAAGAAGGTCCTCGGCTTCGAAGTGTTTGGTAGAATTTGCAGGTAATACCAAGTATTACTTGACAGGGATCGCGACGTGAACGCTTCTACCTTGATCCCGTACTGTACTAAATGCTTCAGCCACTTTATCACCATATGCCGTACAGGAGCCTACCGACTTACCTTCACCTCTGGCTCAATCTAAACGCCAGCGATATCCACTGTGGGCAGCCAGAGGGAAAGTTCGTAAACTGCTGCAAGGTTGTTTTTGCGCATTTGTGAATTGAAGCCTAACGAGTGACAGCAGTGTGGCTTCGAGGGTTTACTTTACCCGGCAGGTGAGGGGCACTTGTGTTCGTTCGTCAGCAGTAATATGTTACAAAAACTAGCCATTCCACGTAGGAAGTTGCCGGGTGGCTCAACGTTTTAAGCAAAGATAGATAGATGTTTATTATTACAGCAGAAAAATACGCATTGAGCTTGCAAGCTCTTTACGGGACTCCTGCAACAAAACAAACACGCGAATTGCTGACAATAATTGACAGATAGTCAGCGATGTTTACATCCTTGGTTAAGAGGGGCACACAGAGACAGCTTGGAGCATGAAGACACGGTTATACGGCCTCGTTGCTATAGACACAGATAAATGGAGACAGCCGTAGACGCTATCCCCCACAGGCAAGGGAACATCCGTGGAGGCACGCAGGCAGGGCTAATGAGTGTGACCCATCTGACCTCCTCTCCCAGGTGTTGACTAATGGCGACCCTCGGGACAGAGTTTGGAACTTTAATGCACGAGTCATGGCGTGAGCTTGTAGGCAGGAGTGATGGGATGGCCTGGGCTGGTTACGCTCAAATATTAACGAAATGACGCTGCTAGATATAGATATACTACACGTCCAACAGCACCAGCCATAAGAACATTTTAATACAAGCATATAAAAGACAAAGATCCCCGTGTAGCCTTAACAGACTGTAGGGGCAAGTGCCGTTAGCGAGCACCTATGAAGGTCGACACGGCACACGAGGGGGTGGGTGACCAGCACCACGCCCGGCCGCCTTTGTCTCCCTAGTGGCGATGTTTACACACCGTACTAGGTAGTCATTTGAGGCTGAGTCGACCTAGCGGAGGCCCAGGACCGGTTCAGAAAATCGTCACTGGTGTTAGTGGCCGTGAGCGGGATTCGAACTCGGGTCGCCAGACTTGTAGCCCAGCGCGCTAACCACTGGGCTACCGCTCCCCAAGCATATAAGCACCCACACATACCTACACTGAACACTAACCACTTTGTCCAGAACGCCCGGCGAAAACCCACGCGGACACGGGGAGAACATGCAAACCCAACACAGAAAGGCCCCCGAGCCGAGGATTCGAACCCGGGACCTTCTCGCTGTGAGGCGGCAGCACTACCCACTACGCCACCGTGCCGCCCGTAAGCTTGTTTAGTGTATGCCTAAATCCGGCACTGTTCTCGACTCACCTGAATGCCTGGCTGGAAGATGATGACCAGGGCGCAGGCCGCGTAGGGCAGCCAGCAGAAGAGGAACGCCACGATCATGAGCAGCACCATGACCCCGACGCGCTGCTCGGCCCGCTGCGAGCCGCTGTACTTGACCCGCGACGCCTGCTTGAGGGGGGGGGTGGCACGGTGGTGACAGCCGCTTCAATGAGAGAAGCACCGTCGGCGAATGATGGCTGGTCAGTAGGGCCACCAATGGCACACGTGTAATTTGAATGGAAGCCCTATAAAGGCATGCATTAATAATAATAATTTCAATTTATATAGCGCCTTTCATCCGAGGGTCACAAAGCGCTTCACAAGGGCCGTGAAGAGGACGGCATGTCAACAACGAAAGAAAAAAAACAATAAAAACCAAAGCAACAGAAAATAAATGATTAAGGCTACTTCGAATATACTGAAAGGTCGTGAAACTGGCAATCTTAAGAGCGGCAACATTCTGCCAGCGTCCACTAAGATGGCCGTCACTTCCTTGAAGACAAAGCAACAGAAAACAAATGATTAAGGCTACTTCGAATATACTGAAAGGTCGTGAAAGTGGCAATCTTAAGAGATTGCCAGAAGAAGAAGAACTGGCTCCTCTCAATCCGAAGGAGCAGCGACTCTACTCTGAGGTTCTCCCGGATTTCTGTGCTCCTCACTTTGTGAGGAAGACAGACACCGTCGCAAAAAATTCGCCGGGCAATTGCCCCAACAGTCCTTTTGAAAGGCTCTACATGGGGGGGGGACGTGTTTGCTCGAATTCGATTCGATTCTTCGAAGCGTGATGGTCATATGACAGTTTCCCATTGCAACAAGTTCTTCTTTAGTTGCAGACAGCCCTTCAACATTTAGAGATATAATAGTCAGTGCAGGCCTTAAAGGCGGCGGGCATCGGCCTCTCGTCTTGCTCCAGACTGAGGGCATCTGTTGAGCTTCTGGACATCGTTGTCTTTCAGCTCCTCGGCTTCGAAGTGTTCGGTAGAATTAGCAGGTAATACGAAGTATTACTTGACAGGGATCGCGACGCGAACGCTTCCACCTTGACCCCCGTGTGCGAGCTGTGTCGCGAGCGTGTGCGGGGGGGACGGGGCGCACCCGGTGCAGGCTGCGCAGGAGGCTCGCGTAGCAGAACACGATGACGATCAGCGGCAGCACGAAGCAGAAGAGTAGCAGGGAGAAGATGTAGGAGCGGCCCAGCCCAGACGGGTCCGACCAGTCCGGGGCGCACGACGTGCCCAACTGCCCCCCGACAAACACGATAGATCCATGTTTATTATCACAGCACAAAAATACCCAGTGAGCGTGTAAGCTCTTTACGGGACCTGCTAGTTGACCACAACGTTGAATTGAATTAAAACATGTTGTTCTCTCACCCCTTCCGGTGCGTAGCGACCCCAGCCCAGCAGCGGCGGCGTGCTCCACACGAGTGCCCAGAGCCAGGCGGCTCCCAGGGCCAGCAGAGCGTGGCTCCCACCTAGACGCATGGAGCTGAGCGGGCGGCACACCATGACGTAGCGCTCAGCCGCCAGCACGCAGATCGAGTTGAGACCAGCGAGACCTGGGAGGGGGTGGGTCACGCACTCAATCCATGTCTCCCGTTGTAGCGGTGGCGTGCAGAGGTTTGGTGAGGCCGACCCAGGACACGATGGAGGTGTTATATCCTTCGGCTGGCCTGGCAACGCCTGGGAATCCCCCCCCCCCCAGGAAGAGCTGGAATCTGTCGCTGAGTAAAGGGATGTCTGGTCCACTCTCCTTGGACTGCCCATCGTCCCTCCGGGGGTATGTGAAAACGAGTACAACCTTATAGCAACGCATCGTTATTCCCAAGTCAACGGTGGACGTCCATCGGACAGACTGCGCGCCCACCAGAAGAATGTGGAATTTCCAGCACTGGCTGGCTCAGGGCTGTGAAAAGGAGACGCTCGTGTTGTTCAGCGAGATACGAGGAGCGGCGGCACTTGTAATAATAATAATAGCATTTTATAGAGCGCCTTTCACCCGAGGGTCACAAAACACTGCACTTTGGACTGTGGTAGGAAACCGGAGTGCCCGGCGAAAACCCACGGGGAGAACGTGCAAACGCCACACAGAAAGGCACCCGAGACGGGATTTGAACCCGGACCCTTTTTGCCGTCAGGCGGCAGCGCTACTCACAGCGCCACCGTGTCGCCCAACAACGTTGCGAAAATCATTTTCCGTAGGCGTAGAGGAAGTAACCATACCATGGCTTGCCACGACAAGTCAGTACAGTAAGCGGGATAATCACTGTGTACGTTATGAAATACATATAGTGTTTCCCCATCGCACGCGTGACGTTTCTCCGTGTTCTCCGGTTTCTTCCCCCAAATACCAGCATTCCTTAATTGGCTGAAAATATCTTAAAATATCTACTACCAAACGTAGCAGGACCGTCCTGGATAAATACTTCGTCTATTAGTATAAGTATTAGAAGCTAGATTTACAGATTGCAATGGTTATAGTTTTAGAAGAATGCATGGAATTGATAATCTTAAGCAATTTCGTTCGAATGAGATATGCATTCAGCATTGGATGGAACATTTGGATACGATTGTCAACATATTATAATTATCGTTATCAACAAAAATCAAATTACTCCTTCGACACAAATGAGCATCAAGTATGGGGCAAAAATAACCCTAATAATGGGGATCACTCTGGAATGGACCGACAGGCTCATTTATACTCGTCAATCATTGCCCAAAGAAATATCGGCCAGCAAGCCATGAGCCACGAAATCGCTCTTGTCTGCCTGGCCAGGAAAAGCCGTGTGCCTTTAACTTCCAAGCACACCGTTTAATGGCCTCCGAGTAGTCGTCCCTGGTTACACAGTGCTACTAATCTAGCGCGTCATACAGACTCCAGGGGTTCAATGAAAAGGTTGATGAAAAGGTTGATGTAAGGACAGGGCACGTCGTGGCCTGCGGGATAATGAACCTTCAATGTCGGTGAGTGAGCGGTATTGAGTCCGACACTGCATTCAGGCACACACGTTTGATCAATGAAAGGTGTCTCAGCCCGTGCGGAAATGGAAGCTGTGATAACATCAGGTCAGCAGTGAATAAATAAATAAATGTGCTAATCTTAAACGGGTAAACATCTGTTGATATTATTTCACTGCAATATTTGTTTTTTTCTCGTGTGCCAATTTTCAGGGAGCACAGTCACAAATACCACCGTGATTGGAGATTATTTTTTAATTTAACATTTGGGTTGAGACACCGGTACACGAGGTCTACTGTTGGATATATCTCAATAGATGTTCAGCCTTTGCTCTCTCGCGTTTATTCCTTGCGAGCTCTTCCTTACAGAATTTTACTAAATATCCGATTTGCATCTCTTTGCCGCAGAGCTCTCTCACCTCCCCCAGCATCCCTGAGCCAGGGGTGGAAATTCCTCATTCTTATGTTTTACGGCTTGTCTGAGCTACCGTTTAAAATAATTCATTCCCGTGCCAGGCACGTAAAAACAAATATTAATCAAATATTTGATAGTACCGGAGTGTGAGAGACGTTATTACATTTGTTGTATCGCAGGCATCAGGCTTCCAGCGCTTGCAAGTTCACTGATTAATTTCTGCTGTGTTAACAGACATCTAGCTATTCAATAGCCAAAATATGTAAATCGTGTGCATGTGTAAAGTGTGCATGCCAATGCTGTGTCATAACGTCAGCATACCGCAACGTGAGGAATAGCAGGCAAGGGGCTATCATTCATATAGCACCGAAGCGCCTCACGAGACATTCACGTGCGGATGATGATAGAGCTTTTTCACAAGCGGCAGTCGTGTGTGCGCCATTCCACGATCACAAGAATGAGCTTCTGAGAGCAGTGACGCCAGTCTGCGCACTCCAGAGCCCCTTACACAATGCGCCTTAAACTGACAAAAAAAGCGTTCAATAGTTAAAAAAAAAATCTATTTCACGATATTAAAACTCATTACTATACATTTACACTGGACTTGCAATCCAGAGATCTCCGCTTAGATTAGACCTGCCTGCGAGGGAGTTCAAACGATCGGCAATTTTTCTCATTCGTTCACCGTTGTAATAACAATTATATCGAATTGTAATTTGCCGCACAGTATTCTATCACTCTCGAAGAGAAAGAACGACTCAAACCTCTGACTGGCGAGCTAATCAGCCATTTAGTGAGCCGATGCCAGCAATTACCCAAGATCTACCGGTCGTTTATATGTTAAGGTGTTATCGGACAATTAATGGTGTTTACATGTGTGGGGGAGAAATTGGATCAACCGGAGAAAACCCACATGTGCAACGAGGCAACACTCTATCCCATATATAGATGGACCGGCATACTAATGCCACCCAGGTCACGCTCGCAAATTAGACTTATCCTGGGCTCTGAGTTCTCACCTGGTTAAGCAAAGTAAACATGAACCCCCTCATACCAACATGACGTGGGGACGCTTGTGTTCAGCAGTGGATTGAGAAAGGACTGCGCACATGCAGTTTTCCACACACAAATTATTATCTGAGGACAGTAGTCGCATACTTTAATTCCAGCTTGATTTCTTTGGATGATACGTATTAACGGAAAAATGCGATTCTGCGTATCGACCAAAACACATCCTGGTGCTAAGTTATGCCCTAAATTTTACTCATAAAAACGTCAAAACTATAACTCAAGCTTAGTATTTTAAAACCGTATTTTAAAATAAGAGGTTTGGTGAAACTGGCCAGCTGGATGACTTAAAAAAAAAATCAGGATTATTTTTATAATCATCAAAAATGATTGCAACTCTCTACTTGCAGCCTCCCAAATCGCCCTCTTCAGGAATCAAAGTAATTCAGAATACGGATGCCAGACGCGTCACTCACCCGTTAGCGGGACCACATCTGTCCCACTATTGGCTGCCAGTCAAAGCTGAGTGAGCCGCAAGATTGCCCTCACTGTCTTCACGATCCTCCGTGAGCTCTCTGCGCTGCCAATATCTCCCCTCTCGTCTCACGCTCTGCTCCAGTGAGCTTCTCTCGGCATCCTAAGACGACCTCTGCATAATTCGAGGTCACTATTATCTCTGTTCTGGAATTACTTCCCCCCCCCTCCCCAGTCATTATCCATGCTGCCGAATCCCCCTATTCAAGTATCTCATCGAGACTTTATCTTCTGCCTCTCATTGAAGCCTCTAACGGATCATTTTAATAACAGACTGATGGATTTATGTGATGCTCATGTCCCCCTTCCTACACCGCATCTTGAGTTGGAGCTGCCCTTAAGACGCTGTATGAATGCAAATCGTATTACAGTACGGAATATCCAGTCTCTGTCTAAAAAGCTTGCAAGCTCACTGTGTATTTTTTTTTTGTAATAATAAACATCTATCTATCTAACTCACGCGCAGCGCATACATGTGCGATTCACCTACACCTGAGATTCATCTCGCATTTGCCAGCACGCACGTTGCGAATGTTTCAAAGCGTTGTGACTGATAGCATCTCTTTGCTTGATTTATGGGAACCTGGGAGCACCACCTGCTGTACACGTGGCAGCGTGTGAGATTGTGAGAACAGTCGCCCATTTCAGTGCCAGGGATTTATAGGTAAAGGTCCAGTTCTGCAGTTACTTTCTCACACCAATGACAACGATCCCCTGTATAACCTTAACAGACTGTAGGGTCAAGTGCCGGCACACGAGGAGGTGGGTGACCAGCACCACGCCCGGTCGCTTTCGTCTCCCTAGTGGCAAGGTTTACACAGGTGTGTAGCCCAGCGCGCTAACCACTGAGCCTCACACCACTGCCGGTGCAAGGGCCTCCACTAAGGCGAGCTCGAGAGATCCGCTCTGACGCGAGTCAGTGGGCTACGCAATGCTGATGAGACCCACAACACATGTGTTTTTTTTGGCAAACTTGAAACTGTGAAAGGTGTGCATTTGGTGTTTTAAGTTCTTAACACTTGTATTATTGCCAAAGAGTGTAAAACCTTTTCTGGCTTTACATCAGGGCTCGGCGTACGTCAGGTCATTGATTATTTTCTGCCCTCTCATTTGTTGACACATTTTGTGACGGCATAACCAGCCCACTGAATTGCGTATAGAGTATCTTGTAATTATGCGGGAGTGAGGGTGTCATTCCAGATTATTTCTATTGGTTGGTCGTATCAGATGACAACTCTGCATAAGATCTCGCCAATCAGTTGTCAGCTGTTCTCTCGGCTCTGAGCCGATAGCATCGTCGCCATCTAGCGGTTAGCACAGATTTGGACTCGGCGGCCGGAGGCTTCCACATAGGCTAGTAATAAATTACCAATTTCTACCAATTTCAAATTAATCCTCACAAACCTGACGCTCACCTCGTGAGTGGTGAGGTGCAGCATCTATTCCCGGATACCGACATCCGCCCGCACTGTTTTCCAATGCTCTGATCTTTTTACACGTGGAGGTTGTCAAGGAAATTCGATTTCCTCCCACACGTCAAAAGATGTAAATATAAAATACCATGACTCCGGTCAAACCGACCCAAACAGAATCCCCCCTGGAAAAAACAAACTTAACATTTCCCAAATGAGTTACATAACATGCGCATATCCTTTTGTCAATCCACTGGTTAATAAGGTCCTCACAACACCGTGCAAGTCATGAGCGTTATTCAACCATTCTTCACTCTGCTGTGAAGGTGGGCAGTATAGACATATGAGCATAGAAGCACTGGATAACTGATTTTTCTCCATCCGCCTGTGACAACCTTGGCAGGCATCGTGGTTACCAAACCGAAGCAACTATCCAGGCTCAGGCCTGTTTAGCGTCTGAGATTTGATTCGATCTGGTACTTTTTGGGTGATTGGGTCATGGACAATTGAATTAGCCAGTCAGATAACAACACGTGTCCACTAATCTTCGATGACCTGCTAGAGGTCGCGATGATGAGATTGGTGGATCTCACAGAGATAAGCACATGCGTGAGATGGCCAGTAGAGAGCTGCATGTAGCTATAACTGAAGCCACATTTTCTACAGCGCCTTTCAGACAAAGTCGCGACCGCGCTTTTACATCAAATAACCAAACGTTTATAAAGACATCATTTAACAAATAAAACCCTTAAAAGTACACCCGGATTCAACCACAAGAAATAAAACAATGTGAAGAGCGCATAACCTACACAGAAAGGTATGCAAGTGGAAACAGATGGGATCTAAGATTGGACCTCAAAGACTCAATTGAATCTCTAATGCTCTGGGGCAAGAGCCCCGTTGCATCGACCAGAATGCTGGCAGCTAACGCGTCTATCGCCCACTGACTACTGCAGGGTTGCCCAAGACACACTCAGGTGCCTGGATTCTTTGAGTAAGTGTTGTGCTACGCGTTCTGTGTACTTGGGTTTACTTTGGAAGCTGATTTCGTCCAACAAATGAAACACCATAGAAGGGAGGGGGGGTGTGCCGTCTTTCTTCAGTTTCTGAACAGTGTACTGTATTGGAATTTAAGTGAATGCATCGCTGTTTGCGTTCGTTGTGTATCTATCCAGATCAATGTCACAATGTTTATTTGCACGTGTGTGTCTGCAAAATAACAACAACTCCCAACGACATCACCGCTAAAAACCAGATCAGGCGGAATGCGCCTCATCTCGCCAGACCGCGGAGCTCGGCGGGTTTTGTGCCTGGAGAGCGATTGTACGGGGGACCAGCATGTGTAACAGGTGTCATAGGCTGCCAGGCTACTTCCACGGCGCCGTGCCAATCTGCAGCTGAACGAGGTTTACCCCGCGCTGAAATGTCCATGTGGCCATACTTCGCATCACGCTAGCTAGGACTGCAGTTGGGGTAGGGGGGAAGGCCAGGAAACATCAAATCCATTCATCCATTTTCTAAACCGCTTAATTCTGTGAGATAGAGCCTATCCCGGCAGACACAGGGCGCAAGGCAGGGCTGTACCCAGGATGAGACGCCAGTTAATCACGCGGCACCATGGGCAATTTAGTCCGCAGGCCAATTAATCTATGCAGCAGCGTGTCTTTGGACTGTGGGAGGAAATCGGAGTGCCCGGCGAAAACCGACGCGGACACGGGGAGAACATGCAAACTCCACACAGAAAGGCCCCCGAGCCGAGATTCGAACCCGGGTCCTTCTTGCCGTGAGGCGGAAGCGCTACCCACTACGCCA
>JAZEWU010000014.1:7014646-7024703 GCA_036362915.1 Geotria australis
CGTGACCTAAACTCATAAACAGAACCTCACTATGGATATCGGTCACTCCCCTCTGACACTCAGCACTGCAATCGCGCTTTGATTCCAGCAGGTAGCGCACCTCTCATTGCGATTCGCTGGCTATCTCGATTCTTAAGTCTAATGTACGCATGTTACGTTTATTAACACATGTACCTGGATTGTTACGAATCCAGTAAAGAGCTTGCAAGCTCGCAGGGTATTTTTCTGCTGTAATAATAAACATCTATCTATCTACGTGACCGACAACAAGGACAGTATTAAATAACGTGTCGCATATGGAGGATAGACCGTTCTATCGACATGGTGACGCGACAAAGCAGTCTAGCGACGGGGGTCAAGGTAGAAGCGTTCACGTCGCGATCCCTGTCAGGTAGTACTTGGTATTGCCTGCGAATTCTACCAAACACTTCGAAGCCAAGCTGAAAGACGACCATGTCCAGAAGCTAGCCATCGTGCTTCGAAGAATCGCAAAGAAGAAGATTGTCCTAGGACTAGTTAGGCTCCGTGTGTTGCACACAGCTCGTCGTCAATACTGCGTGTCGTGTGTATTCTGGCCTAGATGAGCTGTTCTCTTCACCGTTGGTGATGACACTCGATCAAGTGAATGCTGTGGCAGACTGACAGCCCGCGTCTATGTATAGACCAGACAGGTGGGCGGCTAGTCTTGCGCGCGAGGTGATGTGACACTCACCTGACGATCATCATTCAAAACATTATTCAAAACATTCGTTCTC
Source organism: Geotria australis (assembly GCA_036362915.1). Classification (NCBI taxonomy): domain Eukaryota; kingdom Metazoa; phylum Chordata; class Hyperoartia; order Petromyzontiformes; family Geotriidae; genus Geotria; species Geotria australis. Next base: position 7,015,402 of record JAZEWU010000014.1, read on the forward strand.
TCTGCAGCTTTGTGCAGCGCTTTGTGACCCTCGGGTGAAAGGCGCTATATAAATGCTGTTATTATTATTAAAACATCCAGGAAAGCCACACTGAGTCGTAGGAACCCTTTTCACCGTGGTTCTGCATTGGATTTTTATTTGAAGATGTTTTCAGCCAGGGGGCATGGTGGCGCAGTGAGTAGTGCTGCCGCCTCAAAGCAAAAAGGTCCCGGGTTCGAATCTCGGCTCGGCTGCCTTTCTGTGTGGAGTTTGCATGTTCTCCCCGTGTCTGCGTGGGTTTTCGGCGGGCACTCCGGTTTCCTCCCACAGTCCAAAAACATGGTGCTGCATAGGTCAATTGGCTTTCAGACTGAATTGCCCTCAGTGCCCTGTATAGAATGGCGTCCAATCCTAGGTATAGCCCTTCCTTGTGCCCTGTGTCTGACGGGATAGGCTCCGGCTCACCGCGACCCTGTACAGGATTAAGCGGTTTCTGACATTGAGATGAGATGTTTTCAGCCAATTAATCATGAGTATATTATAATTACGATAATACAATTTGTAACGGAGAGTACAGAGGGAGCAACACATAAACCCCATACAGATGGACACAGACGGCGATTAGTGCACTTTCCGTCCAGGCATCTGCTGGCGAGCCAGGGTACGGACTCCCGGACACCTACGGGAAGGAAGCTTTGCACCATCTGTGCGGTGATCCACCAACCCTCGCCTCCACAGTTCTGGTAGACGGGCGCGTCGGCATCAGCCACCAGCGGCAACAAACAATGTCGTCATCATCATCGGGAACATCTGTAGCATCGGCGAAAGCAGTAATAGGTAGCAGCTGCGGCATTGTGAATACCGTCACTTATTCGCGACGCGTGCAGGCAGCAGCTCAATTGCACCCACGCCCTGTCGCTGCAGTCTACTATAATCAACTGCAGTCGAGCATCGGGGCACACTGCTGCATTAGCAGAGGACACCACCCAATAGATGAATAGGCGGTGCAGCCCTGATAAACTGCTCGCTCACGCCACTGCTGACGGTAGGGCCCCCCCCTCCCACTAGAGGGAGCTCTATACAGCCCCTCGATACGTTTCAACTCGCTTCACCTGCACGCTGTATGTACTTATACCGCTGCGTGGGCAGAGGCGCTTCAGCAATAGTGTGATTGGCACTGCTCGGAGCACCAACAACAACCGCCACTCGCCATTAGGTGGCGGTGACGTCACCACGGCGCGTGTGCCAGGCCAGGTGCACCTTGAGGCCACCGCGCAGGACACCAGCCCATGCCCGCGCGTCCAGAGAAGCGGGCATCCCTCCACCCACTCACCTGCACTCCCGCAGCGTCGCCACACACACACACCCACCCTCGCGTCCACAGCGTTCCCATTGGGTGACCCTTCGAGCCAATCATCTCGCCGGGCTGCAGGGCGGTAAAGAGGGACATGCGTTCCGCCTCCCGGTGCGCTTCAACTAGACGGCTGCCGCGCGCTGATGGTGATGCTGCTGATGATGATGATGGTACCGGCGCACCGCACTACACCGGGGTTTTGAACGCGCTGTGCGCTACCGGAGGAGGGTGAGTGGGTGATCAGATTCCGTCACTGAAGACCCCCCCCCTACAACAGTGAAGACCCCCTCTGCTTAACTCGCCAGAGAGGCGCCCGCACGTGAATGGAGAGGTGAGGTTCGTAGGTGAAGCAGCACAGGGGTGACTCAGAGAGGCGACAGCTTCGCGCGCGACACCAGCTCCGGCGCCTGCGCGTCTGAGACGCGCAAACTCGGGGACTGAACTCGCGGACAGCGAGCGAGACGCATTACCTGCTTCATCACCCGTCCCGGGAGCTGCCACCAACCCCGGCGAGAGCGTCCTGTTGAGGTGAGCGTTTGCGGCGGACCAGCTGTGTGGAGCGGCGGTGCGCGCACTGTAATAATAATTTCGATTTGTATAGCGCCTTTCACCCGAGGGTCACAAAGCGCTAATACACGGTGCCATCCATCCATCCATTGTCCATCCGTTTTCAGAAACCGCTTAATCCTGTACAGGGTCGCGGTGAGCCGGAGCCTATCCCGGCAGACACTGGGCGCGAGGCAGGGGTATACCGAGGATGGAACGCCAGTCCATCGCAGGGCACCTGGGGCAATTTACTCAGCAGGCCAATTAACCTAGCAGCATGTAATACACGGTGCGCTGATAACAAACATGAGTTGCGAGTTGCGTCTGAACCTGTCCCACGGGGAGGTCCAGATGTCTTGCGACGCAAATGTCGTAGTTTTTCCGGTTTATGAGCTTTCGTGAGCCCACACGCTCCTCGCTACGAGTCGTTCTTCAATAGTCTACGAATTCGTATCAGCCATCTGAAATAAATGAGGGTTATTTAAAACGGAAATGAACGAGCGAAGAAAAACAACATGTTAAGGGTGAGTTAAATGGGGGTCACGAAACGTGTGGACCACCCTGTAGGTCTCCCCAAAGTTGAATCAAACTTAAGTAAGTATTTGATGCCGTTAATGAGCATCACTGCTAGATGTAGATGTATATTATTACATCAGAAGATACCAGGGGGAGCTTGCAAGCTCTGGAAGCGAAATTCATGCGATACGACAAACGGTGCGAAAAATCCCCGACGTTAAACAATGTATAAAATAAGACGGTAATGCAGCGAAGTTAGCAAATCCTTTAAAACTTAAGCAATAATCATAATGTAAACAGCAATACACAGCGTTGCAAAAGGCAAAAAGGTGTACTAATCCAAATAAATTACTAAGAGACAAAGTAGTGCAAAAGTGGTGGGGAGACAAAGGCGGCCAGGCGTGGGGTGATAACGCGGTGATAATGCGGAGCTGAATTGCGATGAAATGGTGTCGAGAACGGCGCACGTGGTGAGGCTCAAAGGGGATGACGATTACACGCAGTTTAACGCAGATAAAAGCCTTTTATGTGGAGCGGTGGCGCAGCGGTTAGCGCAGTGCGTTTCGAATCCGAGGCAATTCCGTTGGATTCCCCGGTCCGCGGCTAACACCGGTGAGCATTGCGGCGAAGTATGGTCAAGGACCGACACGGCATGGGCGAGGCCTTCATCCAGCAGTGGATTTACAGAGCGCCGTGCATCGCATTTTATTAATATTAACATAGAATCATTTCAATTATTATTCTAACACCGCAAACAGTTGTCACTACGAAGAAGGGCCATTGCCCGAAACGTTGCCGAAAATATATATTGAATGCAGGCAGTGTTGTTAACAGTGCTGCTCTCCTGCGGGCCTTCGTTTATGGGGGACAGTTATTCATTCATTCATTGTCAGAAACCGCTTAATCAGGGATGCGGTGAGCCGGAGCCTATCCCGGCAGACACAGGCGGCAGGTAATTAAAACATATTAACGGTTTAGTGCCCGGTACAGTATTCGTGTTTCAAGTCTATGGTGACAGTTGCTCCGCCGGCCAGCGAAATTTGAATCTACAGACTCTGCACTGATACGTAGGTTTTCACAGCTCGATGTGTGAAAATTGATCGCGGCTATCCCCAACACACAGCTATGGTAAAGCAATTCTCAATACAAACTCTGTATTTATTGTGGAGAGAAGGAAGTGTGAGAGGGAGGTGCGTGTTTTCTGCCGATTTACTTTGTGATTTATATTCTCCACAACGCCGCGACTGATTATTTTGAGTCACGCATCCATACGACTGGGAGCCATCGTGTAAACAGCGGGCGATTCCCTCACCGTTTGGATCTGCTGGAAGAATCCGTTGAGCAATATGTAGCATTAACTTGCATTCTTTTCCCAGCCTGCAAACTGGAGCCTTTGCAAAAAAGTGTCCACTTAGTGTTTGGTCACCTCACTGCTGCACCCAGCGTATCACAATGTCGACAAATCAGTGCAGCTAAAATATAAAAATAAAAATCCTCAGTAAAGCGACTTACGCCGCACCCTGTTATATGAGCGCTGTAAAGATTATATCAACAATAATCATACTTCACTGCCGTTTATTGATTTACCGCTGATTGCATTCGTTCCATTACGTTAATTGAAAAATACACGGATGATAATTTTTATTGTAATTATTTACTTGATTCATGGAATTCTTAGAAATACTATGTCCTCTGTAGTTGTTGCTTGACCATACCCTAACCTCGCTGGTCACAGTGAGGCGATGTCAGGACAAATCAAGGTATAAACTCCTCGTCACTGATATAAATCGTTGCCGGAAACCAAATCGACTTCGCCTGGTACATAGCTCAGTGCGCTAACCGCAGCGCCACCGCTCCACTTACTGTGCCATTTGTGTCAAGAACCAGCGGTGAGAAGGAAGAGTTAAACAGGATTGAAAATGCATCTGTCAATGAGCGTCTGCGAACGGAAATGTTCATCAGTAAATATTTTGCTCTACGCTCAGCTCATAAAAGCCCAGAGACCCCGGAGATGATTCCGAGTGGAGATGATTCGAGCACTGGACTCCCAGTGCAAAGGCCATCATCGTCATTATCAGTACCCGCTTAATCCTCTACAGGGTCGCAGGGTGACTGGAGCCTATCCGGGCAGACACAGGCCGCAAGGTAGGGCTATACCCAGGATCGGGCGCCAGTCCATCGCAGGGCACCGGGGGAAATTAAGGTTGGACGATTAACCTAGGCAGCAGCATGTTTGTGGACTGTGGGAGAAAACCTGAGCGCCCGGCAAACCACCATACAGAGCGTTACATTTTACCTATCTCAGCGCAATCGGGCCGTACGGCAAGTAGGTCGTTGGCCCACTCTTGCGACTCACATCAAGGGGTATTTAACGTCCACCGTGAAGCAGACGGCTCATTATTATTGCTACGGTTAACACACCCGCAGTATTAACCAGGGTGACCGCTGGACCAGAACCGCGAACCTCCGCAACAAGCGGGCCGAACAGCGCCACCGCGGAGCAGGAGCGATCGAATAACACCCGTGTAGCGTGGACGCGGTCGTCATCCAGCAGTGGATTGATCACGGCTGACGATGATCCCTTGGCAGGCGGGGCCCCATGGAGGTGATGGTGGAGCACCTGGCGTGCTGGCACAGCGGCGGCCCCCAGGTCACGGCCGCGCTGGAGGCGCCCCCGGGGCTCTCGCACGGGTACGGGGACGCGAACCCGCTGCTGGGCGCCGCGTTGCCGGGTCAGCTCCACGGCAACCTCCATCACCACCACCACCATCAGCAGCAGCAACAACACCAGCATCAGCAGCAGCATCATCATCATCAGCAGCAGCAGCAGCATCACCAGCCCATGTCGCTGCACAGTGAGGACGTGGAGGTGTTTGTGGGACTGCTGGAGGCCCAGGGGCACCCGACTGTGGCTGGCGGCAGCGCCGAGTACAGAGCAGCGACTCACGGTGAGACGCACGGGGGGACACCGGCGGACACGGGCGAGAGGCACGGGGAGAGATAGAGCCGTCCGTCCATCGTCAGAAACCCCTTAATCCAGTACAGGGTCGCGGTTAGCCGGAGCCTATCCCGGCAGACACAGGGCGCAAGGCAGGGCTATACCCATGATGGGACGCCAGCCCATCACAGGGCGAGAGATAGATATTTATTATTACAGCAGAAAATATTCAGTGAGCTTGCAAGCCCTTTACGGTATTCATGCGACACAACAAACATGAGAGGGACACGGGGAGAGATGGACATGGGGTGGAAAGAGAGAGGCACGGGGAAACACGGGGAAACGGTGGGGACACGGGGGGAATGGGAGACAATTCAGCTAAAACAACGCATCACGAATGTAAAGGTGACATTCTTAGCTCACGCCACTTCTGGCGTCGGGGCTTCAACCAGAGGGAGCTCTCGAGACCCCCTCTGCGGGGTATTTTGGCCTACTCTTCCGCGGTGCAGATATCCACCGACTGATGTTGGCCATATGGCAGTGCGATAATTACTACGTCACCTCCCGCACGACCAACGCGCACTCTAGCTGTCGAAGGCGGCGCGGTGAGACGCTGCCGGCACCTGCCCGGTCGCGATGGAACACCTGAAGCGCTCGGAGGCAAATTCGGAGAACGTTCGTAAACTCTCGACAAATGACTCTGTCGGAGGCCGAGCGAGAAGCCCTGCGGTTAGACAACTCCCGCCCACCACATCCGCGGGAGGTCTGCAGCCCGCCTCGCTTGTCGCTCACCCGACATCGCCTCTGCTTGAGAGCGGCAGAGCGACAACTTCCTCGGTGCCCTTGATGTGCACTCACGGCTGTGGTTCACGTGAACAATAACAAGCTGTCAGACCAGCCTGTTTAGGGAGACCACTGGTTCCGTTGGGCTTCGCGCGTTTCTCACTCCGCGCTCGCACGCGCGTGATCTAACAACGACGGTATGCGGCACCGACCTCTTGTTGCGTGGCTTTTCCGAAGCTCACCCCAACAAAGTATACGGAAACTCAGCACCGGGCGTTGGTAATCTGCGTGGTGAATTGTCTTGATTACTTAGGGGAGTTTGTAGTTTTTTTCTAGGTTGGATACGTATGTTACTCTGCTCGGGGTGCTGATTTTGCCCAGATCTTGTAGCGCAGACCGGCTGTCGTAGAGCTAATTTCATCGCTCCATCTCCACGGTGGAAGTCTTGCCTGCAATTCCATCATTAGTCTCGGCACCGCCAGTATTTTCGTAACGTTTCACCGTGAGTTTTTCAGCCTAACACAGTGACCTAGTTTTTTTTTGTAAATGATTACATCTCCAGGGTATTTAATATCCTCTTCAGACCGGGCAGACAGCACACTTAGTTAATGCTCGGTAATTTGCGGAGCAGTCGGTAAACATTTATGTTAAATCATCGTCAACATCTCGCTGATTAACTAAACACGGAACGGCTCCCTCCTGGGCTTCGGCACGAGGCCCAACACCGATTAACCAAGAATGAAGATGACTAAAGGTTTTAATGTTTTTAATTTGTTTCCTTGTGCAGTGGGCGTCACAGTGTTACGAGACAATCTGTCCTGGCAGCGCAGTGTATCTGCCCTCCGTAGAGAACATACGTGGATTTCACAAACTTTACGAGACCCCTTCAAGTTACCTCTTATCCACCCTGGGGGGGGGGGGTCCTCTTTCTCATACGTCCTGCCAGTCAGGGGAATATTCACTGTGTGGCAATCAGTGATGTTTTAATCCTCAGAGGTGGATCGTAATTAAATAGAGTGAAAACTAAACGTAGTCTGCTGGGTGGTGTGTGTGCACTTTTTAATGGTTGTACCGAGACGATTTAGGGTTGTCACTTAATTTAGATACATTCCAGTTCTGGGTGGCGCAGTGGTAACATCTGCGCCACACAGGAAGAAAGTTCTGCCCGAGGCAGTTTGACTCCCGCCCCTGGCGCCTTTCTGTGTGGCATTGGAGGAGGTATCATCAGGCCAATTAGCCTGTACCAAAAGAGCAGCTCTCTCGAGAGAGCAATTCACAACTTACACACCATCGCGTCCATCCATCCATCCATTTACAGAAACCGCTTAATCCTGTACAGGGTCGCGGTGAGCTGTTGCCTAATCCCGTCAGACACAGGGCACGAGGCAGAGCTATACCCTGGATGGGACGCCAGTCCATCGCAGGGCACACCATCGCCTAGTTTCTACTCAATTCACGGCCATGCAACAGACAGCGCTCTGACCACCGAGCCACCTGGCGACTGGGTTGGGGGGGGCACGTCAAAGACCGCAGGCCTCCACCGAGGGCCGCGTTGGTCCCGGCGCCGTTTTTGACACGCGGACCGCCTGTGTTGCAGCCCGTCTGGCCGGCGCCACCCACCCAATGTGCAGGCCGCAGCTGCGCTTCCCGTGGCTGCAGGACGGCGGCGGCGGCGGCAACCCGTCCAGCCCCGCCGCGCCGCACAACCTCCACCCGCACCACCACCTCCACCCGCACCACGGCCACCCGCACCACCACCACCACCACCACCACCTCAACCACCTGAGCCACGCGGCCGTCACCAGCGCGGCGTGGGTGCTTCGCGAGCCTCCGGCGGGCAAGGCGCGGCCGACGCCGTACCCGCGCGCCGCTCAGCCCGGCCCGGCCGCCGGCGCGCTGCAGGGCTTCCCCCTGCCTCCGACTCCGCCGAAGGAGGGCGGCAACGGCGGCGTCGCCGGCAACGGCGGCGTCGCCAGCGGAGGAGCCTCGCCGGATCTGGCGAGCGGTGGGCAGCGGGACGCCGCGCGGGCCGGAGCCGCGTCAGAGCGGGTCGAGCGCGCGGCGGCGGCGTCGTCGCCGCGCAGCGAGGGAAGCGCCGGCTCGCTGGCCGCTCGGCCGCGGATCAGCCCCGCGCGGCGCGACGAGCCGGGGGTGCTCGGGCCGCTCGCCGAGTTCCCGCCGCTCGGCGCGTACGCGTGCGCGACGGAGGACGAGGACGAGGAGGAGGAGGCCGCGCGGGCCAAGGGCAGGAGCCGCGGCGGCATGGGTAAGTGGGAAACGCGAGCCCGTCGGGTTTGACGCTCCCGACGTTCGCGCTCGAACGTAGGCCGGCATCTGTACTTTCTGTACCGCGATTTCACTAATATTCAGCGGGTTAAGATAGATACGTAGATGGGAACGCCTGGGAATCCCCCCCCCCGCCAGGAAGAGCTGGAATCTGTTGCTGAGGAAAGGGATGTCTGGTCCACTCTCCTTGGACTGCTGCTACCGCGACCTCTCACCAGGACAAGCGGTTTAGAAAATGGATGGAGGTAGATGTAAAATATACAAGGTTTTACCTTTTATGGCAATGAGAGAGGTGTCAAGATCTTAAAACACCGAATGGACACCTTCTCTCATTGCCAGAAAAGGTAACACCTTGTATATTTTACATTATTTGTACACCGGCAAAAAAAGGTGCCCATAGCTGATAGATAGACGTTTATTATTACAGCGGAAAGTACCCAGTGAGCTTGCAAGCTCTTTACGGGATCCCTGCGACACAACAAACACGCGAATAGAGTGCCACTAGGTAGGAATGTGAGCCGGGCGCTTTGCTCCAGCCACATGTGGCTGGAGCAAAATGTAGGGTTGCGAGGAACGCCTATGAAGGTCAGCGCGGCACGTGAAAGGGTCGGTGACCAGCACCACACCTGGATCCCCAATGCCTATATGTAGACACCCGCACCAGGTACCTATTTAAGGCTGAGTCGACCTAGAGGAGGCCCGGAACCAGTTCAGAAAATCGCCACTGTTGTTGGCCGTGAGCGGGATTCGAACGCGGGGTCGCCGGGTTCGTAGCCCAGCGCGCTAACCGCCGAGCCACCGCTCCCACCCAAAGACAAAGATCCCCCGTATAGCCTTAACAGACTGTCGGGGCAAGTGCCGTTAGCGAGCACCTATGAAGGTCGACACGGCACACGAGGG
>JAZEWU010000014.1:7042439-7060584 GCA_036362915.1 Geotria australis
TGCCCGCCGCCTTTAAGGCCAGCACTGACTATTATATCTCTAAACATTGAAGGGCTGTCTGCAACTAAAGAAGAACTTGTTGCAATGGGGGAGGCTGTCGAGTGACCATCACGCTTCGAGGAATCGAATCGAATTCGAATCCCCACCCCTATCTCTCCTCCCAATCTCTGATCCCCCAAAGCAACGCAGATCTCTAAGCCGGGGATCTCTTGTCGCGCATCGCAGGCGCTGAATGAGGGCCCGTGGGGTCACGTGGCGGACATGTACTCATCTGTCAGTGTGGCCGGTGGCCGGGGGTCGGGGGGCTAGCCATAGGAGGTGCTTATGCCTCAAGGGTTGTGTTGTGGAGTCCTCAAGTGGGCTTGTTGTTTGATGCCACTATCCTTAGAGCAAACCCCCATGTTAAGTGAACACCAACTGACGGCTGAAGTGGGGACAGGCTGGGCGGGAGGTGGACGGAGGGAGGGAGAGATGAGGATTGAAGAGTTGGGAAAAAACAAAAACCCTTGGTTTGGAAAGCTCTCATCCGACACTCGGGCAGTTCCACAAATCGGCAACTTCACAGTTAAAATAAATAAGTAAGCTGTGAGAATAAATAAGTTAACGGCCATACGTGACCTAACTCATAAAAAGAGCTAGACTATGGATAACATTGATCGTGAAAGCCTTCGTGTTAAACGGATAATACATACGTGCTTGTCGTTTACGTAGCAAATAAATTAAGAATAATAATAACATTTATAGAGCGCCTTTCACCCGAGGGTCACAAAGCGCTGCACAGGGCTGTGGAGAGAGCGGCATGTCAATAACATCAACACAGATTAACTGAGAGTCTTCTGCTTTGCGATTCTTCGAAGCGCGATGGTTAAAAATTAAGAATAAAAAGCAACGTCATGTCAGTGAAAGAGTCAGTCGGTGGATGTCCAGCATTGTCGCCAAACTTAATGTGCATTTTCCCCGTTACCAAGACGGGCAGAAAATGTATTTATATCTGAAATAAAGCAGTCATTAGTTGACACACTTTTATTTGATAAAAAGCCAGGTCATGATTGAGCTCATTATTTGTATAGAATGTGTCTGAAGCGTACGCCTAAGATCGCAGCACTGCCACTGATGTACCGAATACAGCCAGCGTCGCTCAAGCTTAAATGAACCTTGAGCCTTTGGTCATTTTCAGTGGTGGCCCTGAGCCAGCGGTGACAATTCCTCATCACTACAGCTGGGCTGGCTTATCCTCCACGAGGCGAGCAATGCTGACCCTAACAGGGTTCAGTGGCGGGTTGAATCGGACCCTGCCCAGGATCTGAACTCGCACCCTTCCGATTGTCGGGCCGGGCACTTTGCCACAGTCTGTGGAAATTGTGGAACCAACAATGGCTTGCTGATGAAGCCTGTGAGAGCCGTCCAATTGTTGAACGGTGGAGCCAACCGATCGTTAAAACAATTGCCAATGGAACAATATTATTCCAGAAGTCCTGTTGGAGAGAAGAACAATATTGTTTTTCCTTTCAGTGAGTGTTTCATTATGCAGCGCATGTAAAGCCAATGCAGGCCATTCCAGGTCACTCCCACAAATAGCGTTTCAAGTTAAACACGGGAGATATGAGGATTTCTTTCGCCCAAATCTAATCAGCTGAGTCCTGAGCGAGATTTATCTGATGAGCGGAGGGTTTGGCTGGCAATCTGGAGCAAGGGGACAATGGAACATGTTTGATGTGATCTCTGATAGCAGTAATAGCTGCGTTTAAACCCGGCAGAGAATCCACAGATGCCGACGTGTCCTTTGCCATTGGAGACCCGGGGTTAATACTGGACATGAAAGAGCGAGTGTTACACAAATTGACAAACATTTTTCAGGAGTGGTCAACTTTCAGTCAACACATTTAATCTTTTTGTTGTTGTTGGTTCAGAGAATCGTCACCGGTGTTGGTGGCCCTGAGCGGCATGGAACTCGGGGTCGCCGGGCGCTAACCGCTGCACTACCGCTCCCCGGAGCCGGGCACACACACACACGCGCGCGCGTTCGCTCTCAATTGCAGGCCATAGGCACAAACAGCCTCAATAAAAAAAAACCAACTCACATGGCCTCACGGTGACGCGAGACAGAGCCCTCCCAGGCTGGCCGTTTCCTGCCAAATGTTCCCTGTCGTGTCATTAGAGCAGAAGGGGGAGCACACCTATGCCTCCAGTGCTGGCCACGGTTTTAACTGGGAACATGACCCCCCAGGTTAAAGTGCAGATTTCAGGCTTTAATAACGCGCCATTCTGAATCACCCGCTCGGAGCAGCCACTCTTCTTGTAGTGGTGCGGTGGCTAGTGCACCGTCACCTGAGTTTGAGTCCTGGCCTAGACAGTCGTCATTTTTGACTTCCGCGAGTAACAATAGATACAATTTATACCGTGCCGCGCGTATTCGTTCAACAGCGAAGGTATTTGAAGAGAGAGCGCATCAGCGGCGCGAGGGAACCGCAGAGAGGTGGGCGGGAAGGCAGCCACGCGGTTACCCAGCGCCAACATTTGCCGGACACCGCGTCCTATATATATTATGATGTTATCGGCCAATTACTTAGTGAGTGATTTTCTTTGGCTGACATGTCATGAGAAGGTCTGCATCCAGCAGTTGATTAACAAAGGGCCGTACGTTATTATTTGTATTATTTTTACCTTGGTAAGGATTGTACGTTTGTATTATATTGTTGTTGTGTGTGTGTTTATATTGTGATATTTTTAAAATAGGTGAACGCCTAAGACGCTGAGGTCGCCGGCGCGTTGTTGACTGGCTGGTAATTTACGTTGGGCATTATTTTCAAAGCGTGCCGTCTGTTTGAAAGTGGTCATTAAAGTTAGAAAGATGGATGATAGGTAGATGGCCTTTATGACCAGTTAAGACAACAAGACAAAGATCCTCTGTAAAACCGTAACTTTAGGGACTTTTTGGGGCAAACGCCGTTAGAGAGCACCCATGAAGGCTGGCACGGCACACACGGAGGTGGGTGGCCAGCGCCACTCCCGACCGCTTTTGTCTCCCGAGTGGCGAAGTTTTATCACCGCACTAGGTGCTCATATGAGGCTGAGTTGATCTAGGGAGGCCCAGGAGCAGTTCAGATAATCCTTCGCTGGTGTTCACCACGAGCGGGAATAGAACTCGGGTCGCGTGGTCTTTTTTATCGCAGCGTGATAACCACTGCACAGCTAAGAGCCCACTATGACCAAAAGCCTCCCTTCCGAGCGAAACAAGAGTTTCATTGAGCGCAGCAAATCTGCAAATTCCAATCTACAAGCACCAAGTGAGATTACGGCATTTATAATGACAGATGAAAGTTTGCCAGCATATAGGACCAACGCCAAAACTTCTCTTCACCTAAATAAAACCATAACTGCGCCACTGTGTCTATAAGTCAGCAGTTATTGTCAAGTCTTTATTGCAAATAAGGATCAGACATCTTATCAATGTGTTCACTTTGTTGGAACGAACGTTGAATTTAATCTATTATGCTATTTTGGGGACTTCGATTTGAGATGAATCTGGATAAACCTGTCACGGCAATCCTTATTAAAGGGCATCTGGGGTTTAATAATAATAATAGCGTTTTATATAGCGCCTTTCACCCGAGGGTCACAAAGGGCTGCACAACGACAGAAAAAAACCGGATAAAAACCACAGCAACAAAAAAATAATTAAGGCTGCTTCGAATATACTGAAAGGTCGTGAAACTGGCAATCTTAAGAGTGGCAAAAATTAAGTTCTCGCTAGATATTTTTCAGGGCGCTACAAAGGCTGGCTTTAGAGCCAGGATTATCGGTGAAAGGATCTACCACTAGAAAACAAGGTACACCTATCAGTAATAATCCTTTATTGAGAATTTTATTCCTATAACCCTATAAAAAGGTTTATATCATGAGAACAAAATTAAGTGAGCTAGACATTTCCGGCTAAAGTAAAGCACTGACGGTTGTATCCATAAACACGAAATAGGCCTGGCGCATGATCTGGGTTGTCTCATCTCGATACCAATCACTCACTCGAGGCTGAGCTGACCTAGAGGAGACATAGCTAGCAGATTGATATGCAAATCGTTTATTGAAACTGTGCATCACGGAGAGGAATTGAACCCTGGAGAGTGGAACTGTAGTGCAGGGAATGATCCAGAAACCCCCTTACCACACACTCCCTAAACACACACGCAAAGATAAAGATCCCCCATATAGCCTTTACAGACTGTAGGGTCAAGTGCCGTTAGCGAGTAGCACCTATGAAGGCCGGTATGTGAACTCGGGTCACTGGGCTTGTCCCGTAGCCCGCTAACTGCTGCCCACACACACACCTTACCACACACTCCCTACACACACACCTTACCGCACACTCTCTGCGCCCACACACACCCCAAGGGAGCGCCGTGACCAGCTCTGCCTGGTTGTCGGAGCCGTTATCTGCCTCATTGATCGTGCAGATGCAGCAGCAGCCCTTACCCCCAAACTGCGCGTCCGCTCTCATCTCCCCACCGCTCCCCATCTACCGGTTCCTTCGCACAGACACACGCGCAACACACCCGTCTGCACGTGAGTGCCTTTAACAGCATTTCGATAATTTACCGGTGAGGTTTAAAGAACGACCACGGGAAGATGGTAATCTTTACGCTGTACACGGGGCTAACAGGCCTCCAGGAACATTGTTTACAGATGGATGTTCAAATCCCTCGGCACACCCCGGGTCGGCTCACGCGTGGACACACACGGGCGTGGGCACGCTGGCGAGCAGCGCTGCCGCCTCGCAGCAAGATCACCCCGGTTTGAATCCCGGCTGGGGGTGTCTTTCTCCGCGGAGTTTCCTCGCCACAGTCCAGAGACACTAAATCGCTCCCGATGCCCTGTGATGTTGTAACTTGCTTCCCCCCACCCCACATTCCCGCTGTAAAACTGTTTTAAAGATCTACAGTGCTTAACGGTTCTTTCCGTTAATTATAGATGTTAATTTTGAGCCGATATGCAATCCGTATCGGGGAGTTTCCAGCAGCGTAAATGTTCGAATATTTCAACAACATGAACCGTAGGCAACATCGCTTTCGGCTTCGGTTTGCTGATGGGGAACCCAGCGCCGCGCCAGCAACTCCTATGAGGTTGCCTCTACCTACAGCAGCTTAGGCTCCGACAACAATAGCCACTGTTGTTGTGCAACGTCCTGAAATCAAACCCGCGTCACGTGGATCGTAACGCAGTGAATGCCGCACACCCCGCCATCGAGCACACCCAGAGCGCGCACACTCTTACCTTCGATCCCCCACGCACACACAGTGCCCCCACAAATACGCGCACACACACACACACAAAGACAAAGATCTCCAATATAGCCTTAACAGACTGTTGGGGAATCCCACACACACACGCACACACAGAGCATACACACACATTCTAACATCAAAGACAAAGACAAAGATCCCCTATATAGCCTTAACAGACTGCAGGGGCAAGTGCCGTTAGCGAGCAGCTATGAAGGTCGACACGGCACACGAGGGGGTAGTTGACCGGCACCACGCCCGGCCGCCTTTGTCTCCCCAGTGGCAATGTTTACACACCACACTAGGTACTCATTTGAGACTGAGTCGACCTAGGGGAGGAGGCCCAGGACCGGTTCAGAAAATCGTCACTGGGTGTTGGCGGCCGTGCGCGGGATTCGAACTCGGGTCATAGCCAGGCTTGTAGCCCAGCGCGCTAACCACTGTGCCACCGCTCCCCACGCACCCAGAGAGCCCTGAGACGCACACACGGAGCCGTGACACACACACAGGCCGTGTTTACACACAACAGGTGTGTGGGGTCGCAGGTATAACGCGACACGGGCCCGCGCCTCGAACGCTCCGGAGGAAGAAGGGCTGGCCCCATTATGTGCCCCGTGTGTACGGATCTGAGCAAAACACAACAAACACGGGGCAGGGGTCACGCGTGGGTCGGGGGGGGGATGGGGCAGCCGAGAGAGAGACGCCAGGGCGCTCCATCTCCCATCACGGTGGCTCCGTGGAGCTTCGCGGGTTCATCGTTACTCGCGGCCTTCACTGAGATCCGGGAGCACGGGGGAGGCACGGTCCGAGCGGGTGTGGTGAAGTTTGACCGTTGCTCTCATCAGCTGTTCTGTCGGGGTAGCCGTGTCGAGCGTTCCTCCTCTGCTCCCTTCGCGACGTTTTCGCCTCCCACATTCGACGCGGTTATCCCAAAGGGGAGGAGCGACTCTTGAGCGCAACTCTCATACATCCAACCGTGAAAAATCGACATCGGTACGTGGTCTTCTTCTTTGCGATTCTTCGAAGCACGATGGCCAGCCTCTGGACATGGTCGTCTTTCAGCTTGGCTTCGAAGTGTTTGGTAGAATTCGCAGGCAATACCAAGTACTACCTGACAGGGATCGCGACGTGAACGCTTCTACGGTGAAATGCGGTTAAATAACCAACCACAGCAACTGGCGTGGTCCCAGTAACCATGCCAGCGTTGGACCGACGTTAGCACGTGGTTGGGACGATTGCTCCAATGTTTGGCCCAGCGTTCGATGTTCACTCGGGTGAAGTATGGTCCACGGAGTAATTAAACCCCATGACTCACAAGGAATTCAGAGGCCCTCATCCAACAGTAGATCGACGGAAGGGATGCACAGGCACGTTTAGCACAGGCGGTGATTCATCTCAGCCTGTGCCGCGGTCGAGATGTGCACACATTCTGCGTGAATAGCGCTAAAGTTCACCAGATATCCTTAAGGGCAGTACGAACATTGTTAGGTACAGTTTAGGAGTACTTTGTAGTTTAGTGATTGTGCATAGTAGTGTTCTGGGAAGAAACAAAGCATGAGTGAGTGAGAGATGAAGGCCTGGGCAGAGGTGACTAAGCCAATAGCTGCAAGCCATGGCAGTAGCCACGGCTCAATCATTATAAAACTGCCAACTTTTGGACATTTCCCGTCTCTCTCTGGTCTCCGCATTGCTTCATACCTGTGCACGAGAGGAAGCGTTAATACGAAGGAATGTTCTGCTGGCTTTTGTCTTGTCTCTGTGCCTGTCCGTGTGCCCGCAAACATCCAGCATTCTAAAACGTTCCTCGTTTAAATAAAGACGTGATATATTAAGTAGGCTTAATTTGGCCTCAAGTATGAGGTCACGTTTGAAAAAAGTTGTATTTTTTTTGGGACTCTTCAGCATAGAGTGGCGTAGAGTGGCGTCGCTTAATCACATATATCGGCATCTCATTATATGTGGCATATATCACCCATATTAAATTCATATTCACAATTACGGCATATAAATCTGAATAGATTTCCAAGGAGTTAACTAAATAGAAAAAACACACGAAAATTGAATACTTAATTCGTCATTCGGTCGAACGTGATATCAATTAGTAATACAACTGTGCTCCATACCCTCTCCACTACCTCACCCACTGCCCTCTCTCACCAAGCTCAATACGTAAGGCACTACCATTAGTTTACAAGGTACGCCTATCCATATTATTCTTCTTCTTCTTTGCGATTCTTCGAAGCACGATGGTCAGCTTCTGGACATCGTTGTTGAAGCCTACATTATCGTACCGTGTACTGCCATAATTCTAATTCCAGGTTCACAGGAACGACACGCTACAATGAGGACAAAATTAATGTCAGCGGCCAAAACTAATTCACGGAACGGCAATGCAGACCGTTCCGGCTGAAATCAAGCGCCGGTTACGAGCGTGCGGCACACAGAGTTTGGAGACATTCGCGCCAAACACAGAGTCTTCAGAAGGAAAACACAAAATCATCGACGTTCTCTCTCACTATATCAACACACACAGTGTGTCAAGTTTACAGTGCGCGCACGTGTGTGTGTGTGCGCGCGTGTGTTCGTGTTATATTTCGAACGTGTGTGTTCCTAACCCCAGGGCTGTGCCACAGGGGGCCAGCTATGTCTTGCCGGCTCTGCAGCTGCCTTTTGTGAAGGCTGTAGATTCATCACTGACGACAAATTGTCGTGTGAGAGGTGTTTCCCTGGAAGTGGCTGCCGGGGACACACGAGAGGGCCTTGGGTGTGAAAACCAAAAAGAGACAGGAGGGGCGGGCTGTGACCGGTGAAAAGAGTTAAATTATTGGGGAGGAAGACGCTGCTAAAGGGAGTTTAGAGGCCTGCTTAGAATTCGTTTTTTTTTCTCCCCGCAATGAATGTTATTTACTTCTCGCGTGTTTGAAGATTTGAGAGTGCAATTCACCCTGTGTTTTATCGGGATTCGACTATGGATTGTTAAATGAATACCAGAATGTATTATGTTTTAAAATGTGGTGTTTAACTGTTTAACGCATTGTGATTGGCTGTATGTAACTCAGGTCGCCGTGGCAAAAAGCAATGTTTAAATGTGTCGTCTCAATGGATCCGAATATCCACCTCGTGCCTGTTTCACGACCTTTCGGTGTATTCGAAGCAGCCTTACTCATTTAATTTTTGTTGCGTTGGTTTTTATTGGTTGTTTTTTTTCTGTCGTTGTTGACATGCCGTTCTCTCCGCGGCCCTTGTGCAGCGCTTTGTGACCTTTGGGTGAAAGACGCTCTATAAAATGCTATTATTATTATATAGAGGATGCTACCGCTGCTTGCCGACTACATATATAAGAGGCTGGCGGCCAATTTGTAAACCGTTTATAATTGTCATAATTGTCATCAGTTGGATGAAGGTCGATCATTGCTGTCTCCATCATTGGGGCTATATTTAACCAAACTTCACCATGCTGGTCAGTGTGCGTTTGTGAAGATGAAAGCCTAGAACGAGTTCAGAAATCTGGCACCACTGATCAAATTCAGTTCACCAGGATCATAGTGAAATGTGCTAACCATTGCACCACTGCTCTCTATAGCATCAGAAATGGTGATGTTTGGCAGTTGCATTGTTTGTCCATATCTCAGTGGCATCATCATTAGCATTGCTCTCAGGAGCTGCTCTGTCGGGACAACCGTGTCGAGCGTCCCTCCCCTCTCCTTCGTAACGTTTCGCCTCCAAAGTTGGCGGCATCATTAGACTTCTGACTGGTTTAGCTGAAAGAAGTTGTGTTTGTTGTTTTTCAAAGCTATTCTTTCGGGATAGCGTGTCGAGCGTTCCCTCTCGCTCCTTCGCGACGTTTCGCCTTCCAGGTTGGAGGCATCCCGCGGGCGTTCTACGTTCCGAAAAGTTGCGTTAAACGTATACAAGCACAAAACCTAGATAATTAACGAGGCTTTCACGTCTGCTTTACAGGATTAATGTCGCCAGCTTTCCTCTAAAACTAATAAGCTCATCAAACAAATCATATCTCGAGGACAACTGGAAACGCCTGTGTCACTGACTGATGTGGAAACGCGGCCCGTGTATGGGCGCAACGTCTTAAAACTGCCGACACAGTCATTAACTTAGGAGACTCGGGACCTGCCAGGTTGGTCTCCGGGCTCTTGACGAGTCATGAGCCCCAGCACGTGATGAAGACCTGGTCTTATCGCTGGACCATCTCTAACCCCGCTAGCTCGCTCGAGTGTGGAGGCTGTGCCCTGGAGGCCCTCCGGGTGTGGGTGAGGATGGAGAGAGGTAATAAGATAGGGGGGGGGGCAGACGAGTGAAGATTGGGGTGACCTCCGTGTGACCCTAATTGCTAAAGACCCCAAAGCACGCGCGCATAGGGAAGCTCCGTTTAAGTCTCTTTAGCCAAAGTACGGTCAAACACCTCTTCTCTATTTAATGCTAAACCCTGCTGACGAGACCTAGAAGGTCAAAACCGGTCGAGAGTTTGTTTCTCTAAACAAACGCCACTCGATAATATTGGTGTGGAAAGCCATGATAGGCAGACTGAAGCGAATCAATGCTTGTATTTGTATATGTGGTGACACGCAACCGGGTTCTGATCATATCTGATTTTACCTATGAGGCATCCACAACACAGAAAGCGTTGTGCGCGATACTTAATACCTTGCTGTTTTTATTATTGAACGGTCAAACCGACCCGTGCCTGAATACTTATTAATCTATTAATGCTGGAAATACAACGTTGGTTCACCAGGCCCTCAGGCTGGTGGACTAAAAATGTTACTTTATTCTTTAGCACGTGGCGAGGCCGACCATTCTTCGTTAGTTCGCTAGTGTGTTCATCTCTTCCCGCATCACGGCGTGTCGCGCCATTGCCGGTCGGGGGCCTAAACCACAACCACACAACGGTACACATCTTTATTATGCGTCCCTGTGGTGGATTGTGGGTAATAAAATAATAAACAAGTGTCTGTTTTGGCACGAACGGACACAAACAACATTGACCTGTTAAACAAATGCTGCCCAAATGGTGTTTGCAGAGGGCTCTTGCCACTTACTCCAACCAAACAACACAACGGCCACTCGGCAGACCACGCTCGTCTGCTGATGAGACCCAGAAGGTCAAAACCGGGCGAGGGTTTAACTCGCTTAAAACACATACTGCTGGAAAACATGGTCCAGAAGATGCAAAGACTGAATGGAGAAAGCAATTATTATTATTTTTTTTACATGGAGAAACTGACCTTTGCTTGAAATGTAACTTTTTGTTATGCTCAAGGCTAAAGGGACGTGTGCATTAGCTCCGTCTGTCTGCCTCTTCGTGTGTCTGCCTGGAATGGTGATGGAGAAGGTGAGGGTGGGGGTGGTTGTTTGCATGATATCTCTCGTAAAAAATATTTAATGTGAAAACAACTTTGGCGGAGAGTTTTTGCTATATTAGGAACACACTCTATTAAAATCCTGCCAAATTGACCACGACGGTTGTCTAAAACTAGAGCTGCTAAATGGACTATTTTAAGATATTCAAACATGTCTTTCCCTACCTGTCAGCTTCCGTACTGCTAACCGCGTGATGGAAAACGTTTCGAAATCCACGCACGTGTGTGCTTCTGTCCTAGCGCATTTAAAGACGCAACAATTATGTGCGTTTCCTGTCGTGAAATACATTTAATAATTTCCGTATCTTATCCTGGATGCAGATGAAATCCTGGAGAAGTAAAACATATAACATGCATCCTTAAGCATTAAACATAGGGGTTACCACATGTCCTGTTTTTTTTTTTCTCCCAGGATCATGCTCATTTTTAACGAGGAAACTGTCCTGGGAAATCTTTACATTTCAAGGACCAAGTTATTATACAAAGTCCGTTATTTGTCAATCACACATACAGCCCTCTCTCTCTCTCAAGTCTGTTTAGCCCATGCACGAAACGTCCCGGAGTTTTATCCCTGCGAGGTGGCAACCTTTAATAAAGCAGCGGTCCACATGTAACAGTAATACATTTCCGTGGGACTCGGCTATGGTACTCGAGTTTCTGTGGGCCCCCGGGGTGCCACAGTTTCATGTTTTTCAGTCAACTTCAGCTGGCCACCGTTCCCTGCTTCAGCCAGAAATCTCTGAGCCGATGTCACGTGGCGTGCTGGCACGAATTCCCCTCGGTCGGATCCGGTGCCAAGTTGAAGTGCGTCACAAACAAATATGGTGCGGGCGGTCGTTTAAAATTTACGTCTCGTATTTAATTCTGTCGGGCAATGTGGTCGACTTGACCTTTCTGCTCGCGGGCGTTTTTGCTGAAAGTTGTTTTACTCGGAGGTGTTTTACGGGTCACGAGCTGCCCAACCGCCCTATGATGGACTGGCGTCCCATCATGGGTATGGGCTCCGGCTCACCACGACACTGTACAGGATTAAGCGGTTTCTGACAATGGATGGATGATGGAGCTGCCCAAAACCTCGCGGCATCTAAAGTCGCTCGCAAACTCGTCGAAAGTTCATTCGATTTTTCCCGTCAGCTGGAGTTTTCCACAGGGGTGCAAGTAACTTACATTTCTTATCGGTATGGTTGTATCGCAACCCCCCTTCCCCCACCTGTACTGCACTGATTACTTTGGCCACATTCTTGCTGTTAAGCGTTACCGGACCGTACCGGCTTACTTTCACCTCTGGATACACCACACCCAGCTGCCTTTGCTCTTCCCATTGCCGAGGTAGGCACAGGTACTCGTTTAAAGTGTGGTCAGCACCATACCCAGTCACATTTACCTCCCCAGTGGTGATCTTTACACGGTATTGTAGGTACTCATGTAAGGCCGAGTTATCCTTGGGGAGCCTCAGAACTGGTTCAGACACCACTTGCCGCTGGCTGATCGTATCCATGGCTGGGCAGTTGAATTCTAAACACAATAACGCACAACCTATCTCACACAATGCCAGTGTTTTGAAATAGAAAATTCACCATTGATGCAGGCCTCCGCAGACCGTGTTGCTTGACCATACTTCACCACGATGGTCAGTGCGGATTGGTGAAAATTATGTTAGCCGTGGTCGGGAATCGAACTCCGATGACCAGGCTCACAGCGCGGGTGTGTTAACCGCCGTGCCACAGCGCTGGCATAGAGCAGCTCGCCGATCCATCCTCAAATATGAAGCGGCCCGGCCGGACTTCTAACCCACATCCTCCACTGCCCACAAAACCTTGCTTTGTTTGGCAGAGCGAGGCCCTCCCGTCTCCCACCCATCTCCCCCTCTCCCACCCACCGCATCCCATCGCCCGTCACATACGGCACCGCGCACCGCAGCCTCTCCCTTCCTCGGGGCTGAGCGAGCGGCCGTCTAGAGCCACCCCCCGAGTTGGCTCTGCCATCACGGAGCCACTAAAAGGCACCACCACGGAGGGTGCACCGCTGAGTTTATACTTTTTTAGTCGATGTCTACATTTTTCAACAATTATATGACATGATGGTTGCTCTTCAGAGCCGTTCTTTCGTCCGGATGGCCGTGTCACTGATCGCTCTCCCTCTCTCTCCGTCGCGACGTTTCGCTTCCCACGTTGGGGGATGCTTCCTCCAGAACGAGAGAGGGGACTCTACGGTATGTGTATCTGGAAAAAATACGAGCTTTTGAATTATTTGTTCCGCGAAAACATAGATATTTTCCAGGACAGCTGCCTCAAAAAGGAGGAACGATCCTGCAAAAATACAGGACAGGTGGCAACCTTAACTCTCGAGTCGTGCACCCTCTGCCTCATGCCAGAGAATAGCCTGGGGAAGATGATCTCACCGAGCTACATCTGAAACTGCTTCATCTGTATGAGCGAGGGACGTGCTTTTCATGTGCCATGAAATTAGTGTTTGCCACATGTCCATAAAGGTCGAAATTTAGTTTTTTTCCTCTCAACGTTGAAATAAGCCCTACGCAGGTGAACACCCACATTTACTGATGACTTTGTGTTTGTTGTTGCAGTCATTGGTAACTGGGCTGAGATCAACAACTCGCAACAGTTGAGAACCTACTTGAATCACCGATGGCTGCGTGGGGTTTAAACCCAGGATTTCGGTGGCGCTGACTCAGTGCTCTGAAATGGAATTAGCCCCTGAGCCAACCGATCACCTCTGTGTCGATCATTCCGTGATGGACGTGTGGCCATTATGGGCGGCTGACGTTTCACAATGATGGCTGCTGTTGGTAAATCGGAGCGGCACAGTGGCGCAATGAGTAGCGCGCCCGCCTCACAGCAAAAAGCACCCAGGTTCAATTCGAGGCTCGAGTGCCTTTCTGTGTGGAGATTGCATGTTCTCCTTGTGTCCGTGTGAGATTTCTCCATGTACTCCGGTTTCCTCCCAGAGTCCAAACACATGCTGCCTAGGTTAATTGGCCTGGTGACTAAACTGCAATGGGCTGGCGACCCATCCTCGGTACAGCGCTGCAGTGCGCCCTGTGTATGCCGGGATAGACTCCGAGTCACTGCGACCCTGTACAGGATTAAGCGTGTACTGATAATGACTGAATTCATTAATGTTGGTAAGTCATATGAACCATTTTAAAAACAATTTTTTAAATGTATTTAACTGCGTTCCTGTAATACACTAATCATATATTTCTTAAAATAAATACTACTACACACGAACGTAACAATAATTAAAGCTGCGTTGCGGAATGTATCTTAAAATCATTAGTGTACGTAGAACAACATTTACCAACACTGGCAAATAACAGCAATTACACAGTCACTTTGTGAAAGTACGCTGCACTTTAGGCCACTGTACAGAAATGACAAATGTCAACTTACATAAACACAGCATTTTTCTGCTACTTTCCTTAAACAGTTTTTTTTATTCCCTCCTTTTAAACCCAGTTCATTTCCTTTGTTACCCTTTCAGAGGCAGCCTTTAATATCCTGCGTGTCTTGTTTACCAAAGGCTCCCCGCCTCCTCCCCACCAAACAGGAAGGCTGCCCAGAATGCCACATGCCCCTGGGAATGCCCCTTCCATGCCCCGCGTGTCTGCATTGCCCTTTGATATATTCCGGTCGTTTGTGCGTCATCATCATCATCATTGTTAGAAACCGCTTAATCCTGTACAGGGTCGCGGTGAGCCGGAGCCCATCCCGGCAGACACAGGACGCAAGGCAATGCCATGCCCAAGATAGGACGCCAGTTCATCACAGGGCACCGGGGGCAATTTATTCGGCAGGCCAATTAACCTATGCAGCAGCATGTATTTAGATTGTGGGTGGGAACCGGAGTGCCAGGCGAAAACCCACGCAGAAACGGGGAGAACATACAAACTCCACACAAAGCATTTGTTTAAGCCAGTTTCACGACCTTGCAGTATATTCGAAGCAGCCTTAATCATTTATTTTTTGTTGCTTTGGTTTTTTTATTGGTTGTTTTTTCTTTCGTTGTTGACATGCCGTCCTCTTCCCGGCCCTTGTGCGGCGCGTTGTGACCCTCGGGTGAAAGGCGCTATATAAAATGATATTATTATTATTATAAATGTGGATACATGTGGATAAGGTTCTACCTTCTGAGTCTCATCAGCATTCATCAGGTTCGCTTGACAAACGCTGGGAGCTTGCCAGATGTTATTGGCGAGAGTGCTCCGTATCCAAATGAAGACCGTATTCAATTCAAATAGTAACACAGGTACACACTCTGGCTTCACGAAGCCAAACCATTGTCAGATTGCAGGCATAGTGAAATAACAGCCGCGGGCAAGACAGGCACGGAAAGAAATTCTTTCAGGGCCACTCGCAGCTCCAGCTGTCTTTATATCGGAGTCTTCAAACAGCAAACATCTCGCGAATGTCTCGCATAGCGCACGGAGAGGTGCAAACAGTCGCACGTACGTACCCACCCCGCGCTCATACCGAGACTCTTACAGCCATACATCCATCCATCCATTTTCTAAAACCGCTTGTCCTTGTGAGGGTCGCGGTGTCAGCAGTCCAAGGAGAGTGGACCAGACATCCCTTTCCTCAGCAACATAGTCCAGCTCTTCCTGGGGGGTTCCCAGGAAGGATATAATCCCTCCAGCGTGTCCTGGGTCGGCCTCTAGGTCTCCACCCAGTGGGCCGTGTCTGGCATTCCTCCCGAGGGAGCCTTCCGGGGGTCAGCCGTCATTCTCAAACGGTCGGTCGCGACCCATCAGTGGCCCGTGGAAACCAGAACCCAAGTGAGCCGAGTGGGCCTTGAGGTGCACAAAGTTGAGAAACCTTGGCTTCGAGTCTATAAATGTCACCCAATGACTGCCCACAGTGGTTACCCCCCCTCATCATCTTCCATTACTTAAAATCAATTTCTGTATGAATAGTTTCCTATCCAGTGATGGTGCTGTGGTGTCATGGTTATAGCACACTGCACGGACATGAAAGCCACAGGTCACCGGTTTGATTCAATCTCCCTACGTGGCAGATGACACAAAGTGGGAGGTTTATGTATAATAATAATAGCATTAATATAGCGCCTTTCACTCGAGGGTCACAAAGCGCTGCACAAGGCTGTATGTCTCCCCCGCCGCCTAATTTCCACCCTACAGCCTACAACGGGTTCACCACTTGGTCTGTCAACATGCTATGTGGTGGGGAAAGGTGTGGGTTCTCCCACATCTTCCAGGACGTTTGGCTAGCATGGAAGAGTAGGCCAAATACCCTCTTCAGTTACCTCTAGTGGAGGCCCTTCCACCAGCAGTGGCGTGAGCAAGCAATTACAGGACTGCACCTTTACCTACTAATATTTTGCTATCCAGAGCTTTGTTTTATACACAATGAGCGCTGTAAGAAAAGCACTCATTTATCAGCAGTCTTAGAACTTCCCAGTGTTTTAAATCCCCGCATTGTAAAGTATATTGGCTGTTCTCGCTCTCTCTCTACTCTAAATGTCTCAGTGTTATTCAGGCACCGCGTTGTAAAATATATTGGCTGCCCGCTCTCTACTTTAAAGGGCCACTGCCCAAAACATTACACTTCTGTGTACATTGTAAAGAGGCATTGTTATGGAAGGCGCTTGGGAGGTGCTCTCAGTCTGTGTGACCACGTCTCTGCCAACGCACACGCGTCTCTCGTATGGGATTTGCATTCACAGGGTGGTGAGGGTGAGCGGTGGGAGACACAATCATCACCCCCCCGTCCCGTCGCTGCAGTCAATTAGCTGTGGGAGCTCTTCCTCAGCCAGGAATGACCCCGAGGTTCAGCCCGAAGAGCCGATTCATTGGGCAGTCGTGCAAACGATGCGTCGTCACAGCCCAAACGTTTACATTCGTCCACATCAATACAGAAGCTAAACCAATCTCGTGAATTATTACACGGTTTCGAAGGTATTAATTCAGTCTCATTCGGGCAGACTTAAATTGTATTTTTTTAATATTTACAACCGACAGCGCACCAGTTATTTGTCTGAAACAAATTCACCCTGAAATGTGCGCCTAATCCCTGCTGAAATCTTGACGGTCGCAGGAAGCTAAGCAGGGTTGAGCCTGGATGGCACTTGCGTGGGTGACCATCAAAGCTTGTCAGAAGTTATATGTGCAGGATTATCAGGTGGCCAAGAGATGCCAGTGCTAAGTGTCACCTCCTCGCATGCGTGGGTTTTCTATTGGTTTTCCGGCTTCCTTCGGCACGCCACTCATTAATGACGTAGGCCGAACATACGAATGCTGGACCCTCCAGAGATAGATGGATGTTTATTATTACAGCAGAAAAATGCCCAGTGAGCTTGCAAGATCTTTACGTGACTCCTGCGACACGACAAACATGCGAATTGCTGACAATAATGAAAATATATTTAACCAAATTTAAATCAATGGACTCTTAAGACTCTGTGAGGCATTACTGGATAATTACTGGACTTTAATATGAACGTCAGTGGCACGAGAGGAGAAAACACACGCCTGAGATTGTGCGACAACGCCTGAAGCCAAATAATTCCTCTCCATGGCAATAGCGGCCTGCACATCTAGGGGCAGACGATTGGAGAGCAGAGATCGTGATCAGGTTTTCTCAAGTGGGGCACCTTCCGTACGGAAGGCTCTAATCTCAAGACTCCAAACAGCAAAGTACGAGGCAGCCGCATGCACTACGTTATGCGTGCCCGGCAAGCGACACAACAACGACTTGCATTTACACAGCACTTAATTGCGGCCGCATTTAAAGATTCCTGTACCAGAAACAACACAGACGATACTTTTTATTCACGATATGAAAAATAGATATCGGATTCTAAGGCAGGTAAACAGAAAATAATCACGGCTCGGATTCCATAAAAAAGGCAGCGCGCGGCACGAAAACACACTTCCAGAAGAAAGACGAGACGGCCGGGCGTCCTAATGCTCCGCTGCCAGATTAAAAAAGGACCTTTTATTTAAAGCTTTAGTGGCGCGCAGTACGCAGGTAACGGGGAGAAGGGCTTGGCTTGAGCGCGCCAGCCACTGAGGTGACTTGGCCCCCGATACCTTTTCTAAGAAAGAAGCGATTGAAAGAAAACGGAGGGGGGATAAAAAAAACCACAGGCGCACATTTCAAAGGCGGATTCGGGTGTGCGGGGAGCCGCGCAAGTCATGGTGCACGCTCAACCCCACTCGCGATCAACCGCGCTCACATTCTCAGCGGCGGCGGCGCTGCCGTGAAACGCTCCTTTTGTGCCGTGTGGTTTTTTTAATTAAAGCACGTTTGCTTGTGCGCCTTTAACCCCGCTGACCCCATTTAAGGAAGCTAAGGCTAACTACGCTCAATGCGCTGCCCCCCCCACCCCGTCCGTTGCCGGAGCCTAAGTGCCGAATTTATATAAGAATCCCGAGCGCTCGAGTGAATCGGATCATCTTGCGTAGGCGAGCGTCTAGCATCCCCACCTGCCTGCGCCCTCCCTGCGCCACTC
>JAZEWU010000014.1:7066899-7095583 GCA_036362915.1 Geotria australis
ATTGCTGATTTTCCGTGCTCTGTCGTTGTTGACATGTCGTTCTCTCTGCAGCTTTGCGCAGCGCTTTGTGACCCTCGGGTGAAAGGCGCTTTATAAATGCTATTATTATTATTAGTTAACCTATGCAGCTTGTATTTGGACTGGGAGTAAACCGGAGTACGGGGGAGAACATGCAAACGCCACACAGATAGATATATAGATGTTTATTCTTACACCAGAATAACATACCTAGTGAGCTTGCAAGCGCTTTACAGTTTTCCTGCGACACAAAAATATATCTAAAAATAACAAATTAACCAAACAAAAAAAACCATTTACACACAGCATTGCACATACGTGACAAAATAAATTTACAAAACAAAAAATACAAGGTAGTTAAATAGTTCAACATTTAAAACGGGAATCGAACCCAGGTGGTTGTTTGCTGTGAGGCAGCGGCGCTTACTCACCGCTACGCCACCGCGCCGCCCTGACTCAGATTGTTGTTGCCGTCTGTCTCCAAGCGCGGCTATTCACGGGTCAACCACAGGCCAAGTGCGGCGGGGCTAAAGCGGAGGTTATATTTAATCCTCGTTCTCGTTCAAGACGTTCCGGTCAGCATGGGAGAGTAGTCCAAATGCCCTCTATAGCGCTGTTCTAGAGCGAGCTCTCGTGGATGCCCTTCTGTCAGCAGTGGCGCCAGCAAGCAATTGCCGGGCTGCACCCCTTGACCGTTATAAATTGACGAGGAAAAACAAACAAAGCCAAAGATGTTTGCACATCACACACACATCCACAATGCTGGTAACGCAGCGACAAAGGATTGGGGAGGGGGGGTAACTACAGTACTGTATGCTTTAATAAGATTAAAGTATTTTGCGCGGAAATATCTCGGTTTCTATGTTTGATGCCAAGTTCCACTTTGGCGATGAAAAGAGACACTTTGATAATAAAGAGAAAAACAAATAATCCTCAACACACTCTTCAAAAACACGACCTTTTTTTTTATTTGGTCACTTATGTCTCGTGCAATGCTGTGTGTAAATGTTTATGTTTTTGTGGTTTGATAATAATAATAATAGCATTTTATAGAGCGCCTTTCACCCGAGGGTCACAAAGCGCTGCACAAGGGGCCGTGTTAAGTTGTGATTTTTATATTTTGTTTATTTTTTGTCAATTCGCGTGTTTGTTGTGTCGCAGGAATCCCGCAAACAGCTTGCAAGCTCACTGGGTATTTTCTGCTGTAATAATAATAATCTACTTTTGTAACGCGCGCATTTTCTCCGGGCGCGCTGCACCCGTTGATTCGGAGGCGCGGAATTGTAGGGGAAGGTGGTTGAAAGGTGGTTGAAAGGTGGTTGAAGGCAGCCAGCGACGTTTCAGACAACGGCCCTTCTTTAGAGCGCACGCTTTGGGTCACACGTTGCTGTTCATTCACGCAGTGACGGCATACACCTCTCCTGCTCCCCCTTCCACAACGAACTTGGAGCTATTCACGAGTTTGATTGACACGTGGAAAATAAAGTGGAAGTTGTCGCCGGTGGCGCAAGAGGGAGGGTGTGTTGGTAGGACGGGGGGTGGGGGTGTGGGTCAATTGGTTGGTGGGTTGGTGGGGGTGTTGGTGTGGGTGTTGGATGGCATAAACAATGCTGAACAAGGGTTGAGTGTGTTGTGAGTGGAAGGGGGGGGGGTGTTGGTGGAGCCGGTGACGTAACGCGTGGCAATTGAAAGGGGCTTTAAGAAGAGAGGGCTCAGCCCGACTTAGCAGTTGTGCGCCTGTGTCCCCAACTCTGCGCCTCTTATCGTTCGTCAGACGGATAGACCAACAACGCCGAAGAGTTCACGTCGGCTCATCGAACTTGATCTTTAGCCCCTGGACTCTGGTGAGCCTGCAATAATGTACTGTGTTGATGCATACGCGTGTGCGCCGCATGAGTACCGCTGCTGCTGTGTTTGTTGTATCGAGGCATACACATGCGAGCGCGTTTTAAAGGTTCGTGCGACCGATTTTACAATGTTGACCGACGTGTTTGCCTACTAAACGTCTCCCTTATTGAGTCTGATTGACTGTACGTGATATAAGTACTTATATATAGTACTTTATGTTTCGTGTCCCAAGGACACGCCGCCTATGTTAATGTTCCTGCTGACTAAATTACCCCCGGTGCCCTGAGGTGTTGTGACTCGCTTACCACTCCCCGTTGGACAACAGCTTAGATAAAAAAACGGACTGACTTCGCAGACAGAAATGGACATAAGCAGAGGGGAAGCTGGATGCCTTGAAACTGAAATGGAACTTGTGCGGGGAATTGACAGCAGCTTTAGATGCCTTCGAGTTAAGCTTTAGATGCTTTGTGACCTATTGGTGAAAGGCACTTTAAACATGTAAATTGTGTTAGGACAGCCGAGTATCTACATCTGAATCCTGGTCGGTCGCGAGATCTAAACTCAGGTTTAAGTTTGTGATACGTTTAATGGCCTAGGCTCAGTCAGTAAGTAACCACACAGTTACATCCATGACAAAGGTGTATTTCGTACTTTTTGTGTAACCCCCCATAACCCACCCTCATATATCCACCGTTTGCCAAATTATCGCCTGCCTCCAGTGTAACGTTTGTGCTCAGTATAACTCATTTTCTATAGATGTTCGCGTATCTGACCTGTGCACACAATTGCCTGTAGGTTAGTCTCGGGCGAGTCGGATATGTGACGTGCTGCGATTCAATTCAGTGTAGCTGCTAAGCATTTCAGCTTTAAAGCAGGATCTCTATATATCTGCCGTACCAGCTGGGGAGAACGTAGAAGCGGTCAGCTTTGTTGTGTTTAACTCTAAATAACGGAATAGTCTCATTAGCAAGCGTGACTCGGGTCAACAAATTCACAAAAGGGTAAAAAATAATTCTAAGGGTAAAGCGCTAAAGCAGCAAATCAAAAACAACAGGGTCACGTGAGCAATCGTAAAAAATACATGGTTTAAAAAAAATGTAAATTGACTTTTTTTTCAAGTCCACCGTTTTTTCAGGAGACACAGTTTATAGTGTTCACTGTTCCTTCGGCTATCCAGAAAGAACAGCTACAACAAGCAATTGTCATGCATCGAGCCGTGAAAACCCACATCGGTACGATCTTCTTCTTTGCGATTCTTCGAAGCACGATGGTCAGCCTCTGGACATCGTTGTCTTTCAGCTCGGCCTCGAAGTGCGATGAAACAATATTTGCAACTCCGATACAAGGAGGGCCATTTGCTGACGTTTAAGAGTAGGCGGCCATACATGAATTTCAGTAAATAGTTTACCGGGCAGGGTTTATTATAGATTACACTGCTGGAGTATGTTTTAACCCCAGTTTTAAACAATTTACAGTGTGGTTCCAGGAATGTGATTGAAAGTGATGTGTGGTGAGTCTGTCAGGGCAGCTTCTCAACAAGACACGAGGAGGCTCCGTTCTCTCTCGTGAGGTTCTGCAATGAACTAACCACCATTTCCAATTGTCCTCATTGGAACATAATAATTTCGAAATAATAATAAATAACAGTTGTAGATTATTTGGCCTGCTGACTACATTTGCCCCCCCCGTCCCTGCGATGAACTAACCACCATTTCCTATTGTCCTCATCGTCCCCTTATAAAGTACGTGCGTAGACTTTTAGTCAGTCCACTGCTGTATGTGGGCCTCGCCATGCCACGCCGTGCAGGATTAAGCAGTTTCTGACAATGGATGGATGGAATAAGTATTCTACTCTGTGCATCAAAGCAAAGAACAGGACCTAGAGCAACCGATTTTGGTTTCACTTATTAAGTGCTGTGTAGGATTAAGCAGTTTCCGACGATGGATGGAATATAAAGTACTCTACTCCGTGTGTCAGAGTAAAGCACAGGACGCTAACGTGTTTCTCAAATGTAATTCCAGTTCGAGGCCACCTGCCGCTGCTTGCCCGTGTGGCGTTTCCATCGCCCTCCACCTTTCGCCGTTTGACATGAGCAAGGGCGGCGATACGTTGGCCTCACCTGGAGGAGGTGGCAACTTACCTGACGTCGGGACGGACCACATCACCAATGCCGACGGCCTCTCCATCTACTGCCGCTACTGGATGCCGACTCGAGGCAAGCCCAGGTGAGCTGCGGAATGTGTCCCCTGAGCCTTTCTGACCTGCCTTCCCACGGTCACCCTCTTACAGCAGTAATAATTACAATAATGAACGAAAATGCTTATGAAGCGCTCCATAAGCGACGGTCCGCAACGGCGCCGCACGTAATCGGCTCACGTTTCGCGGTAGGCGACATTAAAAGACGTGCGTTTTAAGTTGACTATTGCATCCATAGTGAAGCTCTGTTTATGAGTTTAGGTGATGTGAAAAAGTGTGTAAGTGTAGTGCACCCGTCGATATGTTGGAGAGAACGAGCGAGCACACACAGCACTTACCTTCAAAGATGGTAGCGACGTTTCGCTGAGACTTGCACTCAGCTTCATCACACTTTTTCACGTGACCTAAACTCATAAACCGAGCTTCGCTATGGATAACAGTGGTCATGAAAGCCTTCGAGTTAAGTTGACTTTGGAAGTTTCTTAGACCGAGTTGCGCGTTGCTCTTGGCTTTACTGCGCAAGACGATCCTGAAACCTTACACCAGCTGGAAACTGTACATTAATGATAATAATATAATAATTGCTATTTATAACGCACACATTCTTTCAATTTCTAAGGCATTAATTCGAAGAGAGAACGACTCAGAGGCGCGAGGAAACTACAGAAAGGCGCAGGAGGCAGCCAGGCGGTTTTGCCGGCGCCAACGTTTTGCCACAACTGCGTCATATATGTTATGATGTTATCATCCATCCATTTTCAGAAACCGCTTAATCCTGTACTGGGTCGCGGTATGATGTTATCAGCCAAATCATTAACGAGTGTTTGTTTTAAGCTGTGGGAGGAAACCGGAGAACCTCGGAGGAAACCCAGGCAGAACAGTGGAGGGAACACAAACTCCACAGAGAAAGGCGCCTGAGGCGGGAATCGAACCGCCTCGGGCAAGACTTTATTTCCGTGAGGCGACACATGTTACCGTTGCGCCACGCTGCCGCGTCGACTCGTCCGTCCCCTTATAAAGTTACACGTTGCGTTTGAAAAAACATATTCTTAATGCTAAGTCAAAAGGTTATGATGCATGTAGATGAATGCAGTGCCACACCCACAACTTCCCCAACACTTCCTTCCTTCTGCGAGATCTTGTGAGTGTTTCTAAATTGGAACACAGCGTTCAAGTCCCTGGTCAACGGCGTTTCAACATTTCAACATCTGGCTCGTGGACTTCCCGTGACGCACCCCGGGTGTCGCTCACAGTCGTCAATACACGTACAGGGCTTCTCCGGCCCGTTGTCATTCCACTGCTGGATGAGGGTCCCTCCACAGCGTACGTGTCATCGCGGGGGATATTTGACCGTACTTCACCACCGTGGTGAACACGGCTAGCTGGAGGAAGGGAGCACAGTTGTGTGTGCACAGAAGTAGAGTGCAACACGTAATGTTGTTGCACTGCTCACCAATGCCCAGCTGATAATCCCACGGGCGGTAAAAACAGCAGCTGTGCACAGCGGTCAACGCATCCACCCACTCGTTCAAGTTCAAGCATGATTTTTTTCCGAGATATGATGGGATCGGAACGTTGCTAATGGATTTAGTCAAGTTACTTGCGTAGATTAATTGGCCTGCTGACTAATTTGCCCCCGGTGCCCTGTGAAATGGACTGGCTTCCCATTCTGGGTATAGCCGTGCCTTGCACCCTGTGTCTGCCGGGATGGGCTCTGGTACAGGACTAAGCGGTTTCTGACAATGGATGGATGATGAGGATGCATACGATTCAAAATGTTAAAGTGGCCCCCTACTTGATTGAGTTCGGGGCTATGGGCGTCTTCATTTGCATGCATGGCCCGTGTTTTTTTTCTCAGGATGACAGTTGACATATCATATTGCGGAATGTTGCGATAATTACCCCATGCCTACCCCGCCCGACTGATATTATAACTTGCAACCCTCCAGTTGCACCGGTTAAGTTGCAGTCCTTGGCAGGGTACGATGGAAAGCACCGGAGGGGACAGAACAACTGAAAGACATATTTCGCACATTTGTCAATGTCACTTGTCTGAATATTGGTTACTTTTGACCGGGCGATTGTCCTCGTTGTATTGAGCTGTTGACGCCCCGGTGACGTGCCTCCACTGGTGGTCGGTGGATCACACATCGGTGATCTCTGTACCCAAAAAAATGTGTACAGTAATACGTCAGCAAAAGACTTCACCAAGATGACAAGCGGTGGAAATTCAACAACGTGACCAGTGCCCATCACCAGTAGTGTGGCATGTCGCTCAGGCGATTGTGTGCTTGGCTCATGGTGTCTATGGTGGTTGTGGAGACGATCGCGGTGGTGATGATGACTATGGTGGTGACAGTGCTGACGGTGGTAGATAGATAGAGAGATGTTTATTCTTACAGCAGAAAAATACTCCGTGAGCTTGCAAGCTCTCTACGCGACTCCTGCGACACAACAAACGCGCGAATTGTGGTGACTACGGTGACGGTGGTGGTGATAATTACGACAGTGGTGGTGATGACGATGGTGGTGGTCACTGTGGTTTTTGTGCAGAGGGCTGGTGCACGTGATCCACGGAGCGGGCGAGCACTGCGGCCGCTACGACGAGATCGCGTCCCGTCTCTCCGCTCTCGGATATTTCGCCTTCGCCCACGACCACGGTGAGCGGCGCGACCGGCGCGTGCCAGGGGCGGTGACCCGCGTGTCGCGAGCCATCCCGCGGCGTGAGACGGGGCCTCTGTCCGTGAGACACCGGCACGGCAGTGAGCTGGCGTCTGGACGCATAGCTACGAGGGTCGTCCTCGTGTCCTGGGTTTTTTTTTTTTAACCCAGGATCGTCCTCCTTTTTGAGGAGGCAGCTGTTCTGGGAAATCTCTGCGTTTTCACGGACCGAGTCATTATTGAAAGTTTGTGTTTTGCTGGTTACATGTACTGTTCTCTCTCGCTTATTCTGTTCTCTCCACGCACGTTGTGACCCGGTTTTTTTATGCCTTCGAGGTCGCAATCTTATTGGTGAGTGTGATCGACCGGTGAGGATGAATGTGAGTGGCTGGTGAGTGTGTCTGGTGAGTGTCTATTGAATGATGAATAGAATAATCTGGTGAGTGTGTCTGAATGTAATTTGGTGAGGATCAGATGTCTGGTGAGAACATCATTTGACCGTACCTGTAGCATGGGCTGTCCTGTTTAATAATAACTGATGTATTTGAACATTCACACCTCCATGTCGA
Organism: Geotria australis; assembly: GCA_036362915.1. Classification (NCBI taxonomy): domain Eukaryota; kingdom Metazoa; phylum Chordata; class Hyperoartia; order Petromyzontiformes; family Geotriidae; genus Geotria; species Geotria australis. The sequence continues at coordinate 7,074,193 of JAZEWU010000014.1, forward strand.
ACCAACAAATCACGTGTTTCTGGCAGACTTTCCAAGCAGGGCCCTTTTAAAAACAAAGTGCGAAATTGTAACCCAATTCAACATTAGAGTGCTATGTATTGATGTAGATTATTACGGCTAGATCTATGAGAATTTCTCCCAAGAGCTGCTCTTTTTTGGCAAAGTCGCATCGGGCGTTCCTCGTCCCTCCTTTGTGACATTAGCCTGATGGTGCCTCCGACGCAGAGGCGAAACGTCACGCAGGAGAGAGGATGAACGCTCGGCACGGTTATCCAGAAAGAACAGCTCTTGAGAACAATTCTCAATAGAGTGCAACGTAACGCAGTTGTATGATGCGAAGGCTGCGTCACGGAAACTGCGCTTGTCTTCTCTCATTGACATGCCAGTGTGTTTGTTTATTCTTGAGCACGCCATTTCATACTCTGTGCATGCGTCAGTGTACTACACTGGGTCCATATGTGTGCACAAGTGTGTGTCTGTGTGTGTTTTGGGGGTGCGGTAGTGTAGCGGTTAGCGCGCTGCGCTACGAAGCCGGCAGCCAGAGTTCGATTCCCACTCACGGCCAACACCACTGACGGTTTTCTGAACTGGTCCTGGGTCTCCCTTAGCTTGACTCAGCTTTAAATGAGTACTTGGTACGGTGTGTAAACATTGTGGCCGGGCATGGTGCTGGCTACCCACCCCCTCATGTGCCATACTAGCCTTCATAGGGGTTCGCTAACAGCACATGACCCTAAGTCTGTTAAGGCTATATCGGGGATATGTGTCTTTGCATGCAGTGTCTAATTATAAAATTGCAAATTTCTCTTGGCTGAAACTAGATGTGGGTTTTCATGGCTTGACGTATGAGAATTTTTCAATTTTGAAAACATGTTTTAGATGACATCCGATTTCCTGCTGACCGCAGATTCCTCTTCAATTATATTGTGCATTTCTACAGAGTTACATTCGGCTCGCTTCCTTTATTGATTAACAACAGCAATGGAAATGACATTGGAAACGACTCTTTAACGAAGTTATGCTAGATTGAATGAGAATGTACAAACTCCAATTGCTTGGCCGTGTAATGTGTTTAGCTTATGACCCAGAATCTGCACGATCTTATCAAAATGTTTCATACACTGTAAGTATGGTTTTAGCCTAGATAGTGCTTGGATGGGTGACCGCCTGTGTTGCCAACAGAAGACAGTGCAGTACAACCCACTGCACTGCACTATGCCGCAGTGTCTGTGCCCCGAAGACATATTCGCAAACCACACCGACCAGCGTGGGGAAGTATCGCAACATAATTTCAAGGATTCAGCTTCATGGCGAGACCTGCCCCCATCCAGCAGTGGATTGGCAATAGAGTTGCCACCTCAGAGACACGAAAAACCGGGACGTATCATGCGGGTAACCAGAATAAGAGAGCGATGATTGTACGTGGAGCCGACAAAACCTGGATGTTGAAGACAGATAGATGTTTATTATTATAGCAGAAAAATACCTTGTGAGCTTGCAAGCTCTTTACGGGATTCCTGCGAATGAATGACTTGTTTCAGGAAAGCGTACAGATTTCACACAAGAGCCGTTTCAAAAAGCAGGACGATCCTGGGAAAGCCAGGACAGGAGGCAACCCCAGCTGTACATGCTCCGTGGGAATCCAGCCGGGTGGTGCTGTGGCCGCGAGCCTGACGCACGAGTGAATGTCCTCCAGTTGTAAACGCGGCTGGCTGGGGCCTCGGTTTATCTGGCAGATGCCCCGTAATTCAATAGGCGTTTGCGTCCAGCGGTTTGCCCAGTCTAAAAGGGGAAACGCGATTTTGAGAATCGCTCTTGAGAGCTGCTCGTTCGGGATAGCCGTGGCGAGCCTCCCGTATCTCCCTCCGCGTTGAGGGTTGATTTTGCTCCGTTGTCTGTTCGTACGGCTGTTTGTTTGGGCGCGCGAGGCCGTGCGTGGTGTTGGCCACCCACCCCCTCGTGTGCCGTATTGGCCTTCGTAGGTGCTACTCGCTAACGGCACTTGACCCTACAGTCTGTTAAGGCTATACGGGGGATCTTCGTCTGTGTCTTTGAGGTTTACTAGGTCGACTGGGGAGCTGTAGTGATACTGGTTAGCGCACTGCACTGCAAACCCAACGACCCGAGATTAAATCTAGATCATGGGCCAACGTCAGTGATACATATCTGGAACTGGTCGTGGGCTGCCCCGAGGTCGAGTTGACATGGGCAAGACCCCTGCTCAAAAGTTCTTGAAGCTCTGTGAAGCCGTCCGGGATAAACAAACGTAATTAAAAATAATAATAGCAGGGCTATATAAGGGGTAACCCTCTAATACCACTCAACCCTACAGGCTATGAACGTTTAATCTTTGTCCTGGTTTATTGTTTATCTATTCGTGTACTTGTTAAATCAGTTAACACACGCGCTTGTACCGTCACGCTATTACGTGTCCCACTGCGTGATCGCGTCCGCGATTCTGCAAAGCGGAGCGGAGGTTAAATGTGTAATCGGGACGACACTGCACTGCCTCGCCGCACATTGTGTGACGGGATGTTGTGATGTTCGCGTGGCGAACACAGGATGTAATTAGGCGAAAGTGCTGTATGTAACTGGAGAGCGTGGGTCATTGCTCTGCTCCGATGTATCGCGGCTCGCGGCTCAAATTGAAACCGCGTGCGCTGGTTGACATGTGCAAGATGATCCACAACCCCAGTAAACACGCTGTGATTTGCTACGGCTAACATCGGTCATTTATGCTGGACAACAACTTGATTCTTGTTTACACCCCCATGGATTGTAACCTTATCATGGTGGAGGGGTTTGCGTGTTCAAATGAACCCCAGAGCTATGTCACTTAGAGTCCAGCACTCCTGCGAGGGTCTCCCTTGGCGTACAGGTCTGCGGGGAAGTTCCAGACAAATAATCATCCGAAGATCCTTGGACTAAAGGAGGTTGGCATCAGGAAGGGTATCTGGCCATAAAATTCTGCTCCAATACCCTCAACCATTGTGGGGCAACCGGCAAACCCGGGTCAACATGTCAGCGGTCATTTAAGCTTGCAACAACAACAGGTTGTATAAGTCACTGTCAAAGTCCGTTTTCATGGCCGTTGCTGCAGATGCCACCACACCTACGACAATTTATCGAATTATGCTGGATCCTCTGTATTAGATCTGCTCTCATTAACGGTTTTTATTAAAATGTAACCTTTTTGAATGACAATCGTGTCATTTAAATATGGCACAGGATGATGATATAAACTGTGAATAGAGGACAGCTTGTCCTACACTTGGGGTGATGTGACAGTTACTCACCAGACACTCACCACACGCCCAACACTCACCGCTCACCAGACACTCAGCAGACACTTACTCCTCACTACACACACTGTGTCTCACCAGTAAATAGAGATTTCTCACTTCACAGAATTGTCATTTGACCGCAGCCCCACGCACTTTGCATCTTTGAATCTGGCCAATCAGAGGGCAGGTGGCAATCCATAAATAACAGGCCACATAAGGGGAGTCTTGCGATTGGCCAGTGGTGATGGATAGGCACCATACAGACAATAACCATGGTTGGATATTGATGATAGTGCAATATTCATGATTTCTCTGTATTTCACTTTTTGGAATGGTGACCGCTGGCCAGGAAACCTCGTGGTCAGCACAAACCCCAGTTTTCAAGTCTGAAAAGAACTGATATCATTTGCAAGAGTTGGTAATCGTGTGCCAAGTGTCACAGGCAAAACTCTGCATGTGCAGTTCACAAGTAAGCAATTATTAATCGCAAATGAATTGTAACCTTCAACGCGTAAACCTCGGTATACAAAACTGTAAATAACACCGTGCTCTCAAACGCGTTCCCTCTAACGACAACAATCGCAAACTTCCACCTTTCCGTCCGCGCGTCGCTAAGCCGCGATTGCGAAAGCGTAACGTCGCGGCGTATCCTCGTGTGCCCTTCACTCCCTCCGCCCGCACCGAAACCCCCACCCCGGTTGCCCTCCGCAGTGGGGCACGGGCAGAGCGAGGGCAAGCAGATGCAAGTGTCGGACTTCCAGGTGTACGTGCGAGACACGCTGCAGCACTTCGATCTGATCAGCGAGCGGCACCCGGATCTGCCCGCCTTCCTGATGGGGCACTCCATGGTGCGTGAGGGCTTCCGCGCAGAACACCGGGGCCGCAAACCGGGCGGCAGGCGTTGACCGACCGCGTGTTTCAACCACTCCCTGCGGCGCAGCTACAGGGTTGCTGCCGCGGAGGCAAACAAACCCGGGACGTATCGAGGGGCGTAAACGAAATAAGTCAGTCGAAAAAGGAGCACAGAAATCCGGGAGGACCTCAGAGTAAAGTCGCTGCTCCTTCGGATTGAGAGGAGCCAGTTGAGGTGGTTCGGGCATCTGGTAAAGATGCCCCCCGGAAGGCTCCCCCGGGATGTCTACTAGGCACGGCCCACTGGGCGGAGACCTAGAGGCCGACCCAGGACACGCTGGAGGGATTATATCCTTCGGCTGGCCTGGGAACGCCTGGGAATCCCCCAGGAAGAGCTGGAATCTGTTGCTGAGTCGTTCTCACTTCGAATGAATTACCTTCGGAATTGAAGGAATGTGTGCCACGCGTTACAAATGACAGTCTGTGTTGTCTTGCGTGTGTGTGTGTGTGCCCGTACAGGGTGGCGCCATCTCTATCCTCGCCGCCAACGAGAGGCCGGACAAGCTGGCCGGGGTGGTGCTCATCGCTCCGCTCATCGAAGGCAACCCTGAGACCATCTCGCCGTTCAAGGTGCGTCGACGATCGATAAACGCGCGTACCTCCAGCGAAAGGAGGTCGGCATCAGGAAGGTCATCCGGCCGTCAGATTCTGCTCAGATACCCCCACCGCTTGTGGTGGGGTAGCCGGCCAACCTAGGTCAACCTGTATACGGGCCGTTTAAAACGGGCAACTACGATCTCCGTGTGTTCTGAAGCCCGCTGTTGATGCACGTCCCCAGGTTTTCCTGTTGAACATCTTCAAGTACCTGCTTCCCAACGTCACCATGGCCAACATCGATCCCGCCTGTGTGTCGCGCAACGAGACCGAGGTGAAGCGACTCGCATCGCCGCCGACAAAACCACGACCCCTCGATTCTCCGCTCAGACGCCCCGGGCTCACAGCATCGCCAACTGCCCTCACTCGCTCTCACTTTAGCCTCACCTCAACCGCACTGCGCTCCTACCCCCCCTCTCCTCACACCTGAACTGTAGCACACTCACCCCAGTTTTACAAAAACAAAGATTCCCCGTGTAGCCGTAGCAGACCGCAGGCTCTCGTCCCGCTAGTGGGCGGGTGGCCAGCACCACGCTGGTCGGCTTTGTCTCCCGAGTGGCGATGTTTACACATCGTACCGGCTACTCCTTTGAGGCTGAGTAGACGTGGAGGAGGCCCGGGACCGGTCACTGGTGTTGGTGGCCGCGAGCTGTAATCCAACTCGGTTCGCCGGGTTCGTAGCGCGGCTAACTGCTGCGCCACCACACACGTCCCACACAAAAGTTAGCAGGTACCAATCAAGGCCAGCACGGCACACGAGTGCACGGGTCGCCAGCGCCGCGCTGGGCCCACCTCCGCCTCTCTTGCGGCGACATTCACGCACCGCGCGAAGCACTGCGTTTGGAGTCCGAGCCGACCTACGCCTCTCCTCCGCAGGTTCAGCGGTACGAGTCGGACCCGCTCGTGTACCACGGCGGCCTCTCGGTGGCCTTCCTCGCCGTGCTCATGGACGCGGTGTCGCGCATCGAGGCTCTGCTGCCCGACGTGCCGTGGCCCTTCCTGCTGCTGCACGGCGACCAGGACAAGCTGTGCCACGTGGGCGGCTCGCGGGCCTTCCACGAGCGGGCCCGCAGCTCCGACAAGACCCTGCGCGTGAGCGGCGTTGCTCGCGGTTCCCCCCCCGTCAAAGTTGAGAGGCGGTAACTGCTCGGGGAGACCCAGCGGTTTGTCGTCCGCGCGACCGAGCGGTGCCGCGTATGTGACGGGCGACACCGGGACGCCTCAGGAGGCGCCGGGTTGCGTTAAAATGTAGAAAGCCGCGGCGCCGACGTGACGCGATGCGCCGACGCGGTGTCCTCGCGGCGTGCTCGGTGACGTCACGCGTGCGGTGAACGCGTCACTTGCCCTGCTCGGCCCCCCAAGGGAGATTCATTCGTCAACTTATTTAGGGCTGTGTTTTCTGGCTCCGCTTGGAAATTATCCGGGGGAAACGCTCGCGTACCGTGAGCGCTCCCCGCACGGCTCGCCTCCGCTGTGCGAGTGAAAAAGGGGGCGTTGCTCCTTACGTTAGGCTACGGATGTTGGCGTGGGTCTCCCACGTGTATCCATTTTCGTCGTGGAGTTTTGAGAAACATCCCGATCAGGTATCGATGTAGGTTTTTACTGATCGATGTGCGAGAATCGACCTCGAGAGCCGCTCTTCCGGGATAGCCGTGCCGAGCGATCGTCCTCTCTCGCGAAGGAGAGATAGCCGTGGCAGCTCGCGACGGGCACAGGAGGAGCGCTGGCCGCGGCTATCTCGGAAAAAGCAGCTCTTGAGAGCGATTCTCATTTCTGAGGGAATCTCACATTCCAGCGGTGCGAGGGAAGGAGGGAGCGAGAGCAGTGTTGTGACCCGTGTGCGGACGAGACGAGACAGACTTGTAGCGAGCAGGTCGTGTGAATCTTAGGGAAACGTTAACCGTGCTGCGCGTCTGTGCCGCGCTGCAGATCTACGAGGGCGCGTACCACGCGCTGCACGTGGAGACGCCGGAGTGCAGCAGCGCCGTCCTGCGCGAGATGGAGGCTTGGATCGTGGCCCGGACGCCCGCCTAGCCGGCGCTCTCGCCGGCGCCCCGCAAGCGCCCAACGCCAACGACGCCAAACCGGCGCGGCGGCGCGGTCGGCGCCGGGAGTGCGGCCGCGTGTCTGCATAGCGTCGGCGGCGGCGCCGGCGTTGCCGATTGGCTGGTTCGGTTCGGGATAGGCCGTAGTGTTCGTCTCCGATCCTCACAAGGGGATTTGGTGAACTGCCTTCAGCTGGTCACGCAGGCCCAGAGCCTCCAGCGATATATTCTGCATGATATCCATCTAAGCACTTTCCGGGCTCGATCCTTTAGCCTTTGAGATGTCACGATGTCGGACGCATTCCAGGTCATTGGGTCATAGGGATAAGAGGTAGTGACAGATGGTGTGAGGCTCGTGGCGTATGTCTCTTAATCGTGTGCCTGTACCCGTGTAGCCAAGGATGACCTCGTTGCCTTTTATGCCCCTTTTAACTGTCGGTGTTCACAGCGATATTCGCACTCTGGGGAGAATACCTGTGTGAGTGTTTTCTTTCCAGAGTTAGTAAATCCTGAGCAAGATTCAAACTCAGTGGGAATTAGCGTTGCCACCGCGGAGCCACGCAAAAACCCGTGACACTGATGGAGGTAAACAGCAAGAGAGAGAGAGAACTGTCAGTGTAACTGGCAAAAACACCCCCAGACTTTGAATAGTGACTTGTTCCATAAAAACAGATTTCCCAGGACAGCTGCCTCAAAACAAGGACGATGATTCTGCCAAAAGCAGGACAGGTGGCAGTGCTAGTAGGAATCAATTGGGTCTCGGAATCTTTCGTCGGCATTTTAAAAACACGAGTTTTAGGGACGATCAGTGTGAGGGTTGTGCAAGCGGACGGAGTCGCCGACACGACACTCACGCGAGTGTCGCAGCAGCGACACTCACAGTGAAACTGCAGATTAAAGTTCAATGGCAGCAGTTTCACAGTGAAAGTGCTGCCATTGAACTTAAATCACGGTGCGTTGCAGAATTTAGAAAAGTGATTTGTCATCAATCAAGCCTATGCCTTGTGATTGTTCCTATAGCTCCACCTGTGATAGTGTAAAAATTCACATACTGTATGGTGTGCGGTCGCTGCACGGTGGCGCGGTGAGTAGCGCTGCCGCCTCACAGCAAGACGTTCCCGGGTTCGATTTCCGGCTTGGGTACCTCTCTGTGTGGAGTTTGCATATTCTCCCCGTGTCCGCGTGGGTTTTCCCCCGGATACTCCGGTTTCCTCCCACAGTCCACAAAGATTTGTTGCCTATGTTAATTGTCCTGACTAAATTGGCCCCGGTGGTCCTGAGATGTTGTAACTTGCTTACCCCTCCCCACTGAACAACTGTTAAACAGAGCTACATAGCTCAACAAAAACTGACTAGGACACATGAAGGAAAGGGCCGTATGATCAAATATGTCAACATTTTGTACACAGCGTAGGTCTAACAACAGAGCCGCTCGGAGGCGCGAGGAATCACACAAGCATAGAGCCATCTACGCGGTGGGCTGGCGCTAACAATTGCCCGAGCTCAGTGGTCCTCTACATATTATGATGTTATGAGCCAAATTGATGAGTTAGCATATGAGAGGAAACACCCAGGAAACACCCATGCGTGCGTGGGGGAAACAGCCCTCGGGACAGATCGAGTCTACATTACTGCTGTACTGCCCTGTCCTGTCGGGACAGGGTATTGCACCGTGTCGCCCACGCTAAAGGTCTTTCCAAACAACCGCGCGGTAGTCCACAAACCCCAGCTGACTCCACACTGCTGGGTTACAGGCCACGTAAGTAGCCACCACCGCCGGCTAAGAATCTTGTTGTTTTATAATTTGTACCACAATGTAGATATGCGTTCTGTGAGAGTTTTAACGTTCTTAACATGTTATCTCTTTTGTTTTTAAAATCCGCTTGTCAGCGGTAAGTGTATACACGTTGTAGCACAGCCTGCTTGCTATGTCAATAAAGCTGTGATCTAACTTTATACGGAGTGTCATGTTGAGTGACGTAATAATAATAATAGCGTTTTATATAGCGCCTTTCACCCGAGGGTCACAAAGGGCTGCACAAGGTCCGTTACATAGCTCAACACACAAGGGCAGTTACATAACATTGACATGTAATGTGGCTCGATGTGCACGGCCACTCAAGATTTAACGAGTTAATGTGTAGGTCATGAAATCGTAGCTCTTTGGTCAATGAGACAATCATCACATTACATGTCAATGTTATAGACCCGCCAGTCTCAAACGGTGGGTCGCGACCCATCAGTGGGCCGCAAGCGCCACTGATGGCTTCGTGGTCCGTGGAAAGTGGGGAGCAGACCCGAGTGGCTGTGAGCTCCTGTGGGCTGCTCTGAAGAGGCTGTGGGATGCTGTGAGATGCTGTGGGCTGTAATCGTCAACAGAGGGCAGTACAACAAAACCCATCGCTCTAACTCCATGCAGACGGTGGCAGGGTCGCGCGTTCGCCGCTTATTGGAGGGGGTGCACGGTTCGACTCCACCGGCCGCCCTGGTTATAACTCCGGGTGAATTAATGGTTCAAATACGCGCCGTACATTTCCCGCCGGACGTTAAAGATCCCGTGAAGTAATTTGCAAGAGTAGGCCTTTGTGTGCCGGCCTCTTGGAGGAGATTTTTAAAAAGTGACCTGCAAATAATTCAATTTGGATTATATATAGCCACCACCGCCCCCGGACTGTGAATACAGTGTTTACAAACAAGCCACGAGTCTCAATGTGGCTTTCATGGGTAAACAAACAATACTGTATTACGCTCTTACGCCATTCACCAACCCGCACTGACTCGCGTTGAAGTAATGGTTAAGGGATGGGCAGATCCTCATTCAGCAGTGGATTAAAAAAAAAATGTCTGTACGTGTACCCTACATGTTCAAGAGACCAGCAGCGCTCTGCCGACTCTTGAGAGCAATTATCGCGTACAAACAACATCCAATATTCAATGTGCATAATAATAAGCTGTAATCCCTCCCAAGGTCTCAGCCTCCTAATCCTCAAACATGCCGATGTCACTTACGGTCGCTCCACCACGAGTCTCCGCTCTGTAGCGGTGACGCGTCCATTTGCCATTAGCGCGAGTGGAAACGTGACTTAGTTGAGCAAACACGGGCTCGCCTGCGTGTGAATGAGTCCCCATTGGGAAGAGGCGTGGGGGGAGGTTCGAAGACACGGACGCAGAGAGAGCCGCTTGTGCTTCACGTGGACATTTAGTGAACGCCCTCAGACACGATTTCACCGCGTGGCCGGCCCAGCCGTTATGAGCTAGCTTGTGTAATATTTGCTGGCCTGATAAACAAGAGTGCGGTTCATGCTTCTATCTCAATGAGCATCAGTGGCCTTAACTGAAGCTTCGTTTCAGCTAGAGCAGTCCAAGGCTGAGCTTTGAAAAAAATATGTCTAATTAGAAATTAAATCCTGGACCAAACATTTCTTATTTCATGTATTAATTTCATGTTCATATTTCATGTTCCCAGGCCTGGGAACGCCTGGGAATCCCCCAGGAAGAGCTGGAATCTGCTGCTGAGGAAAAGGATGTCTGGTCCACTCTCATTGAACTGCTGCCACCGCGACCCTCACCAGGACGAGCGGTTTAGAAAATGGATGGATGTATTCATTCATTATCAGCACCCGCTTAGTCCTGGAGATGGTCGCGGTGAGCTGGAGCCTATCACGACAGATGCAAGTCCCAAGGCAGGTGTATACCAATGATGGGACGCCAGTCCATCGCAGGGCACCGGGGAAAATTTAGTTAACAGTGCATTTAACTTAGGCAGCAGCAACACTGTTGGAGGAAACCGAAGTACCCGGCGAAAACCCACACGGACATGGCGAGAACATGCAAACTCCACACAGAAAGGCAACCGAGCCGGAAATCGAACTCAGGGGCTTCTTGCTTGATGAACGATGTACTGAAGTCGTAACACATTACTATGAAGAAATCATCTTCATCACCATCAGCTATAATCAATTCCCTGCTGGATAAAGGTCTCTCCATGATGCCACCAACCCTCTTGACATGGGGCGACTCGATCATGTACAGAGCCTATCCCCTTCACCTCCCCGTGGTTTTCCCATCCGAAGGGAACTCGATTTTGGCCGCCATTCCTTCACCAGTCTTTTCCATCAGCCATCAACGCCTTCTCGTGATGCGAAACCATCCATCCATCCATTGTCAGAAAGCGCTCAATCCTGTCCAGGGTCCTACACAAGTCCGCTTGTATCAACCGCCAATAACATGTGGCTTGTGATTTATCTCATTTTTTTGTGAGCTTGGCGTCTTTCCGAGGGTGCGCCTCTGCTTCTTTGCACACTTTGCAGCCTTTGTTAAGATTCTCATTGTCATTTGTTACACAGCAGTCGCCACAGAGAGCAGGGGAAATTAACTACAGGAAATGATCGCAGGACCTAACAGAGGGCTGCATACGTGAGCTCGGGACAAACTCACGGATGACCTCGCTAAGTAAATGAAAATATTTGAAACGTCACCTATAATAACTGTTCGTCTCTTCAGGCAGTTTTATGGATGAGTTTGTCTTCTTGATTTTTCTCGAGAAATTTATTTCGTAGATGTTCTTCCCGGGGTGGCTGTATCGAGCTCTTTTGAACAGTTGTCCAGCGATGAGGGGGTAAGCAAGTTACAACATCTCAGGGCACCGGGGGGGGGGAATTTAGTCAGGACAATTAACCTATGCGGCAGCATGTCTTTGGACTGTGGGAGGAAACCTGGGTACCCGGCGAAAACCCGCGCGGACACGGGGAGAACGTGCAAACTCCACACAAAAAGGTACCCGAGCTTGGAATCGAACCCGGGAACTTCTTGCTGTGAGGCAGCAGGGGTACTGATAATGATTTTACATGCATAACGCACACATATTCATTAATTGTCGACGGTACTCATTCGACGAGAGAACGATTCAGAGGCGTAGCGAGGAAAGCGCAGAGAGACGGAGGAGGCAGCCAGGCCGTTTTGCCGGCGCCATATTGCCACACACTGCTTCCTATATATTATGATGTTATCGGCCAAATAATTAATGAGTTGTGGGAGGAAACCGGAGAACCCGGAGGAAACCCACGCAGAACAGGGGGAGAACACACAAACTCCACACAGAAAGGCGCCCGAGCCGAGATTCGAACCCGGGCTCCTTCTTGCTGTGAGGCGCCACGCTGCCGGGGTGGGCTTGTCGAAGCAGGTAGGCACGGAGTCCTCCCCTCCCCCCTCGCCATGGTGTTTGGGGAGGTTCTGCTGCCGCCGCTGTTGGGTGGAGTCTGACCAAAGGGAGAGCTCCCAGCTGCCGCCCGGCGTGCTTTCAGTCTTCGCTCAGTCACCCTCGAGTGTGGCCGCACGCTACTGCGGTACCGTCAGCCCCCTCGGCGTTAGAGAAACCCAGTTTGAAAGCAAGACCACGTTATATGTGTTTACTTCACTCCTGCGCTTAAGTACAGAGTATTTATGATTGCAGTACCCGCGCATCTGCGTGTTCATCTTCGTCTTCTTTGCGACTCCCCGAAGCACGCTGCCACCAGAGTAGGTGTGGAGATGGCGGTGCCGCACGTGTCCTGCGTCGTGTCGTGATGGCGCAAGCTGCGCCCCGGAGACGTCTTCTTCGAGCGATGGGGTGGCAGGTGCGCGACAGCTGCGCAGGTGAGCGGAGTCTCTGATGTGCAAACCCGGCGCTGGGGAAATTCACACCAGGCTGAGTGAGTTTGCCTGTTGTTGTGACTCGCCGGGGTTTGAATGAAAGTTGCTTGGATCGCTATTGACATTGGGGGCGGCACGGTGGCGTAGTGGGTAGCGCTGCCGCCTCACAGCAACGAGGTTCCCGGGTTCGAATCTCGGCTGCGGGGCCTTTTTGTGTGGCGTTTGCATGTTCTCCCCGTGTCCACGTGGGTTTTCGCCCGGCACTCCGGTTTCCTCCCACCCACCAAAGACATGCTGCCAGGTTAATTGGCGTACTGACTAAATTTCCCCAGGCGCCCTGCGATGGACTGGTGTCTCATCCTCGGTGTTCCCCTGCATTCCGCCCTGTGTCTGCCGGGATAGGCTCCGGCTCACCGGAGCCTATCCCAGCGGTTTCTGAAAATGGATGGCTGGATGGTATTGACGTTGACCTTGCTAAGGTAGCGTTTGTACCCGTACACATGTCAGCAACTCGTATGTTTGTTGTGTCGCAGGAATCCCGTAAAGAGCTTGCAAGCTCACACTATATCTTTCTGCTGTAATAATAACGTCTACATATCTATCCCTAAGGGTTGCGTTTCTGAAAAACCGGTTTGGCAAATGCACGAGATAATGGAAAGCGCGAACCGGTTCGGCAAACCTGCAAACGGGACGGACGTGAATGGGGTCTCCCATTACAGTGCGTCATGGGGAGTGCAGTACAATCCAGTACTGTTAATTGTACTTCTGTCTGTTCTCACAACCCACAATGACCAGCGTGGTGAGGTATGGCCAAGCAACCCACCACGACCGGCAACGCCGTTGAGACTAACCTCATCCAGCAGTGGATTGGACAAATAGTTGTACGTAACTAACATGAACTACTGAAAAAAAGTGGGTCCTTTTATGTATTTATTTACTTTTCATTGTTGGCATGCCGTTCTCTTTGCGGCCCTTGTGCAGCGCTTTGTGACCCTCGGGTGAAAGGCGCTATATCTTCTTCTTTGCGATTCTTCGAAGCACGATGGTCAGCCTCTGGACATCGTTGTCTTTCAGCTCGGCCTCGAAGTGTTTGATTAAACGCTATTATTATATTACTGTGTATGCAATTGTATACTGTACTTTACACACGTCATTTTACATGTGTATACAAATGATTGTAACGAGGGCCAGGCAATCAATTTTACACGGAACAAAACTTTATTTTCTGAATAAAACCCACGCGAATTCGGAATCAACACTCAAAATATTTCACGTGGGTAGGACAGAAAACTATTTTGCTACACTTTACAGGATTAAGCCATCATCATCATTGTCCGAAACCGCTTAATCCTGTACAGGGTCGCGGTGAGCCGGAGCCTATCCAGGCAGACACACGGCACAAGGCAGGGCTATACCCATGATGGGACGCCAGTTCATCACAGGACACCGGGGGGGAAATTTAGTCAGCGGGACAATTAACCTATGCAGCAGCATGTCTTTGGACTGTGGGAGGAAACCGGAGTGCCCGGCGAAAACCCACGCGGACACGGGGAGAACATGCAAATGCCACACAGAAAGGCACCCGAGCCGGGATTCGAACCCGGGGGCTTCTTGCTGTGAGACGGCAGCGCTACTAACCGCGCCACCGTGCCGCCCAGATGTCTATTATTACAGCAGAAAATTCCCCTGTGAGCTTACAAGCTCTGGAAGCGGGATTCCTGCGATGCAACAAACTTGCGAATTAACCAACGTAAACAATGTCTCTGGAAATCTTGTGGCTTGCCTAGAAACAAGTCGTTATTCAAAGTCCGGGTGTTTGGCAGTTACACTTACAGTCCTCACGATATACGCGCGGTCTAGCGTGTCTCCGAGGTGGCAACCCCAGGGTTAGAGATTGGGCTGCTTCAGGTTTGGGGTTCGTATGAGGAGGTCTGGCTCAGGGGATGAGATGGGAGAGGGAGCACAGAAGGTGGAGGGCGATCGAATCGTGGCGGCCGCCCTGGTTTAATATTACGGCTGTCTTAACGATAAGAAACACGACCTGTCTGTCTGCTGCGCGGTGGACGTTCACGTGTACACATATGCCGTGTCAGATTATACCGTACACTGAAAGGGGGCCACTGTTTCTGTAATACATCACGCGCAACACTGGTTAACAATAACATCGAGAGAAAAAAAATATGCCACTCATCCGTCCCCTCATCGCTGCCTCTCCCTGTCCGCCCAGTGTTGCTCCCCAGAGGTGCCGGCAAAGCAGCGCTCTCAGCAGTCCCATTGTGAGGCTTGTTGCTGAGCGCGCAGTTTCTCCCTGTGCCGTGCAGGGCGTCACGCAACTGTCCCAGAGCATGCAACTGGGCAGGTGTCCCCTGCCCAGATTGTTGACATGCCGTCCTCTTCGCGGCCCTTGTGCAGCGCTTTGTGACCCTCGGGTGAAAGGCGCTATATAAATTGATATAATTATTATTATTAATGCTACCCGGGGCAATAAGCTCTCGCTCAAAAGATGCCTCGTTTAGAGACAGCTCCCACGCAGGGGCTAAGTTTCCCATGGAATATGTTTCCAGGGCCCCCCTAAATTCCACCGCAGGCCCCCTCCGCGGACTTCTCCTGCGTGCCGAGTAGATGGGGTGTGGGGGAGGAGGAAGGGAGAAATATTTCTCTGACCTCAGACAGTTGCAGCTGAAATTAAGCCCTATCTAAAACAATGTGTCACACGGGAACCCATCCAAATGTTGCCACCACCGCAGACATATACACTATAAATGTTATCGCTGGGGAGGCGCGGTGAGTAGCGCTGCCGCCTCACAGCAAGAAGCCCCCAGGTTCGAATCCCGGCTCCGGGTGCCTTTCCGTGTGGAGTTTGCATGTTCTCCCCGTGCCCGCGTGGGTTTTCGCCGGGCGCTCCGGTTTCCTCCCACAGTCCAAATACATGCTGCCTGCCGACTAAATTGCCCCCGGTGCCCTGTGATGGACTGGCGTCCCATCCGGTGTATAGCCCTGCCTTGCGCCCTGTGTCTGCCCGGATAGGCTCTGGTTCACCGCGACCCTGTACAGAATGAAGCAGTTTCTGACAATGGATGGATGGATATTATCGCTCTGTAATTCTGAGGAAGAATTACAAATTTGTTTTGTTACAATCCACTGCTGGATTTTACTGTCATATTAGAGATAGTGCTCTGCTTGTAATGTTTATTTGACAAAATTGGAGTATCTAGACTGGAAATACTGATGATTATGTGTTTCTGAAGTCGTTCCCTGTACGCCAGGGTGTCTCATTGTTTTATATCACATCTCATCTCGACACATTCGACAGAGCACCCCAAGTGGCAGCTGTCCCTGTGGGCACAAGGGTGACTCAGCGCCGGGCCTGTACACGGGCATCATTTTGCCAGTATGGCGCGGTGAATGCTATGTGCAATCCTAACCGAGTAACTTGCGGTGTAATCTTGGAATTTGGCAACCATGGACCCTGACAAGATTCAGAAAACACATTCGTACAAGCGGGCAGTCTGTATTTATTTAAATATCGAGACAGGTCAACCACCTACTTTTGCTGTAGTGCAGAATCTACCCAATCCAGCAACCCTCGCCTCCTGATTACAAGCACACGCACACACCACCGCGCCCTCCTGTACAATACACACATCTCGTAATTAGCGAACTCCGCTTAAAAATAACCGAGTTCCGTTCCTGTGATCCCAATCGTGAGCGCGCCGGCAGAGTTTACAATGGCCGGGTGTTCGCTACAGAGACTGGCGCGGGCTGGGAAAGCGCGGCATAGGATGCTCAGAATCACCTCCCAAGCAGCCGCCTGGCAGCTCAGCATTTGTAATCCGTTCACACAACATTATGATGATCCATCCACTTTCAGAAACCGCTTAATCCTGTACAGGGTCGCGGTGAGCCGGAGCCCATCCCGACAGACACTGGGCGCGAGGCAGGGGTATACCGAGGATGGGACGCCAGTCCATCGCAGGGCACCTGGGGCAATTTACTCGGTAGGCCAATTCACCTGGCAGCATGTCTTTGGACGGTGGGAGGAAACCGGAGTGCCCGGCGAAAACCCACGCGGACACGGGGATGATACTATGTATAATGCGCCGCGCACTGGCCAATTAATTAATGAGTTTTTTTTTTTTAGCTGCGGGAGGAAACCGGTGAACCCGGAGGAAGCCCGAGGTGGGACTCGAACCGCCTCGGTGCGGGACATTATTTCTGTGAAGCGCAGATGTTACCACAATCAAAAATAGTGCGCGGAGAGAAATATTGTGAGAAAGCATCCCAGTCAAGACGCTTACGGGAATTGTTTAGTGCAGTGGTTCTCAGCCTCGATCTAGACCATCCACCCCCCCTCTCTCTTCTTGTATCGAATTTGTTGCTGCGTTGTATCCACGGGGGGCTGCAAGTGACGGGGATCAGAACCACCGGTTTCTCATCGATGGGAAAAAATGTAAAACCCGCGTGGACAAGAGAAAAAAATGACAGAATACTTGTGAATCATCCAAGCGTGCAGATAGGAAAACCCTAGGAAAGAGAAATGAACACGCAAACACTATACACATATTTGTGCGAGTGGACAGGCTTTACGCGGCGTTGGTGTTTCAGTTCCAATTGTAAAACAAGGCGCGGGTGCTCAAGCTGCCCGTCGCTCTGATTTGTCGCGCGGCACTTACGGCGAGCGGGAGGGCCCTTTCCGAAATGTTTATCTTTCCCTCTCTTAGTGTTTTCGTGGATAATAATAAAAGCGATTTGACCAGTTGGCTGCCATCCAGCCTGCACCTGTACGTTCCTTCTGCTTATATAATAATAATAGCGTTTTATATAGCGCCTTTCACCCTAGGGTACGCTCCTTTTGCTTATATAATAATAATAGCGTTTTATATAGCGCCTTTCACCCGAGGGTCACAAAGCGCTGCTGGTGAGTAATATGGTGGCGCGGTGAGTTGCTGCTGGGCTACGTTGTCAACAGAGGATCGTGCGGCAAATGCCGTCGCTGTATTGTGCCATACTGCATCTATGCTCCCCTCCATTATCAATCACCACTGGCCAGTCTATCGAAGTATGGTCAAATAACTCCCCTTACTTCACAGCGCGGTGGGGAGACCCTCATCCAACAGCAGATTGACCACCGCGCCGCAACGTTCACATATGAAGGTGGTCATCTCGATGGTGAACGGCAGTTATAGGGTATCACGTGAAGAAAAAAAAAACATGGAATGAACACATCTGGAGGCACTGGTGTATATTAACATTCCCTGCCGACCAAAACCCAGGAGCCACCCACTCCCATCCCGAAACCCTCACCCTAACCCAGGCCCCCCTACGCCTGTCTCCCCTGGGAGGACGTGGGAACTAGCTCGGAGCCGGAGAAGGAGTGGGGAAGAAAAGAAAGGCGTTTGTTTTTCGTTCCGGTTTTGTTTAGATTAATGCTGGGAGGATGGCTATGCGCTGCTCAGCGTTTGACATTTATACGACTCCCACTCGGACAATGTTAATGTTTCACTGCATTAGTGATAACATTAGTTCTGGTATCTTTGACATTGTGGCGAATGCTACGTCTGAGTTCTCGATGCTTTCGGTGAGGGGGAAAAATGTAACGGCGCAGCCCTGCAATTGCTTGCTCCTGCCACTGCTGGCGGAAGGGCCTCCGCTAGAGAGAGCCATGGAGAGCCCCTCTAGATGGAATTTGGCCTAGACTTTCAGTGGGTCATCATCATCCCGTCTCTGTGTCCCTATGTCCCTCCCTCCCTGTCGCCCTCCGTGTTTGTCTTTAAGGAAGTGACGGCCATCTTAGGGGACGCTGGCAGATTTTTGCCGCTCTTAAGATTGCCAGCTTCACGACCTTTCGGTGTATTCGAAGCAGCCTTAATCGTTTATTTTCTGTTGCTTTGGTTTTTATTAGTGGTTTTTTCTATCGTTGTTGAAATGCCGTTCTCTCCGTGGCTCTTGTGCAGCGCTTTGTGACCCTCGGGTGAAAGGCGCTCTATAAAATACTATTATTATTATATATTTGAGGCCGTTCAAAACACTCGACACGGCTGTCCCGAAAGCACAGCGATGAAGGGAAATCCTCGTGGCATCATCATTGAGATTCGGCGCATTGACGACTCAGTCCAGTGCTAAGCACGCGCCGTACACACAGAGCTGTAGGAAGGCAGGGAGTGGATAGGAGGGGGGCGGTGTTGGACTTGAATAGAGAAAACATTGGCTTTTGTCAACATAGCGCTGACTCAGAGGCGGGGCGCGGGGGGTGGGCTTGGAGATTTCCGCGGCCCCCCACAGGCGGCCCGTCGGCTCACCGCGATTACGAGAACTCCCGGCCACGTTTCAGGGAAGATCTCTTCATCTTCTTCTTTGCGATTCTTCGAACGCTGGCGGCGAACGACGCCCCGATCCCCGGCAATTTTCGGGGCGTAATTTACGCGCCGCCCGATCGCTACAGACAGCCACAGGGGGGGGTGTCTCAGCGGGGTCTTCACTGGGTTCCTAGGGCTGTCCCCCGCCGGGGAGTAGGACGGCGCGGTGAGTAGCGCTGCCGCCTCACAGCAAGAAGGCCCCGGGTTCGAATCTCGGCTCCGGGTGCCTTTCTGTGTGGAGTTTGCATGTTCTCCCCGTGTCCGCGTGGGGTTTCGCCGGGCACTCCGATTTCCTCCCACAGTCCAAAGACATGCTGCTGCATAGATTAATTGGCTTTCGGACTAAGTTTGCCTCAGTGCCCTGTGATGGACTGGCGTCCCGTCCTTGGTGTAGCCCTGCCTTGCGCCCTGTGTCTGCCGGGATAGGCTCCGGCTCACCGCGACCCTGTACAGGGTTATGCGGTTTCTGATAATGGATGGATGGACTCTAAGAATGTATAAGTGGAGGCAGGGCTGAAACCTCGTCAGGGGGCCAGTCAGCCTACCCCCCCACCCGTTCCTCCTCCTCCCCATTCTAGGGGGCTGATATGAGCGGGCAACTGGGGTTCGTGTGGGTGAGGGGCGCATGGTTGGGTGAGCAGATGTTGAGACGCGTCTTTGAAATCCAATTTGCAAGTGAATGGGCGACGCTGATTGATGTGCAGAGATGGAGTGTGTCTGGAGCAGGGGGGGTCCCTGGGATTGCTCGAGCCGATCTCTAATTGATTGATGTCCTATATTGAAGCAGGCGAAAGCCCAGCGAGATTCATTGTTTCATTTGCGGGGGGAGTTCCGAGTAACGCTAAGTATGTACATCGCTGGAGCAGCGTTTTACGAGCGATTTACATTTTTCCATTGCGAGGATTTTTGTGCCTTTGACGCTCGTGAATGATGTCACCGTGAGGTCTTTAATGTCCGTTCATCGGCAGGCCGGCGTGCTTCGGGAATGACTGAGCGGCTGTGGAAATGTAATCGTAGCTGTTCTTTCGGGATGGCCGTGTCGAATGTTCCGTCTCTACTTCGCGACGTTTCGCCTCTCACGTTGGAGGCATCCTCGGGCGTTCTGAGAGACATATATGGACAGAGGGCGAGTGAGTGACTGAGGTAGCGGGTGTTGCTTCCAGAAAGAACAGCTACGGAGAGCAATTCTCAATGTCATCGTTGTCCAGTGTGCAGCTCTGTGGTGACTAAGCTGGCCATCATGCCGTTTTCTCCACAGCCTTGTGCAGCGCTTTGTGACCCTCGGGTGAAAGGCGCTCTATAAATGGTATTATTATTATAACATGTGTACGAGACCTGCAACACATTTGATCAGTTTCCTTATCGCCCACGCTCTATCCGCTGCTTGGTGAAGGCCTCCCCACACCATTGCCATCCTTCACGTTCCTGCAATGTAAAAATCCTTTTCACTCCTGCATATGACCTGACGTCATCCTTCCATATCTTTGGTGGTCATATATTATATCTGCTGCCATTCCGTCACTAGCCTTGTCCATCAGCCATCATTCTTTGCTGTGACGGGTCTTGCCCAGGCCTCATTTACTTGTCTTCAGATTCAATACGATGGCTCTAAAAGAAATTACGTCGTTCATTTATCACAGGAAAGCCTCATTAAGTCCCAAGACTGTTTTGCAGAAAGGCCCTTAGGGTCCCGCAGTAGGCGCAGATGATTGCTATGTAAATTCCAATTGAGCAATTTGAGGGTAATTTGGACCACGATGCCGGCACACGGTGGTCTCCTCTCGCGAATGCGCTCACTGGGCCTTAAACGTCGACTGGCGAGCACGTGGCGCGCAGTATTGTTACCGTTAGATACACCCAGCGGTATTAACCGGGTCGGCCGCTGAATTCGAACCGCGGAATCTCTGCGGAAAACAGTGAACGTGCTAGCGGCGGGCAAAACACTGGCACCAAAAACATCTTCGCATGTTTGTGGCGTCGCAGGAGTCCCGTAAAGAGCTTGAAAGCTCGCTGGGTATTTTTCTGCTGTAATAATAAGCATCTGTAATCTGCGTCAACGGTGGGGTACGGCGCGAATCACTCCGGGCGACGTGGTGGCGCGGTGAGTAGCGCTGCCGTCTCACAGGAAGAAGGCCCTGGGTTCGAATCCAGGCTCGGGTACCTCTCAGTGTGAAATGTTCGCGTTCTCCCCGCGTCCGCGTGGCTTTTCCGCCGGGCACTCCGGTTCCCTCCCACCGTTCAAAGACATGCTGCCGCCGAGGTTAATTGTCCCGCGGACTAAATTGTCCCCCGGTGCCCTGAGATGTTGCAACTTTGCTTACCCCACCCCTCTCCCCGCTGGACAACAGTGAAAAAGAGCTACGCAGCTCAACGGTTCCTTCCAGTTAAAATAAAGAAACTGACCGACTGACTGACTCGGGGGTGAAGCCACGAGTCGGCGCCCAGCCCTCGGGCCAATTCCCCCACGGGGCCGTCGCGTTGACGCGTGCCGCATTATAATGAGGGCCGACAGCTCTCGGCCTGACAGGCAGCCGAGCGGGGGGGGGGTTGTGGGCTGGCAGCTTGCACG
>JAZEWU010000014.1:7106779-7133365 GCA_036362915.1 Geotria australis
CGGACGACGAGGAGGACAGTTCCTCGCTGGTGGCGACGTTGGCGGACGAGGGTTTGCTGCCGGCCTCGCACGGCTCCGTCGCCGCCCCGGAGTCCGCGGAGGCGACCGTTCGGCCGCGGGGCCGGTGGGAGGAAGCGACGACGCCACGGCAGGGAGGGTGGGCTTTCGCGCCGACGAGCCGGGCCACCCCGGCGACGCGAGGCTCGGGCGCGGAGGGCGACGCGACGGGCGGCACGGCCCCGACGCGCGCGACCGCCGCGCCGACCGCGACGCGGGAACGCGTCGCGTCGGACAGGAGCCGCGCGGCGACGACGCCCGCCCACTATGTCGCCGCACGCGGAACCACCGTCGCCGGCAACGCGGACGCCGTGACGACGGCGCCGTACGCGCCGGTCTCGACGCAGTCCGCGACGAACTCCGCCACGACACCGCGTACCGCCGGATTCTGGGACTTCCCCGGCGCGACGGCACGGTCATCAGGGCAGGCGGAAGAGAGCCGCGAGAGAAGCCGCGCCGGCGACGGGGCGCCGCCGACGACCGCCTCGCTGGCTCCGAATTACCCGTCCCAAACGACGGCCAGGACGGGTCCGCCCCGCGGCGACCGGCCGACCTTCGCCCCGGCGACGACGAACTCGGCTGGCCGCTCGGAAATCCCGCGAGCGTCGGCGTCGCCCCCTCCCGCCGCGACCTCCGCGTGGACGGCGAGCCCGGCGGGACGCGGCGCCTCGCCCGGTCCCTCCGTCTCCCCGCGGCCTCGCGCCGGCGCCGGCGGCGCGGCGACCCCCGGGGGCCGGGTGGGCCACGGGCGGCGGCCGTGGCAGATGGCGGCGCCGGCGTCGTCGCCGCCCGCGTCCCGTGATTTCCCCCGGGAGCCCGGGTCCTCCCCTCGCTCCGTCGCCCGGACGACGGCGCCCGCCGTCGTTTGGGGCGATGGCGGCGGCGGAGATGATAACGACGATGATTTCGGTCGGCCGCATTCGCCGTCCGTCACCGTGCCCGTCACGCGGCGGCGGGGGCTCGCCGCCACCGACATCCCTCGCTCGACCTCTGCCCCCGCGGCCGCCGCCGTCGCCACGGCGACGCCGGGGTCATCCGTCGGCGGCGGTGGCACTAACGAGGCGGGCGGCGGGGGCGGCCCGGACGGGGCGGAGGTCACGCAGAGGTCGGCTTGGGGTCGCGAGGTCACGGTGGAGGTCGGCGTGGGCGAGGAGCTGCGGGCACAAGACACGCGGCACCATGGAGGTGGGTGCCCCCCCCCTGCCCCCCTGCCCCCCACTCTCGGCGTGACGCCAGAGTCCTGATCTCCACGGAAGATGCGTGATGCCTGTGTTTGTTGATTGGCGGTCATTGTTCATGAGTTGGTAGAACTGCCCGGCTCCCAGTTGTGAGGTTGAAAAGTCCAGATCGCGGCCAGGATTGATTCGCCACTGTCATCCGTGTGAGCCGCGATACAGCGTCGCATTCCGAGCGTTCGTTAAACGGCCCGCTGTCGCCGACTGAAAATTATTTACTGGACTTCTCAAGGCACGGGCAGCGACGAGATTATTCGCGGATCTATGTCACTTCGTAAAATGTTGAGCTAAAACATGGGCGCGCATTTCAGGGGCTCAGCGGCTCATCGATCAGACGCGGCCGTCACGAGCGGAGCCCCGATCCACTCGGCCTCCTCGCCATTTACATTCCGATCGTAAGATCCTCGGCTTTGCGGAGCGGCGGCTTTATGAGCCAGACTGGATCCCGAGCTCTACGCTCTCCCGCCTGCTGATCGGCCGACTACAAAGAGCGGACCGCTGTTCGCCGCGTAAACGCTGAAGTCCGCCGTCCCCACGCCACCGCCGCGCGCCTGGGCTGCGTTGTGTTTGACGGAAAGTGACAGCGAACAAGCCGGGCGCTTAATCAGCGCCGCTCTGATTGATGGTGCGTGGGCGAAGCTGATTTGGCCAAGGTTGCACCACTTCCCCCTTAATCGCCTTGATTCTAACTCGACCGTCGCACGCCGTTAAACAGACTGGCATCGCGTCGAAACGTTCGGGCGCCATGATTTACGGCGCGAGGAGGCTAAATTGTTGTGTAATTGTTGCCGGGGCGCTCGCTTGGCCTTGCGAACCTCGTCGCGACCGATGGATCTGTCGCTGCGCCGGCTATCGGGTAAGGGTTGCGTGCCACGGGGGGCACCCGACCTCTCTAACCCTGCTCGTTACACGCTCTCTCTCAAATGAGCCGCGGCTCGCTCGGCTAGCAACGAGGCCGCGGGGGACCGTGTTGGGAAAGTCGGTGGCGTTTCGAGCCGCTGTTATAATAATAGCATTTTATATAGCGCCTTTCACCCGAGGGTCACAAAGCGCTGTTCTGTTGGCCTGCGTGTCGGCGGCGCGTGGGATCCGAACCGGTGCCGCGCACCGCTCTTCACCGACCTGCACGGACCGGTGTGGCGTAATGTGGTCAGATCAACACCGATGATCAACGCAGCACGGTGGGACAGTGCGAACCGCCGCGTCGCACTGCCTTCAACCCTGGGAATATGACTTCCAGTTGGCGGCAACCTTCATCCTTGTACTGTGCCTCTGTATTTCTATATCTGTGCTCTCTCCGTCTTCACGAACCCGCCACCGACCAGCGTGGTGAAATATGGTCAAAGAACTCCCACTATTTGCCCAGCATACGGATTGCCCAGCATATAAAAGTCCACGATTGTTGGATTTTGCAATTTACGATACCCGCACGTGCCGACACAAAACGCGTTGCGTCCAGAAACAAGTACATCTACGCGCAACGTTTCATTTACATCCATCGCCTTGGGGTTGGAGGTAACCGCATTCCTAGAGGTCGCACAACACCCCCAAACCTCCCCGCCGCTTCGTTCACCGCGTTCATTCATTCACAATTCAATTCGTGTAAATCTAAAAAAAATATATATTACACAAAGAAAGAAAGGCCCCGGCAGAACTCTCTAACGAGCGGTTAGAAACGGCCGGGCCCCCCCTTTACGAGTTCGCGGCGGTGGACGATGCGGAGCGGTGGCGCGGGCGGCGGTGCGCGCGGTGGGCGCTGCCACCTGCAGCGAGGAACCCGGTGCCACAAAAGCCACATTGACCCTCGCCGGGAAATAATTGGGCCGCGTCGAGGGCAACGTTGGGGGCCGTGCGGCGACAAAGCGCCGCTGTTTCGACCGCGGCGAGCGCGCGCCACGAGGCCCCCTCGCGCCGCTCCCGCGGAGTGCGGACTTCCGTCAATTAAACGGTTTAATAATAATAATAATAGCATTTTATAGAGCGCCTTTCACCCGAGGGTCGAAGAGTTTCGATAACCGACGCCAGATTTAACCGTCACGCATACCTGAGGGTTTACGTCTTTCTAAATTATTATGCCGCGTCGCTCTCGAGAGATGTTCGGCTGGGATAGCCGTGTCGAGCGTTTCCTCCTCCACCTCCTTTGCGATGATTCGCCTCCCACGTTGGAGGCATGATCGGGCTAATATGAACGGCCCGGCTGAAATCTGCGTGTTTATGTCTGTCGTACCGCACACGTGCGTTCTTGTGATGTGGTTGTCGGAAGCTTCAAGATGATTATTCTTATTAATTCGGTGCTCTCCCGCGACTCTTAGGTGACGAGTTGTAATGTTGAGCGATGCCATCGAGGGCAAGGGTTCTCAACCTCTTTCACCTCGAGATCCACTTGGCTCTACTTTGGTTTAGTCTCCACGGACCACTAGGTGGCGCTCGCGGCCCACTGGTAGGTCGTGACCGACCGCTTGAGTATGGTGGGTTTCGAGAGGCTCTTCACAGCTCCCTCAGGTGGAAGCCCTTATCACCGTCAGGGGCGAGAGTTAACAAATGCAGGGCTGCGCTTTGACCATCACCCGGCTGCTTGTGAAATATGGAATTTCCCCATGAGCACATGCATTCATATCGCGCGCGTGTGTAATTCACGGCATTGGCCGTGTAAATCATTTTAGAGGCGAAGGAAAAGTGAAATGTAACTTTAGTAACAACACGAATAAATAAAGAAATTGGGTACAAATAAATTGTACAATTAAAATGGAATGAAACAAAAAGGGGCATTGAATAGTGGGGGGGGGGAGAGAGAGTTTGGAGAGTAGATGGAGCGGGAAGGAGGTTCTATAAATATGGAACTGACCTGTAAATATAATAAGAGCAACATACAAACGCGTGGCTGTGAGCCGCACGGCAGGAAGGGAAATCCCGCAAGTGAAGGGTACAGAGTGACCGGAGGCCTCCCTTCGCTCCCCTCCTTCTCTTCCGTCCACCTAATCTGGCTCCCGGAGCCTCCGACAGTTGCAGCGAAACGCTAAGTGGTTGTCGGTGCAGATCAGTAACCTTTGTTTAACGAGGCGAGAGCACGTCGATGAAAACGGCCCAGGTTGTACTTTGACTCAGAGGCGGTTTTCACCGGCGGAAGTTCGTGGAGAAGTGGCCAAAGAGGTGAAGGGTAAAATATCAGTGGCTTCGCTGCTTCAGTTTGTGCGAAGCTGCCTTTCCACCAGCGACTGAATAACAAGTGCAATATCTGTGCACGTGTGCTGCCCTTTTGTGAGTCCACTGCTGGATGAAGGCTTCTCCGTTCCACGCGGGTCATTTGACTATACTTCGTCTCCCGTTGGTTGGTGTCCGTTGGTGAAGGGTGGTATATGTGAGGGATACGCGGATACCAGAACATAGTACAGTATTGTACAACATTGCGTTTGGCTACACTTCTCGCCTACTAACAAAGCCGTCCCACAGGAATAGCTTATAAACTATATAAGGGGAAAAAAACAAAGCAAAAATAACCAATATTAAACGTCAATAAATGGAAATATTTACCACGTGTTGAACATTTTAGCACGATATAAAATAATAGCAAACGCGTGCACATTGCTTTAAAAATCACTAGCAATCAATCAAATTGAGTTGTAATCTATAGCCTTTAAGAAATCCACTGCTGGATGGAATCCTGCACACTCATCTCAGTCGTGCTGATAATCTCACCATACATGACCACGCGGGTCATTGCGGATGGTTGTACTGGGGACCCGGGACTGGTTCACTTACCTCTGGCCACTGACGCGAGCGGCGGCCGGCGCTGATCACTGCGCCACCGCTCAGCTCCAGAGCTGTATTAATTATATTTAAATCAAAACACGCTTGAATAGCCAGTGTGGCTGCCAGGGTTATCGGCTGCCAAAACATTTGCATACGCGAATGAATGCAAACGAGCGATGCAATCGGTTAGATTAAAACCGCGCCGCCTGCACCCCGGCTAATTTATGTTTGTTCCAACGTCTCTTCATTCCCCATTTGATGAATGCACCCCCCCACTACTGATCCATCAACTCCATCGTATCCACCTCGATGCCCCCGTTCAGCACATGAGCCCGGGGCGCCGGTCACTGCCACCTGGAGCGAAACGTGCTGATGGTAGAACTGCTCGCTTCGCCTCCCTCCAACGTGGGAGGCGAAACGTCGCGAAGGAGCAAGCAGGAACACTCGACACGGCTATCCCGAAAGAACGACTATGGAGAGCAATTCCCATACATCGAGCCGTGAAAACCTACATCGTTACATGCAGCTACTGTGCATCGTGGACAGTATCTGCCGTTGCGAGTATGCGTAGTGTATACACCGCATGTTTTCTATAGACACTGCGTATATATTCTCACATTCCGTAGATATTTCATATCACATTGTTATATTACCTTCTGAAGTGGTGTTGTCAAACATACTACAAGAAGGCTTCTTTCATGACACCTACAAAAGCTACGACGTTGGCGTTGCTAGCATAAATATTTCTCGTAAAAAATATGTACGAGTAAGTTATTTTATCTAGGGATATAATTCGCACTTTGTGACCCTCGGGTGAAAGGCGCTATATAAATGCTATTATTATTATTATTATCATTTGCCACCAAGAAAGAGGCTCATCGGCCCAAGCGGCTATTGTCGAGCGTGTGGAGATAGAATGTCACAATGGTGGAGCTGTGGTGCAGCGGTCTGCACACTACGCTCTGAACCTGGCTGCCTGAGTTTGATCCCGGTCACAGCTAACATCAGTGATGAGTGATATCCCCTGCCCCCCCCACCAACCCCCCACACTGACCAGCCTGGTGAAGTATGGTCAAACAAAACCCCTTGACTGACATTGCATTGAGAGGCCTTCATCCAACAGTGGATTGACTATGTGTTGTTTCGTCTTGTTCGTTAGTCACGGAATCATTATCACGTAGTTTTTCCAGGTTTGGCCATCCATAAATACAGACTGCAGCTCTGGGCTTGTGCTTGAAACAACCACAGGCCTCGGCTGCAGTCGGAGGTTAAACGGCTCGTCTGAG
This sequence comes from Geotria australis, assembly GCA_036362915.1. NCBI lineage: Eukaryota > Metazoa > Chordata > Hyperoartia > Petromyzontiformes > Geotriidae > Geotria > Geotria australis. Next base: position 7,113,108 of record JAZEWU010000014.1, read on the forward strand.
TTCTGGCTCATTCACAGCCGCGTGCTCACGGATTGATGAAACTCCTCGCGAAACCAATGGTTGTGAATTGGTCCGACTCCCTGTGGCATCTCAGTCCTGCTTGGATGTCAGAAGCTATTAAACAACCAGCGCTAATATCGCTGTAGCGTCGGGCTTTGCCCAGAGCGGATTATGATGAACAATCCCCATGCAATTGGCTGCTGAACACATCGTAAAGTTTGGCTCGGAACACATTTCAGCGATCGCCACGCTGGCTTCATGACTCTGTGTCTGCCCTATGAGCGCGTTAATTAGGCTGTGAGTGATTGGCCGTTAGAGAAAGGCGGGAGTTGGGTAGAAGAAAGGTGGAGGCTGGGTGGAAGAAATGTGACGGTTGGATGGCTCATGGGGCCAGAGCCTGAGTAAGTTTACTGAGCCAGTACCTTTGAGGTCATAGCTTCAGTTCCCTCGTTGTTTCACGGGGGTTTTGTTTTAAATGTCTTTCTCCCGCACAATTTGTTATTGCAATTGTGCTATTTGCTTCATACCTCAAGACCAAAGAATCAATTTGGAAATCTCAAAGAGGCATGAGCCAGAGAAAATCTGCAGAAGAGGTTTTTTCACTGGACATAATTGGAACCTAGCTCTACAATTGTACAAGCACTACAATAGAAAAGAAAATCATGTATTTGTGAATACAATAGTTGCACGGAATATTGAGAATTGTATTGCCTGCGGAATTAGTGTCAATGTGAGCGCTGTGTGTGTGTGTCAGTGTGTGAACGCTAACGGCACTTGCCACAACAGTCTGTTAAGGCTATACGGGGGATCTTTGTCTTGGTCTTTGAACTTTCATTTGTAAGCTGCGTTATTAATCATCATCCTCGCAGTCTTCATAGAACCACGATAATTACACACGATCCCATTTTGACAGATGGCTTCTTTCGCACGTGAGACCTCAGCAAAATGGAATGGAAACATTTAACTATTGTACAGCCAAGGTTCAAGGATTATTTCCCTTTGAAAAAACAAACGTTCCTTTAAATAAAATAAATTGGTGAACCAAACGCCGTAACAAAAAAGAACAAATAAATCCAACGAGACTTTGTGAAACATTTTGAAACCACATTTTCCACTGCTCTCCCCTCGGCTTGCGCTTTATCCTCTAGATTTATGAATGCCTCCCGACAATGTGTTATTCTGACTTGTTCTTAACTGCGTGAGCCCCGGGCACCGGCGTTTAACTCCCAAGTCTTTTTATGGAATCCCAGGCCGCTCGCTCGCTTGCTGTGAGTGAGCTCCGTTTAAACGATGGGAAAACGTTTCTCCACATTTATCCGACCACTAAAAGGCAGCTGCCCAAATGCGGTGGGCGGCGTTTGGTATTTAATTTAAGGATATTAAAACCATATTTGCAGATAGCGCCGTGACGTCAGCCCCGCGCTATTTGCAGTAATTAGATTTTCGTTGCTAAGTACGGGCATTTGACGCGGCATATGTTTTACAGATCAGTATTTTGTTTACGTGTGTGTGTATTTTTAGACAGCGGGGAGCAATGGCACAGTGGCTCGCGCACTGAGTTCGAATCCACGCTCACGACCAATAACAGTGGCGAATGTTTGTACCGGTCTTGGACCTACCCTAGGTGGACTCGGCCTTGAATGAGTAACTGTTACGGTGTGTAAACATCAGCACTGGGGAGGCGACCGGGCGTGGTGTTGGTCACGCCACCCTCTCCAGTGCCGTGCCAGTCTTCATAATTGCTCGCTAACGGCACTTTCCCAAACAGTCCGTTAAAGATGGTCTCGATAGCGGTTTATTTTTACAGCAGAAAATACCCAAACGAGCTTGCGAGCTCTGGAAGCGGAATTCCTGAGATACAACAAACGTACGAACTAACCAACATTAGCCAACAATAAAGCCGATACAGCGGATATTAATGTGCAGATCACCATTGGCATATTCTGAATTGCTATTTATGGCCGAAAATTAGCTCTAGAGATCAGGCTGCAGAGACACTCCCATTACCACCAATAGGGCTACACCAGTAGGTGGGAAATTATTTTGTGGAATACCTGATCCCACCATAGACAAGTGGAATTTCTACCGCTGGATGAGAACAAGCAATATATCCTTCAGCACGAGTTATTTTAAATTGAATTGTATTTAATAGGGCCTCAAACACCAAACTGTGAATGATTATGCAAAGAGTGGTTCACTCCCTTTCAGTCGTCTGAATTATTTTGATTTCATTCCTCAACGCTTGCAGGCTAAAATAATTGAAAAAACGAAATCAACTATGTAACAGTTTGTCTTGTGGCAGTTACTGTTGCCCCATCTGTAAATATAAAGCCCGACACACCTGAGAAGCAGGTTTGATCGCTGGTGGTCGTATAACCCCCAAGCTGAACCACAGGATCGCTTAATGCTCCGAGTCCAGATGACCCTCTTGAGAGAGGGAAAGAGGCACCAAGCTGAAGATATTGAAACCAGCATCTGCATGTTGCTGGTTCAAGCCACTGACATGACCATTATGAGTTTCTTGAGAGATCAAGAAAGACACCAACCCCAGCAAAAGCTGCATCCCACAGACATTATCCGTGCTCGCTCACTGCTCCGCCACGGCCATTATGCGCCTCTTGAGTCACCGGGCCACCTCCAACACAGGTGGCTTTCATCGGTCACCGTGAATATAAAGGCGGCGTTGTGTTGCGGTTAAGCAAGGCGGTTGGGGTGGTGGCTGCAGCACACGTACTTGCCGCCATCCATCCAGGGTTCTTTCCCCACATGCCAGCTCGCGAGCCCGCGGATCTGCCAGCCAATGAGCCTACCAGCCCGTGAGCCAGTGACCCTGCCAGCCCACAATCCCAGGAGTCCACGGGTATGCCAGCCTACGCGTCTGCCAGTCTGTGAACCTGTGATGCTGCCAGCCTGCAAGCCTACCAGCCCATGAGCCCTCGCGAGCCTGCCAGACTGTCAAACCACAGTAATGATTGTAATAATTTTTACATTTATAACGCGCACATAGTCATTCAATGTCGAAGATATTAATTCGACGAGAGAAGGATTCAGAGGCGCGAGGAAAGCGCAGAGAGGCGGAGGAGGCAGCCAGGAAGCAGTGTGTGGCACCATATTGCCACACACTGCTTCCTATATATTATTGCAGCGCTTTGTGACCCTCGGGTGAAAGGCGCTATATAAATCGAAATTATTATTATTATTATCGCCCAACTAATTAACGAGTGTTTTAATTTTAAGCTGTGGGAGGAAACCGGAGGAACCCGGGAGAACACACAAACTCCACACAGAAAGGCGCCCAAGGCGGGAATTGAACCGCCTCGGGTAAGACCATTCGTTGTGTGAGGCGCGGATGTTACCACTGCGCCACCCTGCCAGCCCATCAGCCTGCCAGCCAGTGCGCCCACGATCCGGTTCGCCCGGCCCCGTGTCGGGTCACAGCGGCCGAGAGGGATGAATGGTGCCCATGAAGCGAACCTCGCCAGGTTACGCAACGCGCCGGCTCGCTCTCAGCGGTGATGTCACGCCGCGGATAATATTCCCGCGCAGAGAAGGGCGCCCGTTGTTTCGCGAAAGAAAATTAAGAAATGCACGTGGCTTCGTAAATAAATGGAAATATTTTTGCGAGCGAGTATACGCGCGTTAGTGTGCCCATGTGGAGGGAGTGGTGGCACAGCGGTAACCGCACCGCGTAACCATCCCGGCCACCCGCCCGCCTCCTGCTCTAGACTGTGGTGCACAACAGCAGCGGTGGAAGGTTTGTTGGTGAGGCTTGGGCCACTGCTAGGTTGACTTAACATGCTGTTAGCAGTCTTCAATGTTGATTGTTTGATTTGGATTGGCGTTGTTTCCCCCTCGTGTCTGTCTCTCTGTTTTCCTGTCTCTGCGTCCTTATGTCTCCCCCTGTCGCGCACCCTCCTTCTCTGTCTCCCTCCGTGTTTGTCTTTAAGGAAGTGGCGGCCATCTTAGGGGACGCTGGCAGATTTTTTGCCGCTCTTAAGATTGCCAGTTTCACGACCTTTCAGTGTATTCGAAGCAGCCTTAATCATTTAATCTTTGTTCCTTTGGTTTTTCTTGGTTGTTTTTTTCTTTCATTGTTGACATGCCGTTCTCTTCGCGGCCCTTGTGCTGCGCTTTGTGACCCTCGGGTGGAAGGCGCTATATAAAACGCTAATATTATTATTAACATAAAATAAGTCGCGTGGCTGTAGGATTTAATAGAAGATTGCTAACAGCCCTTGCCCCAGAAATCTTTGAATCTGAGCGGAGGAGTTAGCTTCTGGTGTATTTAGCTAATCAACGCTGGTCACCGTTTGCACGCTTTGGCCATTTTATATCAGCTTTGGGGTCACACGCCACAGGAAGCAAATTACTCGGTTCACTGTTGATGGGGATTCTACATTTGGAAGTGTTTACCACAAGACTTTAGGCCGGCTGTGCGCCATGAATAAAGCCAATAAAATTCTGGGTCCCATAGTCTCTCCGGCCCAAGTTCAAGGAAATGAATTTTTGTAGCTGTAAGCATGGGTCCGACTGTATGTGTACCAAATGTCAGCTTTGTGACCAGTAATGCAGTGATTTAATATTGCACACTTTTCATTGGGACAAGGCTTACTGCAGTTTACCCACTCCCTTTGTTTACCACTGCAGCAATGTCTCAAGCCAAGCCAGAACATTAGTAAAATAATTAGCCGTCGGTCACAAATGTCTGTTTTATGTGATGTGTATATTATATTGGACGGTTCAATAACACTCCGTGAAGTTTGTGGTTTAATTGCCGTAGCAACCTCGAAATAGCTGCCTCTGAGTCGTTCTCTCGTCGAATGAATATCTTCGACATTGAATGAATATGTGCGCGTTATAAATGTTAAATTATTATTATTAATTTGCAGCTGTTCCTGTGTCTCACCGTCGTTTACAAAGAGAGGTCCACTGCCCGCCAGTGTTCATAGCCAATATTTCGAATTAACAAATTGTCTCGCAGTATCGATGTGGGTTTTCATGGCTCAAAGAATGATAATTGCTCCGAAGAGATGCTTTTTCAGGGCAGCAGTGTTGAGCGTTAGAGGCATCATCAGGCTTTGAAACTGAGAGGTGAAACGCTTGACACAGCTATCCAGAAAAAGCAGCTCTTATGAACAATTCTCAAATTATTCCCCACAAGCAAAAGGGGGTTGTTGAAAGTGAGAGCAGTCTGTCGTGCGATATCAAGTCACGTTTTACTTAACGTACCAAATATACCAGCAGACGGTACAATGTTTAAAAAAAACTAAACCCAAATCTGCATTTATTTACCTAAATTACACCCTTCAGAATCGTAAACAAAACCCCTGATTGCTGCATGCAAAGCAGCAATATTTTCTGAAGGGATTCGTAGCTCCCCTTGGGTGTCCCCTTGCCTGGGGAGGCGCATCTGGCAGGAGACCATCTGGCGATTTTAATGACCAACGGGGGTTCATCATCCCCCCAGCCGCTCAGGGCCATTCTGCTGGGAGGGCCCAAATTACCCGGTGCCGTTCCTACACTCGGTCGCTTTGGACCGAAGCCAGTTCCGTCAGAGGTGTGAGCACTGGGATTTAACGCGAGGGTTAGCTTCGGTTTGAGGTCCCAAGGCGCCGCAGGAAACTGTGGAGAGGTGTAGGGGAGGCAGCCAGGCGGTCATTCGGCACCAACCCGCCACACACGGCATCCTGTATAATATGATGGCATCGGCCAATTAATTAATGGATGTTTTAAGTTATGGGAGGAAACCGGAGAAAATGGAGGTAACCAACCCAGAACAGGGGGGAGAACACAGAAACTGCACACAGAAAGGTGCCCGAGGCAGGAATCGAACCGACGCGGGCAGGACTTTATTTCTGTATAGGCGCAGACGTTTCCAACGCGCCACCCTACACAGGTACACACACACGCGTACACTCGCGCATGCACAGCCACGCGAATTGGACACAGGGTTCGGCCAACCCAAACCAGCTGCACTCGCCCTATGGGAACCTGGCCCTGGCAATCTGGGCCGTTTGATCTGCTTGTTATTTAAGAGTTCATCTGCTCTCCGCAAATCCCATTTGCCCAGCGCGCACAGTAACTGCCCGCGGCACGTAATACCCTATTTACGTGAAGAGTTTATTTCTGTAATTAAACATGAGATTCCATTATCTGGAATGGGTCGTGCAGCTGCCCTCTCTGGGCTGCTGCCTATTATCACGGTCCGCCATGCCCGCTCTGTCGCGTACGACTGTTGCTGCCGTTATCTGCTTGTGCTGTACGACGGGGAGTCCATCAACGGTGTTCACGTGTGTCTTCATGGTCAGACATGTTCGTAATGGTTGCTCTTCGGAGCTGTTCTTTCGAGATAGCCGTCTCGAGCGAGCTCCCTCTCTGCCTCGCTGTGTTTCGCCTCCTAAAATTGGTCGCGAGGGAGAGAGGGAGGTCGCTCGACACGGCTATCCCGTAAGAACAGCTCTGAAGAGCAACCATCGTGAATCGAGCCGTGAAAACCTACATCAGTACATAAGAATTGCTCTGAAGAGCAGCTCTTTCCTTTGCGACGTTTCGCTACATTGGTGGTGACATCATTAGCCCGACGGTGCCTCCAATGTGGGAGGTCTTCTTCTTTGCGATTCTTCGAAGCGCGATGGTCAGCTTCTGGACATCGTTGTCTTTCAGCTCGGCTTCGAAGTGTTTGGTAGAATTCGCAGGTAATACTAGTATTACCTGACAGGGATCGTTCGACGTGATCGCTTCTACCTTGACCCCCATGTGGGAGGTGAAAGGTCGCAAAAGACAGAAGAGGAATTCTCGACACAGATATCCCGAAGAGAGCCGCTTTTGAGAGCAATTCTCATAAATTGAGCCGTGAAAACCTACATCAATACAAATTGACGTAAATCGCCAAATCCACGCATCGCTACACCCTTATTCTTTTCACGTGTTTTGCTGAGAGTCCCGATTGCGTGACTGAGTGTGTGACTCCGTGCATCTGTGTGTACCGCTCGTTCACACAGCCGCGGACCCGTGCTGTGTGTCAAGAACCTTGTGGGCCGTGGGGTTTTTTTTATTTTGTGGACAATAATTGGGCTTTGACAGTGGCACCCAGTTGGGATCACTCGAGCTCGCAGGAATGAAGGAAGGAGACGGGACAATTGTGGCTCTACTTGCGGCTTTAGTGAAGTCAAAGACCCTGTCTGTAGATACAAATCTTTTTCATAACAGACTTGAAAATGTGTTTCATTTATTCCACCGAGACATCCACTGTAGATGTGACTCACGCATGGCTCACTGACGCCAAAAAAACCCACACACACAACCTAGGTCTGTTTGCAGTTGTATCTTAACTTGCTGCGGCCTGTGTTGTGTTAGAATAAAAGGAATGTTAACTTACCGCATACACTGCTTCCTCACCCCAGCTGCCACCGAGACTCTGATCCAAGAGTTCATCGCATCCCGGCTCAAATACTGCAATTCTCGCCACGAATATCCCATCATCAAGCTCAAGATTATTTAAAAATGCGGTTAGCAGATTGTTCCACCCATAACCCCTTAACTGAGGCCACCATCCTCCGATCCCTCCACTGGCTCTCAATCCGATTCCAGATCCTTTTCTAAGATCGAACTTGCCATCTTCACGATCCTCCACGTAACTCATCCCTGTCTAGATATCCCCCTCGCCTCTCACTCTGCTACACTCCACGTTCTCTCCGCTCCAGCGAGGCTTTCCGTCAAATCGCCGAGTCGACCTCCGCTCAGTGGGAGACTGCTGTTTTTCTCTTCTGCTGCTCCCGTAGTCTGGAAATCCCTTCCTCCCCGACCATCCACACTGTTGAATCCCTGCCGATTTTCAAGTCCAGGCTCAAGGCCCCTTTATAATAATAATAATACCCATACAAATCTAATTTTGTAACGCGCGCATATTCTCCGGGCGAGTTGCACCCGTTGATTCGGAGGCACGGAGCCCTGCTCAGTCGGTTTGTTGTGTGTCGGTGAAGAGGTGACTTTTTAAGAGTTTTTTGAAGGTTGTGGGGGACTGTGTTAGGCGCAATAGGTGTGGCAGGCTGTCCCAGGTTGTGGGTGCCATCTCAGCCCGCGAAGTACTTTCTCTCATTAAAATGAATGAATAAATGTCCCTTTCTTCTCCAGGGTGCCCATATCCCAATGTTTCTGTGCAGTGTCTTGAGATGCAATTTAATTTATGCGTTAAATAAATCCAAACTTTATTGCATAAAAAAAAGTCCAAGTAATAGGAGAGAAAAATGTGACATTGCCCAATTATTTGCCGTTTCATTAAAATGTTCTCCTAAAATGTTTTCCCAACACACCAAATGTACTTTCTTAAGCTTGTGTGCAAAAAAATACGTCTCCCTAGGTTAAAAAGGAGCGCTGCGTTGTGTCACGTTGACATAATATCGGGCAAGAGAGACGCGATCCTTTTAAGGCCGATCGGACTGCGGCCTAAAGTAAACAGAGACGAACGGGCACGATCAAGGCTCCTAGAGTTCCACGCGGCACCGTGTGTTGTGTGATGCTCAGCTTCTTCTTTTCGATTCTTTGAAGTGTGATGGTTATATGACAGTTTCCCATTTGTTTACACAGTTCTTTGCATTTTTATTGAACTCAGCAAGGTCTTTTGAGCTGCAGAGGTTGGGTAGTAGAGCGCAGACAAGGCCAATCCATAGTATAGTATGCTTCTCCACATAGTATAGTATGCTTCTCCACATTCACAGGTGGTTGGGCCGGTCTTGTAGCCCCATCTCATCTGATGCGGCACACTGGCAAGGTTGCCACCTCCGGGGGGGCATTAACCGTCGCGACCTGCCAACACCGAGCGTGACCCTTGCCTCTTCTCCGTTCCTCGTGCGCAGGCGAACCCGCGTCCTTGCGCCCATCGCAGTCGACGGACGCGCGGGCCTCCCCTCCTGCCGGCAACGCCAGCGCGACCTTCGGCCCCAGCGTCGCGCGAGGGCGTCCGCGGCGCCCGCGCCCGCGGGTGGCGCCGCTCTTCCCCGTGCCGGGCGTCTCCGCTTCGGCGTGGGCGCGCGGGGGCGGCCCGGCCGTCGGCTCCAGCCTGGCGTACGGTCTGGGCGCCGCCTTCGCGCTGATGGCGCTGCTCTCCCTGACGGCGCTCGCCTTCTCGCCGGGCGCCCGACACTTCCCGGCGGCGCGCGTCCACTTCGTGGTTGCGAGCGCCGCGGCGCTGCTGCTCTCGTCGCTCAGGGCGGCGTCGCTGCTCTGGCTGCAGAGCGAGCGGTCGCCGCCGCCGCCATCACCGTCACCGTCATCATCATCATCATTATCGTCGCCGCTGCTTACGGCGTCGCCGCTGCTGCCGCTGCTGCTGCACGACGCGGCGCTGCCGTGTCCCGGCTCGGCGCTCGCCGCGCTCTTCCTGGCCGTGCTAGCGGCGTCGCGCGCGCGCGTCCCGCTGCTGCGCGCGACGCCCGGCCCGCTGGCGCTGCTCGCCGTCGTGCTCGCCCACCTCGCCCTGTCGCTGGCCGCGGCCGCCGCGGCGGGCCTCGCGGCGCCGGAGTTCGGCCGCGGAGAAGGAGCGGCCGACGCGGCGGCGGCGACGGCGCCGCCGCGCTTCGAGAGGCACGGAGGCGAGCTCCCCGCGGGCGGCGGAGATGGCGCGGGCGGCCTCGGGCCGTCCCTGCTCATGATCGGCCGCGCGTTGTCGGCCGCGTGGGGGCTGGCGCTGTCGCTCGCGTACGCGGCCGCCTTCCCCGGCCTCCGGCGCGCCATGCGCTGCCGCCGCAAGGAGCTGCAGGCGGCCAGCCTCTGCAAGAGCAAGCTGTACGGGCTGGCGCTGCACGGCGGCCCCGCGTGGGGCGGCCTCCACGCGGCCAGCGGCGCCGTGCTGTTCGCGGCGGCGGTCGGCGCGCCGTACTTCTGCCTGTGCTTCTACGCCGCCGTCAGCTCCCACGGGCTCGCCAGCCGGGCCGGCGACGCAGGCGACGAAGGCGACGAGGGCCCGGCGGAGGCGGCGGCGGCGCGGCGCGACGCTCTCCTCGTGTGCCTGCGTCTCGGCGAGCTCGCGCTGTGCCTGGCCGCGAGCGGGCTGGCGCTCTACCTGCGCCTGCTGCACGTGCCCTGGCGCGACGCGGCGCCGCGGCGCTTCGCGGGCGGCGGCGGCGGCGTCCGCCCGCCCCCTTCGGCGCCGCCGAGGCAGCGGCACGCGGCGCCCGTGGAAGGCGGCCTTCTCCGGGTCCACCCGGAGCTGCTGGACATGGTCGACCTCAAGGGCAGCGTCTCGAGCAGCTGCCGCTCGACGGAGCGCAGGGACGACGGCGCCGGCTGCCAGGACGACGCGTCGGTGTCCGAGTCCTTCATCTGCGTGCGCATTTCCGAAAACGGCGAGCGAGGTGGGAGCGGCAGACGGCGGTCTGCCGCAAAGAGCCGGCACCCCGCCGACGCGGCGCCGAGCGACGGGCACGGCTCGCGGGGAAAGGCGGCGGCGGGCGGCAAGGCCGAGGCGCGGAGGCGGGAGGCGCGACGCGACGACGGGGAGCCCCGCGCGGGAGACGGCGCCGAGTTCGCCGCGCACCTGTCGTGGAGCGAGACCCTGCCCAGCTGCTCGCGGCTGCGGCAGGCCGAGGCGTCCTACCTGCCCGGCGCTTGCAGCGGCGACGACTCGTCGCTCATGCTGCTGGGGTCCAGCAGCCCCGACTCGTGCACCGAGAGGAAGCGGCAGGGCAGGAGCTACGCGCAGCAGCAGCAACAGCAGCAGCAAGGTCACTACTCTCCGGCCTGGTCGGTTCCGCAGTACGACAGCGAGGCATCGACGAGATCCGTGGCCAGCTTCCGGTGGGCCGATGCCGATGCGGACATTCAAGACGAGTTTCTCCAGGTGTGCCGGGACATCGACCGACTCTCGGACACCATCCCCATGTGACGCCGTCCTCTCGCCCGTCAAACGAAATTCAAAAGCTCATCGCCCGTGAACCTGAATATTATACACACGGTTGTCTCATCCAGGTTGTAATAAATAGACTACCGTGGGTTTAAGTGGATGCTAGGTGAGCCATCCATCCATTTTCTAAACCGCTTGTCCTGGTGAGGGTCGCTATGGCAGCAGTCCAAGGAGAGTGGCACAGACATCCCCTTCCTCAGCAAGAGATTCCAGCTCTTCCTGGGGTATTTCCAGTCGTTCCCAGGCCAGCCGAAGGATATAATCCTTCCAGCGTGTCCTGGGTCGGCCTCTAGGTCTCTGACCAGTGGGCCGTGCCTGGTAGACTTCCCGGGGGAGCCTTCCAGGGGGGCATCCTTACCAGATGCCCGAACCACCTCAACTGGCTCCTCTCAATCCGAAGAAGCAGCGACTCTACTCTGAGGTTGTCCCGGATTTCTGTGCTCCTGTGCTAGGTTATCCACTTTTCTTAAAAGGGCCTTTGACCATCTACCATTTACTCGCCAGCCACGATCTTCTGCTGAAGGGCTCCCGAAAAAATTACTATCTCTCACGATCCTGCGATGTATGAATCCACCTAACACACACGAGATCAGTCGCCGATTTATTTAATCGGATCATCCGGTCGTAACGGAGCATTTCCCAGCGTGCCCCACCTGCTTGAGCCGCCTTCCTGCCACCTGCTCGCTCTAACGTACAGACGTGAGCATTTCGGCAAAGGCCGAAAAACGTGAGTTAACTGTTTGTTGATGTTTCTTCCACCGAGTCTTGGATGGGATTTAAGCGGCTATCAAAATAAAACATCGTCGAGGACTGGCCTCCGTCAGTATCCTTTTGAACGTTGCAAATCAAACGCTCGGACGATGCCTACGAGCGGGGGCGAAAAGGAGGCCCTTGGTCGTTCGGGTCATCTTGAAGAAAACCAGGCCACCCTACAGGACAGCAGCGAAGCACAATGAACAGCTGCCTCTGGATGAACCCGAAGAATGTGGATATTTTAGAGATAAGTTATATTGGAAGTTAAGCCCGTGGATATTATATGAAGAAAAAAAAATTACACCGATTTGTGGGACACTGAAAACAAATCTGTATGCATTTTGTCATTGGAACGAAGACACTTTTTCATATTTAACAATTGTTTTTAACAATTGTCTTGCCCAGCAATGTATAGCAGTGGCTCTTCGTTATTATATTACAACCTGTATTCTCGAATGCAGTTCTAGGAGAAACTATAAAGCTCTAGTTGTTGAACTCAAATTGCCAGCTGGACTGGCGTGTTTGTGGTAAAAGATCGTGCATGCAGATATTCCATCGGTTGGCTGACCAGTGGGATTCGATTCTCATCTCTGGTATTTCTACAAAAAAATTGACTTTGTCAAAACTGACGTGTCACTGAAGAGGAATTCATGCTGTGCAACGATAAATATTCTGAGAATAACTATTATCGATGCTTGTTATTTATAGAACTCCCCCAACATCCGTCCGACCCGTGGATCTCATTGAATGAAATAATGCTGCGGACTGCGCATATCTCCAAACGACTAAAGTGGTCTGAGATTTCAAGAACGCTTTCCACTATTTATCGATTACACAAACACGGCGTCGCATATTGACTGGGACGGAACGTGGTGGGGTTTTTTTCTCTACGTCATCGTGTCAAGAGTTGTGTGATAGTTTAACAGTGAGCGTTAAACATTCTTAAAACAACCCCCGATATTTGTTGACACGATACATTGCCATCTGTCGACACTAAACGTCTTATAAGTTGTGTGCCAGCATTGTTGCTACCACGACCTCTGACCGGATGAAGACTTAACCTTTAGGCCTTGTCTAAACCACCCCATGACCCATTGCTTGTGCAGAATCCAGATGTGAGAAGGATTCCACCATCACTTCCCTGAATAGGTAATGTTTTCTGCTTTGGGGGAAGGTTTGTGATACCGTCCCAGCGAATCGAAAACAGCCAAAGCATTTTTGTATAATCCTCTACTGCCGAGGCCTTGAAGACACAGTGCCATTTTGCACTACCTCAATACTGCAGCGTTCACTGCACACCACACACGCACATGGAAATACAAAGATTTAACATTTAGCCTTAGAGACTGTAAAGGCACAGTCCTATTAGTGACCACCTATTAAGGCCAGCATGACACAATACGGGTTGTAAAATATACGAGGTTTAACCCTTTCAGGCAGTGAGAGAAAGTGTTAAGATCTTAAAAACACTAGATGAACACATTTTTGCAATTTGGGGTTGTGGTCAGCACCATGCCGGCTTACTGTCTCTCCAGTGCAGATGAATGGACACTGCACCAGGTGTTAATTTAGAGCTGAGTGGACCTGGTACTCATTTAAGGCTCAGTTGGCTTAAGGAAGGTCCAGGGCTGGTGTAGATATGCCACCAATGTTGTCATCCCTCAGGGGCCAATATCATGAGTACTAGACGTCTACAGTGATTGAGTCCTGTCACAGGAATGTGGATTTCCCAGCATTGTCCCAACTTGAGTATTATTGGACCCTGTGCCTAACCTCCACCTCCTTTTTAAACCGAGCACATGGGACCCGTGACGGCAACTCATGTGAATGAGTCAAAACTTGCACTAGCTGCCCAATGAGGGTAGAACAGCATGGATGAAACGCATCATTTGTTGCCCATCAATCAATCACATGGGTGTGCTCATCAATCGAATTTTAACATTAAAATGTAAAAGTTGGTGTCACTGCCCTTCACGAAACAACAAGCAGCATCAACACGCTGTTTCACAAAGGAATGAACAGTTTAACAGGCTTTGAATGGATATTTTGAATAAGCTTTTATACATTTTGAAAGCACAGAAAATACTTAATACCATGGCAGGGTCGATACACAATCAAACACAAGACCTTACCTAAGTAGTGTATGAAAAAAAACCATTATTAGCCATTTTAAACTAAATCCATGACTTACAGCGGTTAGTGGATACTAACTTAAACCTAATCGTTTTATAATTTGCTCCCTTGTGATTTGCTGAATTAGAAATCTGGTAATAATTCTGGATGATGATTCTAGTAACCGCAGCGTTTACGCAAAACTAATAACAATGTATACAAATGAAAAATACTGTAATCTGTTCTCACATGCACAAAATTGTAAGTGATGGGTCCATTACATGCCAACTCAAACCTCAACGATGTCTTACTTCGAGAGCAACTTAGGCTTTTTAATTTCAAATAACAAATGCTTCTTTGCCTCTTGGCTAAACTGAACAATGTAAGAAGTTATGTAACTACATGTGCGCAGCATTTTAACTAATTTTCTTAATATGATGCAGGTCGCGAAAACTGGCACAGCCTGCAATAACTGCCTTGTGCATTTTGCTTTGTTTCCGATTATTGAGGATAATACTGGATGCTGTAGCCAGTTGAGTGTTTATTAATTATGAGTGTTTGAAGTCGGTGTGTTGTGAACAGTGCTGGTGGTATTTGAGTTTGTATTTGAGTGTACTTTGTGTTGTGTGTGCAAAAAAGTGCTGATAATTAAATGCTTAGCGTTTATTTAAACGCAGTCTTGTAAACAGGATCGATGTTACCGACATAGAATAGGGTTGACTTTATACGGAATGGTAAACAGAGTGTAGCCAAACACCACACACAACTGTGTTAAACGCCTTCAGTGTCGTCTTTAACAATTTTATTATTAAAGTTAACAATTGAATTAACAAATATACATATGACTTATCTACATATTATATACAGCATGAATGAATACTAAACAAATGACCGACCAATACGAACCTCCAGGGTCATTTAGGCCATAGCACCAGAGAAGGAGCGAACTCCTACTATGCAGATTCATCACGGCAACACTGACGCCGCTGCGTTGCGACTTCATTAACCAACACGCCACACAGGACACGGCATCTCTTCTCGGAACCCCGTGCTAAGTTGGATCACTATGTCAGTGTCAGCCACCTAGGCCCAGCCTATCATAGATGGCACAGTGCCTACTTAAACATTAGCTGTATGCAGCTCGATACCAGTTGACCAAATAACATTCCCTTTACAGCAGGTGGCATGCTATGTTGATAACGTGCCGTTGTAATTACGTTGCAGCAGGTGGTGGTGGTGTGGTAAGAGAGCTTGGGTGTCAACTCAGCCCAACATCATCATCCTTCTGGCGGTGAATGTAACAGGTGACCACTTGGGAGCAAAATCAGTAGTTGTCATTCTGTGGAGAGAATGGCTCCCATGATGGGAATGGGGAATTTCCGGCCTCTTAACGGGATGAGGGCATTCTGCTATTGCTCGTTTGACCAGAGCAACCATTTACTTGATTTTGTCAGGCATGTCACACAGCCCACTCTGAGCTCGCCAGTCAAAAAGTGACCCTCACAAAAAACAGTACAGGAGGACCTCGCGAACCGCGGGCGGTTACGCTCCTGGAAAACCGCGTTCGGCAAAAATCCGCGAGCTGAGGCACAATCCACAAACGGGGGCAAGACACCGACGGCGAGGCTCTCCGGCGACGGGAGATTGGTCGGCCATCACGGCACCACCGAGTCGTCAGCTCCTGTGTCCGATGGGCCGGAAGCTCCTTCCTCGCTCCCATCGTTCCCCGTGGCCGGGTTGGCCGCCGCCGCCGGCTGGCGCTCGTCCCCGTTGTTATCTTTGTCGTCGTCCTCCTCCTCCTCCTCGTCTCCTCCTCCTGCGACCACCGAGTCGATCGCCTCCTTGGGCGGCTGCCAGTGGTATCCTGCCGAGCGGCGGGATCCGTCCAGCGAGTCGACATGCAACACCTCGACGCCTGCGGGTGGGTGGGTGGGAGGGAGGGTTGGTGAGCGGTGTCAAGATCGACCTCTTTGGAGGAGGTTCGTGAAGGACGCTACTTGGCGGATCATGTTATCTGCAGCTATCTGTGGAACCCCCCCTAGAAATACACGTGGTTACCCGTGGGTACAAGGAAAAGAGATGTATTAGCCACCACTTTGAGGCAACTGGTCTTAAGCAAGTAAAAATGTCGATAGGAAAAAATTAGCGCTTCCAGGAAACCACTTCCGGGTTACACTTATGTGTGGATAAAACCATATATTCACATTTACAGCTCTGTCAGTCTACTGCTTGGTGAAGGCCTTCACATGCCATGTTGGTCATAGTGTTTGACATACTTTATCATGTTGAACAATGTAGGTTGGCAAAGGGGAGGGGGCAAGAACCGGTTCAGATATCGCTCTTCACTGATTTGCGCACGTATACATAATTTTCTTCTCTCCCAGGTCTGCTTCATGTTAGAGTGCAACGGGTGCTGAAAATACAACCTACAATTACCCTGTTGTTGTGCTAACATATGTTACTGGATAACTCCAAATTATATGGATCAGTGCTCTAACCTTGACTGCCACATTTTCATAACGAGTTAGTCGAGGGATCGAAGTGCCTGCCCTCCCTCACTCACTCCCTACCGCCACCTTTTCTCACCGGAGACGGGGTCAGACGGCTGCCTTTCCGTCAGGAACGTTCGATGCATGAGCAGCTTCTTGGCCGTGTGGCATTGGTAGCTCAAGCCCGTGTCCTCCGACCCTTCTGCTGGATCTGGAGCACAGACGTGCAGCTTTCATCGCTCACGGCTCAAAAACGCGCATCGCAACAGCTTGCACACTCCGCCATACCTTTCACAAAAATAAATGGGAAAATGTTCGGATATAACGAAAAACTAGAGAATCAAGCCACACCGCTGAGGACCACCCACTGAAATGACCACCCACTGAAACGCTACGACTCTCACCATACCAGGACCCTTACAGCTCATGACACTAAACAATGTTAATACAGAAGTACAAAACGCCCAAATCGGTTGTGCGACACTCACCTGAAGTGGCGTTTTCTTTGAATAACACGCACGTCCCCAGTGCGTCTGTCGGTGAGTGAAAAAGCACGCGACACCAAGTTACAAATCCGTTTACGTAAAAAAAAAGACACCTCTAGGCACATTTATATTTGAATATGCCATAAATACCACACAATTTGGACATGTGTAGCATATAAATGAAACTGCATCCTCAAAATACCGTACAAAATCAGTTGACATAACCTTATTATAGAGTGGAAGCCAATCTCAGGCAGAGGACTCAAAGGAAGGTGTTAGACCTGGATTTAAATTGGGTCAGGGAATCAAAAGCACGGATAACTAAAGGAAACCACACAACCAGGAATGCCGTTCATTACCTTCATATCGCCCAGCAAAGACGCAACCACCCACTTGCATGATTGGTTCATCCGTGTCGACTCCCTGCAGGCAGCGCGGACACGAGAATGGGCAACATCACAGGTGACTCGGGCTAAAGCTGAATTCAGGCAGAGCTTTCCATACTTCATCTGTAGCCCTTGACTATGGTCCATCTTCCATGTTCACCAGCCGGACCAGTAAATATAGGACTAGCCACTGATGTTAGCTACCGCTGGAAATTTAAGTTGAGGGTTTTGGATTGATAGCAAAGGTGGGCTATATCCACTGTGCCACCGTTCGCACCATAGGCAGATATTTTATACGCTTTTTAAAATATGTGTGGATAATCGAGTTGTATAGTAAGACCAAACCTGGGATTGAGGAAGAGAATGATGAGAGAAATAAGGTTTGATTTACATCTAACTCTGTTGGAATTGCTTTCCAAAGCTGTTCTTTCGAGATAGCCCTGTCGACTGCTCCCCCTCTCTCCTTCAGTCTCAGAACGTCTGAGGATGCCTCCAAAATGGGAGGCAAAACGTGCGAAGGGGAGTGCTCGACATGACTATCCTGAATGAACAGCTTTGGAAAGCAATTCTCATCCATCGAGCCGTGAAAACCTAAATCAGTACATCCAACGCTTAAAAAAAAAATAGACAATTTAATTAATTCACATTGTGGAATGTATACAAAAAAAGAGACCATAGTACAAAGTGTTTGGCATGCTTGGTGACGTTTATCTATCGGTTGGGAATGAATTGCATTGGAACATTGTCAAACTAACCACAAATCAGTTTTGGCTGGCAATACAGAGCTTGTATAACAAAGCACACGCACAGGTCAGGGATAAAATGTAAAATGAAATATTATAACATAGCAGAGAGCAAAAAAGCCAAAGCTCTGCTGAGCATCACGGCATGCAATGGCATTCCAGGCACTCGCTTTATACACACACTCAGCTTGGAACCTTTAAACACGTAGAGCAATGCTTTGGGAATTGTTTAACGTGCCGAGGTATTTTTAAAAATCCTGTTCAACAGTTTGGCGCTTGTTCGTGCAATAACATGGCACACTGCTCAGGCAGAACATGTTTTTCTCATGAAACAACAAAACATTCAAGTTCAGCTAAAAGACAATTAGAATAAATTAGGTTGATATTTAATCAAAAAGTCAGCCATGGTTTGAAAGCTAACCATCTCTTCGGAGTTGATAAAACAGGTATTACTTTGTGGGCGTTCAACAGCAGTTGTCGTACAACTATTATAAACGGCACAATAACAATGTGGAATTTCCTGTGCTGGCGAAAGAGATGTGAACATTGGAGCGGGAGGTTGGTGGATTGCACAAATGTTTTGAAACTCACTTCCCATGCGCGTTGAGAAGGCGCCAAACACTAGCTTTCAAAGAGAAGGCTGTACTGTACACTCAAGTGCCAATATTATCTGTCCCATCTGCATGGGATACAGTGTTGGCCCTCGCGCACGTGGGTTTTCTCTGGGTGCTCTAATTTCCTCCCAAACATAAACATTCATCTATTATCAGATTATTATTTTTTATATGCACATCTGTGTTGGCGGATATACAAAATGCACAAATGTCACGTGATTATAATTACCACCCATTGCTCATTTGGGTACAATGCGAACATGACTTTTGACAGTTCCAGAAAATAACACGCAACAGATCACGCATAGCTAAAACATTAGGCAACCGAAAACTCACAGAACCTCCACTGACCAGTATTTTAAAGCTGTTGTTGCACTTGGCCAGGAAATCCGAGTCTATGATGCCAGACAGCTCAACCACCACGTATTGCTCCTGGCAAATGGGGAAACATAAACACACGGAGCGTGAGCAGTGATCAAGTTCTGACACCTATTGGTGGAATGAGAAATTGCTAAATTAAACCCAGCGTCACTGATTACGGATTTTTAAGCCCAGTGTCATTGACGAATGTGTTGCGTTTTGTGCGAGTTCACCACTGCCAATGCAGCATCAGCAGCTATATTGTATTTTTAAATTTTTATTTGATCACGTATGTGCAATGCTGTGTGTAAATGTTTATTTTCTGTTTGGTTAAATCGTTACGTTTATATTTTAATTTATTTTAGTCAATTCGTGTGTTTGTTGTGTCGCAGGAATCTTGTAAAGATCTTGCAAGCCCACTGAGTATTTTCTACTGTAATAATAAACATCTGTCTGTCTAAACATCTATAGGCAGCAAAATCAGCAGATAGTTTGCAATGGTCTGAAGTCTAATGCATTACGCGGAGGAGGCATGTGGCCTGGGTGAAACTGGTGCCCGGTCACTGCCGCCGGGTGCTAGAGAACAATAATACAATTTAAATATACAGTTTATAACGTGAGTGGCTATGTCCCGGCCCGCGTATTCCGTTACAGGTTATACTATTGTTATCTCACTAAACATTTATTAAGAAGGTGTTATTACAGCTAGATACAACTCAAACAAATATTAACTCGAAGGCTCGAAACGTCGGTATCATCTTTGAAGGTAAGTGCTGTGTGTGCTCGCTCGTTTTCTCCAACATATCGACGGGTGCACTACACTGGAGCAGATGACCGAGGCGTCATACGATTAATGCTGGGGCGGAAGTCTGCCGGGGAATATACCGTGTTGTAAGTGTAGGCTGCGAGTTGGCCAGGGGATGGATGGCAGTACACCTTTGATTTAATCTGGAATGCTGGATGCACTATCCCCTTGTGTTCGTGTGGTTCGGGTCTTCAGCCAACCACAGGGTTTGGGCAGCAGTTGGCCCGCCCCAAACATTTAGGAGATAGTCATTTGAATTTCCGAAAAAACCTATATCGGAACTTGCGTCCAGGATACATGGCAGGTGTTACCACCGCGTGAAGTGAAGGTCATCTTTATATAAACCAACGAGCACATTTCTATCTTGGGTACTCGTGTGGCTCAACCGGTACTGCCCCGTTCCAGAAATTTGACTGCAGGGAGGACCGTAGGTTCGAATCCCGCCTGAGGATTATTTTAATTCCCACCGCGTGAAGTGAAGGTCATCTTTATATAAACCAACGAGCACATCTCTACCGTGGATCCTCGTGTGGCTCAACCGGTACGGCCCCGTTCCAGAGATTTGACTGCAGGGAGGACCGTGGGTTCGAATCCCGCCTGCGGATTATTTT